>CAIGQQ010040079.1:3563184-3573492 GCA_903798035.1 Danio albolineatus | reverse complement strand
ACAGCAAGAACATCTGCACATGATGTTTCTGATGCCACACATATACACATACACGGTCCACCCCATCATCTGTTTCCTTTTGCCTACAAGGGCTCTTTGGTTATTAAGTCATACCCAGTGGCTCACATGCAGAAAACTACAGAAGGACAGAAGAAAGGGTGGAGTACAGAAGAATAAATGCGGACCTCTGCATTCTCCTAAATCAACTATTCAGTCTTAAATCTTCCCCTTCCTCTGCCACCCACTGGCATCTTATGAGACGACCAGGAAAGAAAAAAGAAGAGATGAATTCAGTATCAGTGAATCAACACAGAAAGTCACTTCTTGTGGAAGGAGCAAGAGCAGAAGAATGTGTCCGTGTCAGACACCCGATAAAGTTTATGTCTTCCTGCCACATTCAAAAGTAAACACCCCCGCGGCCTACATGACATCACTAAGTAGGTTAAGTGTAGTCTCGAGTCGTCATCGATCATTACGGTATGTAGCATATTCGCCGCTGCGCACGCTGAGAGGTAAAAGTTTTCCACTGTACTGAGATGACATTTAATTTTTCATATCTCCTCCACAGTCCTGGAATGAATTTTGGCAGACCTGATGCAATTTAGCAGCTTGGCAGTTTCAAATTGGGCAATGAATCACAAGGATTCAATGGACTCGAGTGGCTGCATAATATTTTCTCTGTGTCAGGAGAAAGAGAGAGGTGCTGAAGCTTTGGACAGTGGACCCCTCCTCTAATACTCGCTCTTTCTCACCTCTTCTGGGTCTCGTCTTCACTCTTTAGCCTTGTTGTGTCGTTCGCCGTGCTGGTTTCGCAGTGTTAGAGGCGTTCCTGGGTCAACATTTTTTCTTGATTCTGAAATATCATTCCTGTCCGAAAATGTAATCCAAACCTAATCCCCACCCCTAATCCTAACCCCACCTTCAGCATGCTTGAAACGTAACTAGACATAGTTCAGCATAAACACTTCAGTCATCATTTACTCACCCTTGAAAACCGCTGGCCAATGACTTCCATAGTAGTTTCCTTAGTTTCTTTTTCTACTATGGTGGTCAAGGGCTACTGGTTTCAAAAAAAAGATGAGTGAATGCATTTTTTTTTTGTTTTGTTGTTTTAAACTGTCCCTTTAAAAATTGTAATGAAGTTCATATTTCTAATAATGAAACTACCGAGATCGGGAATGTGAAAGCCTATTTAATATTGTCTATTTAGAGCAGAGATGCCCAAACTAGGGCCCGCGGGCCAAAGTTGGCCCATGGTAACCTTTGATTTGGCCCGCAATTCCATCTGAGAATGCTTTAGAGGTTGTCATTTCAAATTTATTGTACCCTTTTATTTGTTTACTTCATTGTTAAGCTATAAAAAAGCTATTTGAAAGTAAATGATTCAATTTAAATGATGTAAATTTAATCATATTTAGTTTAAAATGCGAAAACGACAGATAGAGGACAATGCAGAGACTTTGGTGAGTGAAGTCAATTCTGCTTGACTAGTGTGTTCAGCATTGAACTCCACTGTTTTATAAATATTGTTTGTTTGTTTGTTTTATTGGAATAACTTTGAATCGTATTAACTTGTGCAGTTTAACTTTTTAAAGTAATATTTTCTATTTTTTATTATGATAAAATAATTGGAAGTAGGAAATTACCCATGGCAACTTTTAATGGCCCACAGCTATCAATGATATTTGGTATTTGGCCCTTTATACAAAAAAGTTTGGGCACCCCTGATTTAGAGACTTCAGAGTTTTCATAGTGAAGTTCTTTGAAATCTGCGTATTTTTTAACATCATTTTAATTTAAACATAACAATTTAGGGCAGGGAATAGATTAGCTCTTTAGAGGGCTAGAGTTAGAGTACAATTTAGCAATAATGTGCTGAAGGGGGCGGGACATGTCAGATACTAGAGAGCATTTGATTGGTCAGAAGAAAGTGATTGATCCATTTAGGCGGAAGTGACAAACTGCAAGTTTTGTATGTTTATATTTCCTTTATGCAAATGTTGTGACTTTAACCTTAAGATCAACATGCTGAAACTTGCATTTACCACTTAATTTCACAGGGACTTTAAATATTGCCTAGTTCTTTTCCACCCACCCTGTATTACATTCCTTCATTCATCCTCCTTTCTCCTTAGTCCCTTATTTATCAGGAGTCGCTACAGCGGAATGAACCACCAACTCTTCCGGCATATGTTTTATGCAGCAGATACTCAAAACTGGGAAACACCCATACACTCTTTCATTCACACTTACTCAAACACTATGGCCAATTTAGTTCATCCAACTCGCCTATACCACATATCTGGGTAGGGGAACCAGAGGACCCGGAGAAACCCAACACAAACACGAGAAGAACAGAACAGAAATGCCAACTGGCCCAGCCAGGACTCGAACTAGTGACCTTCTTGCTGTGAGGTGACAGTGCTCACCACTGTGTTGCCTTCCTGTATTACATTATTCCTAAAATTTAGGGTGAAGTAATAGTTAAATGACAATAGTAGCACCTATCCTATACCTAATCTTGTCATCGTGTCTCTCAAATCCAATTGTTTTACTGAAATGTTGTTCCAGGGTGAAGAAATTATTCAGTTACATTACTTCGTGACCCACATAGATGTGCAAATATCCGACATAAAATCAGATGTAAAAGGCCTCTAAATGTGGATTTGAAAAACACTTGGTCTGTTCAGATGCATTGACCTGCAATCATAATTTGTCATCATTAGAGGTAAATTCTCATTTGGATTGAAAGTGAGCACTTAAAGTGGTTTTAAACTGTCACAAAGTCCTTGCTTTTTCAATTATTATTAATCATTATTAATAAATAACAACACACTGTCATGAGGAAACTCCACTTACACTTTTTTTCATGCACCTCAAAACTCTGGTGACTATCAACTCATGTTGTAGTTGTGGTTGTGTTATTAATGTGAAACTACATATGTACTTTACCTAGAAAAGTGCTGAGTTATTTAAGATAACTACATGTTATGAATCCAGTCAATAGTTTTTTTGGGGGGGTCTACAAACAATGGCAATACAATTCCCTTTTCTGTAGGGTTATATTTTCAACATCAAAGATGTAAAGATTAACGTTTGAAAACATATAAAACAGAGAATAAACAGTAATCATGTTTACTGTATGATTCGTGTTAAAATAGTATTAATTCACATATTTCCCCCTAATTTTTTTTTTACTTTTTTAAAATGTTACTTAAGTACTTCATTGCAAAAGTGTTTAATTACAAAACAATAAATAAGTAAATACATAATTAAACACATATGTAAATAAATACATACATACATACATACATACATACATGCATACATAAACATAAACACATGGTTTTATGATTTAAAAACACTGGCAGAGTTGATAATACATTATCTTTATGGACTATATCATACACTAACCAAAATAAATAAAGGATAACTTGATTCCTGATAAGTTGATTCCTGTTTACATTGTTACCCATATAAATAAAGTGGTTGGAATGACTGTTTTCTAAAGACATTCTATGATCATTTACTAATCAGCACACTCATAATCGTATTTTGCTGCTTGTTCAAACTACTTACTTAAATTAAGCTGAAACAACACAATTCTTGAGTTTTTTTTTGGGACAACTTCACTGTTTTATGTTCAATCCACTTAAAATTATAAAAACCAATAAGTTAATTTAATCAATTTGCATTGGGACAACATGAAGGGTTTGTGTGTAACCCAGCATTTTTAGAGAGCATGTAATTTCTAACCTTTATCACTTCAGAAAAATGTATTATTATTATTAGTAGTAGTCATAGTCATAGTAGTTTTATTAACCCCCCCCCATATAACGTTTTAAGACCCCACTCATAACATGAGTGAGAGCAGACCTATCATATTTCAAAGTATCCTTTTTGGGAACAAAACAAAACATGTTTTAAATAACTCAGTGGAGGTTTATCAATGAAATCATTTACATTTTTGCTTTCCCTTTAAAAACTTTCCCTGTAAAACTTCTCACAATCAACAATTGAAGAAACCTGTTTCTCCATAGCATTATTTTGTAAACCTCTTCACATTATTTAAGAAAGAAACCATACACAGTAAGAGTAAATATCACAGATGCCCCTCATGTACACACACAGACCAGCTCGAACCGCATTTCAAACAAAGAGCACCATTCCTCCATAAGAAGCAGACGGACACACATACACACACACACACGTCCATACGGCTCTCCGCCCACCGCATAAGAGACACGGCGTATGTGTTTTAAAAGGTGAAGGGGTCCAGAGGGCCTCGCTGTATCTGATTTTTTGACAAAGAGCAGCACGGCCAGAAATCAATAGCGCCTGTTCGGGGTGAAGCCACTGAACACGGCCGAACACTCGCTGGCCTCTCTCTCCAACCCAGCTGAACCCAAACAAGCAAAGAATGGACTGACAACGCTTTTGACACTAGCCGTTTATTAAGCGCCTCGCGATGCTAAAGCCAACCTAGCCCCCGCTAGCAGGCTGGCATTGTTGACGAGGTGACCATAGCGTAGCTGGGGACGTTTCGCACGACGCTCCATTTGTCAGGGTCAGCGTCAGGAAAATTAGTGTTTATTCTTGTCAAAAAAAAAAGCATGTGATGAATTGGTTTATTTATATGCTAAGGGATTTTTGGATACCGCCTCTCATGCTCACTGGCGCTCACCTACAAAAGCAATAATTTCACCCTGGCTTGGTTGCAGGAGCTTAACGTTGCATACGTGAACAGTGGAGGAGCATGTAAACACGGCTGCTGACAGCAGACATAAGAGGCCGGGCTGGAGACATTAACCTTGAAGGGAATTCAGACAGAGACTATTACTGAAGCTGACATTTTTCACACAGGGAACAAACCACGGAGCCATACAAACAACGGTTGAAGCGGCTAATTAATATATTTCCATTTTTAAGCAAGCAATTTAGCTCGCAGCATCTATCATTATAAGTGTGAACGGAAAGTGTTATGTGAGAAAATCATTCTTTGCTAATTTACACTTTCTCCGCGCAATTTGTATCTTAATAAATAGATTTAATTGTAAATACTTGTAATGGTCTTTCTGGTTTTAGTTTTGTGAGCAATCAAAACAAGATCGGTCTAGCACCCAAAGTCATTCACGAACGCAATTATAATCTAGCTATAAACATTTTCTTTTGTCTTCTCTCTTTTGGATCCTCACAATTGTGCCCTCGGCAAAAAATGCGGAGGTGCAAAAGTGATTTCTGACAATCAGCCTATTCACTCTTAGGCGAGACCTGAAAGAGTCATTACTATTAAACATAATAATGGCTTTTAAATAGTCACGTTGTGCTTTGACGTGGTGAATAATTTAAGGTTGTCATTGTGTGTGCCCGCTGCCCCGGCCCTGTTTAGTGTGAAGATGCCCGGTCAGGTAAAGCCGTACCTGAGACAACAGTCAGCAGACTGCCACATTTACTTGAATTATTTATTTATTTCCCCCCTCCTCTTCACGTTTATTTCGAGCGGCGTTAATTATGCTCGCGCAAGCTGTTAAGCTGTCGTCTGCCGATTAACAGAGTCAAGCGCAGACCCACTGCTGCCACCAGTGCGCGGCAAATGGGACGAGGAGGAGGAGGGGGAAGTAACAGAAAGATCAGTTTTGTGACAGCGTTTGTTAACTCAAACGGAGGGCCATAAAAAAGTATGCCGTCTTTTAAAGGCAACGCAAGCAAACAATTTGGAGCACGCTTCATTTGCTGAACGTCCCTGCTAATTAAAGACGCAGTTGCACAATGCAGCAGTGCATTAAAAGTTAAAACAAATTGCTCATCTTGGCAACGTAATTCGACTTGAGTCCACGACTTCCAGCAGTTTCCACTTTCGCAGTCATTGCACTTGGGCCTGCACATGGATTCAAGTTGTTCATGCTCAAATGACGCTCAAGAGGATGACATAAACACAATTACGTTATATATACAGCAGTCAAATGGCACATGTGCGATCAGCTTTTTACTTGTTTACTTCATCTTTATAGCATTAGTAACTCTAAAGAGAATTATTGTCAGTGATTTATTTATTTATTTATTTTTCTGAGAAAAAGAAAGAAGAAAGGGGTGACACGGTGGCTCAGTGGATAGCACCTCAAAGCAAGAAGGTCACTGGTTTGAGTCCCGGCTGGGTTAATTGACATTTCTGTGTGGAGTTTGCATGTCCTCCTCGGGTTCACGTGGATTTCCTCCGGATGCTCTGGTTTCCCCCACAGTACAGACACATGCGCTATAGGTGAATTGAATAAACTAAATTGGCTGTAGTGTATGTGTGTTCATGTGAAAGTATGGATGTTTCCCAGTGCTGGCTCCCAGTACTTGGCATCCGCTGAGTAAAATATAAGCTGGATAAGTTGGCGGTTCATTCCTCTGCGGTGACCCCTAATTAATAAAGGGACTAAGGCAAAGAAAATAAATAAATGAAGAAAGAAGAAAGTTGTACATTGAATCAATTTAAATGAACTAAACATACACACATTTGAATAATGTTGGTATTTGATGACAGGGTCATTTCTTTTCTCATTTTTTAAGGTTGCATTTAGTCATTTAGCAAATGTTTTTATCAAAAGCGATTTACAAATGAGGATAATAGAAGCACGTCAGGTCACCAGAGAGCAGAAACGTATACATTCCATGACAAGTTTATCAGTGTGTGTGTCTGTGTGTGTCTGTGTGTGTGTGTGTGTGTGTGTGTGTGTGTGTGTGAGAGAGAGCAGTAAAGGACTAACTAGTGACTTATACAGTTAGTCGGTTAAGAGTTAATGAAACAGATTTGTAAAATGTTGGCCAGAGACAGCGTTTATTGCATCTGTGTGTTTGTTTCTTGTGTTTTTGTATTTATTTAAAAGGCAATAAATAAATAAATAGGTAACACTTTACAATAGGGTTCATTAGTTAATGCATTTACTAACATGAACTAATCATGAACAGCACTTGTACAGCATTTATTAATCATAATTGAACATTTACTAATGCATTATTAACATCCAAGTCCACGCTTGTTAACATTAGTTAATGCACCGTGAGTTAACATGAACTAACAATGAACAACTGTATTTTCATTAAGTAATGTTAACTAACATGAACAAATACTGTAGTAAATGAATTGTTTATTTGTTTGTTCATATTTGTTAGTAAATGCATTAATTAACATTAACTAATGAACCTTATTGTAAAGTCTGACTAATAAATAAATACATGTTATTATTATCAACCAGTATTCTGTAAAAAAAAAAAAAAAACCTTTCATTTTGAGTTAATTAATAGCTAAGTTTCCATTTTTGAACTATCCCTAAATGTATTCTTTTTTTTTTTTTTTTCTTCTAGCCTGGTTCAAAAAGGACAGAGAAAGCTGAGCTACAAGGTAGAACACTCCCTTAGCTTAATGGGTTTAGAACATCATGAGGGAGAAAAGAAATGATAACAGATTTTTTTTAAGAAAAGTGAAAAAGTAAGTAGTTTTATAGTATAAATATTATAGCATTAAGTTCATTGCACACTGTGTCTGAAATGTTCTAAATAAATAAATAAATAAATAAATAAATAAATAAATGGATGAATGAATGAATGAATGAATGAATGAATGAATGAATGAATGAATGAATTAACTAATGAATGAACAAATGAATGAATAAATGAATGAATGTTATTATTATTATTAGCTAGTATTCTGTTATAGTCATATGCTGTAATTCTTATGTGTTTATGCACTACTAAATGTCAAAATTTTAATTTACTGCAATATACTGTATACTGCGATAGAAATGCAGTTTGACCAGATGACTTGAATAGCTAGTCAATAATTCATGATTTAATATCAATTTGGGATTAATTGCTGTAGGGGAGCGTATCTGCATAAAATATAATATAGGCAATTTTTAAAAATGACAAGAAAAGTGCAATACAAAAGAGAAAAAAATTAAATAAACTATGATTTATGATTTTCTGGGGAGTCAAACATTAATAACAACAACACAACACTGTACTGTATCATTTTCCTTGACTAAATAATCATATAATGTACACTATATACAATTACATAATGTACAGCTACAAATGTTTAATTTATTGTGCCCAGATGGCTTAAACCTGCTAAATGATCACAGTCACAGGCCTTAAAAACACATAAATAATAAATAATAAACTTTCACTCTAAGGTTGACATTTGAAATGACTCCACTGTGTTGTTAACTGTAATGTCTGGTCAACTATAATCCCAAGTACATTACAGATCACTGCTATGTGACTATTGCACATTGCGATATCGATGCTGGATTGATATGATATTTTGTGTAGCATTACTTGCGTATGTATGTGTGTTTCTCGTGAAACCAGGGACATTGTCAGTACTTCTCAAATCATTCTCTGGTGAATCCACAAATGACATGTCTTTTCTCTGGTCACTTGGATTTGTTCTGAGCATCAGTCACGTATGTGTTCTCCTCTGAGTGAGTGGTCATGCAAGTTCACTGACTTTCACCACTGAAGCACTTTCTGCTGCCACTTTGTAGCATCACATTACCCTAATGAGAACACGACTGGAAAGAAAGTGACAGAAAATGGCCATGGATGAGCTGCATGTCAAAATTCCTTTATTTTAGACTTTTTTTCTTCTTCTTCATCTTCTTTTGTGAATGTAAGAGATTATGGGGATGGAGTCATCGTGTGTTACGCCGCAGGCTGATGGCCAGCACTACAACCGTCCTGTCCGTACTGATGTTTCAGCCTTCTGCTCAAAAAGCATCTGAGAGAAAACAGCCGAAACAGACAAATGCCTTCACGCTTGATACAGTCCAAGGCTTCTCGTGCTTTCGCTATCCTCTACTCCCTTTCCTTTAAACCTTGGACAAATTGTGTTGTGTGATGGGTCAGAATCGCAATCTGGCACCATTAACTCTGACAGAATTCCTACTGTGCGTAACGCCGACGCAGAGACTGGCATTTACGATCCCCGGACGCATCAATCAGCTCACCTCATCTAGGGAGTGATAAATGCAATCATGCAAAAGTCCTCCTAAATCAATGTAGTCGTATCACTGACAAAACACAACCCGTGTCGTGGAGGGACACGGTGGGGAACGTTTGTGTCCTTTGTAATTCCTTGTCCCAGCAACACCATTCGTCGAATGGTCGTACCCCGTCCCGACTCCACCCACAGCTCGGCAATCTCAGTAAAAAGGATGACGCTTTAGAAGGAGAAAGTTTATGTGGCACATCGGCCTGATTAAATGCCCACAGATCTGAATGTAATGGGCTCCTTTTACTTCATTTTGCCAGAGATTTATGGGTGTGACTGGAAATGAGTGGCAGGGTTTTAAAACGGTCAAACATTGAAGGAGAGAAACTCCCCCTTGTCCTGTGCTGGGCAGAGCAGGAGTGCTTTAGTGAGACTGAAGGAGACTGGACAGTGTGTTGGTTTCAACACAATGATTGAACGCAACTATAGAAGACTTCAAGTGTAGTCTTAAAGCAGTGGTTCACACACAATTTTAAATATGATTTTAATTTATTCATCGTCAGGTCATTCAAGATGTAGGTGATGTTTAGATAAATGTGAGGCCCTAGTTATTAATATCATGCGAGGCGATGGATACCAACACTTTCGGAATAAAAAGAGAAAACAGGTAATATAAAACTGAGGTCATATAAAGTAAAATGAGCAGTGCAATACAATAAATGTTACTTACAGCAGAGTAATCTGTAATTAACAGAGAAGTGGGCTGGAGTGATATTAGTTTTGCACATTACTCCTTTTAACCAGATTTTTTTAGAGATAAGGATGAACCAGTTCACCAGTTTAAACCAGACACATTTTTCTGAAATTTAAGACAACTCAAACCAGTAAAAATCTTTAAAAAAACTTACTCTTGGGTATTGCAGAGAGTCTTGCTGTTATAGCAGTATGTATGTTTGTATGTAATTTATTACTATAATAGTGATATTAACAAATTTGTCAGTATTATGGACCATGATTGTCATCCTGTTTTTGATACAGTCCAGGCATGTGCAATATCTTTTAGCTCAAGATTAATTTAGCCCTGGTGTTATAGAGAATGAAGTCATTTTTAACTGCAGTGATCAGATTTTCATATTAGTCAATGTAAGCAAATAGAATCAGAATCATCAGTCATATTAGATGAATTATGTAGAATTGTAATTGAAATGATACTGTAGATATAGACTAGTATCTACCCATTGCTTGAAACTAAGGTGTGTAATATGTAATTTTGTTATTATTATTGCCTATATATATATATATATATATATATATATATATATATATAT
>CAIGQQ010040079.1:3532478-3544932 GCA_903798035.1 Danio albolineatus | reverse complement strand
TGAATGAATGAATGAATGAATGAATGAATGAATGAATGAATGAATGAAAAATGAATGAAAACACATCGTAAGGGGTGATTGGGTAACAAACTAACATGGTTATGATAAAGCAATCCCACACATGCTATCATAACAAAACACACTGTATTTACTAGTTGCCAGATAAACACTACAGTATATAGAGATGCCATTTGAAGATATTTTTGAGCACAAGTACATTTCTGGATGAAGTGGACAGTAACAAATATTGGTCCTTTTCACACCGATGACGTTTTCAGGGACATACTATCGACAAATATAGGATTTTTTTGTGCACATTTTTACATCACACTATAAACAAAACAATTTAACAATGTCTATGATTTGTAATTGGATATTTTTACCTCACCTGCCAATCTTCGTATAGACGACTTGGTCAGTCTGCTCGGTAGCTCACTATGTATGTGGTCCAGTAAAGGTTTTTAGTGGGAAAAAAAAATAGTGTTTTCGAAAACAATCGTAAGAGAAACAAACTGTGAGCACTTTACTTTGATTTTACATTGTTTTTATTTGTTTGTGGAACCATGCTTCACTGGATTAAACCTGAGCGCTCTGCAAAATAAATACAACAATATAAAAGCAAAGTGAATCTATCTTGTCTCATTTCATTTTCTCTTACATTTGCTTTAGAAAAAAAAAGTATGTATATGTGTGTGTGTGTGTGTATATATATATATATATATATATGGATGAGTTTGTAGGTGATGTAAAACAAGCTCCACCTTCTCATGGATGTGTATAAGAGGGATGTTTCTCTGAAAAAAAAAAGCTACATATTACAATTTGCAATTTGCAAAAGAACTAGATCTTGGGGTAGATCTTCGTTTGTGTGTGTGTGACAGAAGACTCTTTTATATATTTGATAAAGTATAAAAATGCCACCATGTGCACCAGACAGCATTGTTTTTTTTATGTTCAGTAGGGTCTTAAAATGACAATGAGTACATACAGTCCATGAACAAATGTTTCTTAAATCCAGATCAAACAAACCAACAGAACAAAACTACAGTTGAAGACAAATGTATTTAAAAATTGTATGTTCGTTCATTTTCCTTCGGCTTAAGCCTGGTTTATACTTCTGCATCAAGTGATCGGCGTAACCCACGGCGCATGCAATGCGCGTTGTTGTGCATTTATACTTCTGCGCGCTGTAAGTGCTGCTCTGCAATAACACTTCCGAAACGCTAGCGGGCAGTGGGTTTTTATGTTCCTGTGTGTCGAGTTTCTTCGCTGGTGTTTTGTTTTTTCTGAACACTACCTTAACGTACAAGTGGCTCAAACTCACTCATTGTTTGGCGGAAACCGGCAGACATGTAACAATTTTAATCATAAGTTAAAACAAAACAACAGTTTCCATTTAGAGCTACTTCACGGGACTCGACATTTGTAAACACTCGCTCCATCGGGCTCGTGTGGCTCTAACATCCGTCCACACTCGTCAACAAGACCAAGTCGACAAATCACTTGCGTTATGCGTCGTTTTGACGTGTATTTACATTTTTTGAGAGGTCGGAGACGACCACGGCGAGGGCTATGCAACCACACACAGGCTGTGCCGAAGTATACGCGTGTGCTTGACGCAGAAGTATTAATCAGCCTTTTGTCTCTATTGCGCCATAGCGGAATGAACCGCCAACTATTTCGGCATGTGTTCTATGCAGCGGATGTCCTTCCAGCTGCAACCCAGCACCTGGAAACACCCATACACACTCATAAACACACACACTCATACACTACGGCCTATTTAGTTTATTCAATTCACCTATACTCCATGTCTTTACACTATGGGGGGAACCAGAGCACCCAGAAGAAACCCACACAAACACGGGGAGAACTTACAAACTCCACACAGAAATGCCAACAGGCCCAGCCGGCACTCAATCCAGCAACTTTCTTGCTGACAGGTGACAGTGCTAACCACTGAGCCATCGTGCCAAGTGTTCCAAGTGTTGCTTAACAGAGAAATACATATCATAATGATTTTAATTTCAGTCATTTGTTTAGTCTTTTCCATGATGTCTGTACAAAATATTTAACTTATTGTTTTGCATGATCCTAGTATTCAGCTTAAAGTACAAGGTTAATTGGAATAATTGGGGAAGTTAATTTGGCAAGTCATTGGACAACAGTGGTTTTGTTCTGTTGTCAATAAAAAAAAAATCTTAAAGCACAGCTGTCTAATCCAGTTCCTGGAGGGCTGCAGCTCTGCACAGTTTAGCTTTAGCCATAATTAAACATACCTGATCAAACTAATCGAGTCCTTCAGACTTGTTTGAAACCTACAGGTAAGTGTGTTGAAGCAGGGTTGGAACTAAACTGTGCAGAGCTGCGGCCCTCCAGGATCTGAATTTGACACCTGCGTCTTAAAGGGTATAGTAATATTAGTGACTATTCTATTTTCTATTGTATTTGTATTTATTATTTTGTTATATATAAAGAAATAAGACTTTCTCCAAAAGAGAAGTATAATAGGAAATATTGTAACCAACTTGTTCCGCTAAACGTACCTTGGGAAATATTTGAAAGGCTAGTAATGTTCTCTTCAGCTTAGATAACTGATAAGCCACTGATCAGCCTGTGTTTGTCCGTACTGTTCTTTAGCAGGCGTTGCTTTAACAATGCTGTAACTGCTGCTGCCGCTGGTCAGTGTGAGTGTCTGTGTGAGGAAGTGATGACAGGATCTCTTTAACACAGTGGATGGTGAAAGCTGATAGAGGAAGTTTAATATGAACTAGTGAGATGCGATAAACAGTAAAAGAGAAAGGAGGAAGTGTTCGGATGAAGAGAAGTGAATGAGAATGGAGAGAGAAAGAGGGAGGTGCAGAGGAACAAGAGTGAGAGAGAGAGGGATTATTATTCAGTTATCAGTGCTCTGTAGAGCAGAACTGACACGGACAGAAGCAGATTTCTTGCTTCTCACACATCCATCTGCCACCTCCCCATGCAGAAAGAGAGAGGAAGAGAAAGGGGAAGAGGGGGAAGCAGAGAGAGAGAGAGAGAGAGAGGGAGAGAAACACACACACATGCACACACATGCACAGATGCTGGCAAATCATACACAATTACACACACAGAGCACAGACATCTACATGTTGCTCTTACTCAATAACAATAAGAGCCAGACGAATAAACATAACCTCAAATGAAAATAATGTCCTAATAGGGTGACCATACCTCCTCTTTTTCTAACATATGTCCTTTTTTGGGGGGCAGGATGTCACCAAAATGTCTAGTATTTGGCTTTTACTTTACAGTCATTTGTTGTATGCTGTATGTACTGTATGTACAAGTATGCAAATATTGGCCAGTGTGTCTAAATTTCTCAACAGCCAGTCGAAACAGCACCAGCTTTTTTTGTATTGTGTAAGCATAAAAGTGAAATTGTTGTGAAAACAGTGTCATATAAGTTTTTTATTATTATTATTATTATTATGTTTGTTTGTTATTATTCTGTTGTTGAGGGACACGTTTAATACAAATAAATTCATAAATATATAAAATAATAAATTATTAAAAATTATTAATAAGTTCACTATTAAAGTTAAGTTTTACAGTTGTGAATGCATTTTCAAGTATTTACCCCCCAGCACAAATATGGTCACCCTTGTCAGCATTTACTCACCTTGTCAGGGTTTGATACGGAACCAGTTAAGTTCCATATAAATTGCTAATGGAATTTGATTTACTGAAGGACAGCTGCAAACATGCAAGCCAAAGGTGACAGTGGTTAGAATCCCAAAACTCTATCAATATAAGGACATGAAGGGTAATCCTTGGGAGAAACCAGGCTCAGTCAGGGCATTAGTTCCACTCTGGTACTACATCGCAGTATTTATTACAAATCAAAATTAGTTGCATTTTCTCTTGTGTCGGCATCTCTGTAAAGGTGGGACGATCTGTCACTCACATGAACTTTATTCGATTGCTTTATTAAAGTACATACATATATGTTAAATCATTTATTGTAGTATTCGTCACTCTACTCTGTGTATTCATCCATGTACCATAATGAGTGTACTGAAACATTTCTAAAAAAACACAGTTGTGGGAAACATTAACATATCACTTGTATAGTATATTCTACTTTCTAAGTAGTGTATTCTACTTTCTACAAATGTATTAGGTATCGGCATTAGTAAAATGTTAATATTTGTTTCATTTTATAGTTATCTTTTTTATTTATTTAAAATAAACCTTGACAAATCGTTTAATTTATAGTGATTGAAATCCATATCGGCGCACGATATATGGGTAGCATGTTCGCCTCACAGCAAGAAGGTCGCTGGTTGGAGGCCTGGCTGGGTCAGTTGGCATTTCTGTGTGGAGTTTGCATGTTCTCCCCGTGGTTGAGTGGGTTTCCTCCGGGTGCTCCGGTTTCCCCCACAAGTCCAAAGACATGTGGTATAGGTGAATTGGGTAGGCTAAATTGTCCATTGTGTATGAGTGAGTTTCCTAGAGATGGGTTGCAGCTGGAAACATATGCTGGATAAGTTGGCGGTTCATTCCGCTGTGGCGATCCCAGATTAATAAAGAAACTAAGCAGACAATAAAATGAATGAATGAATGAATGAATGAATGAATGAATAAAATCCATATCATATCTAGATGCAGCCATGAGTATGCAAGCTGGGATTGCATATCTCAGTGATGCAATGTCAGGCACAATGCACTCAATAGAGCTAGTGACGTCAGGGGTAGGGTTAGGGGTAACGTAAGGGTTAGGTGTGGGCATTAAAAAGCATTGCATGCAGCTCAGGTTGCAACCAGGTCTGCATCCAGACTCCTCTCCTAAAATCAGGGTTAAAAAGAAATTTCTTAAAAAGTTCTAAAGAAAAACAAATATTTATGTAATATTGTTACAACTAATAATGTATTAACTGACATGAACAATCAACAATCAAATGAGCATTTATTAATCATAGTTCGACATTTACTAATGCAATATTAAAGTCCAAAGTTCTGCTTGTTAATACTAGTAAATGCACTGTGAGTTAACAAAAACTTTCAGTGAAGTGCTTTATTTTCAGTAACAAACATTAACATTAAAATGTCATCAGTAGTAGTAAAAATAAATAAATAAATACAAATCCAGAGAAACTGAGAATTTTCAAATGTAAATAATATTTTTTCTTGGCATTGTAATATTATTTTATTAGTTTATGTTATTTATGTTTTTTTACTAGTCTTCTCCTATTGTTGCCTAAAATAATAATACAATAATAAGAATTGACATGCTATAGAAGAAACATTTTGCTTGACGTGTGCTATAGAAGAAACACAACCATGCAGGTCTTAGACTGACAAACCCAAATGCTCAGTGTAGACCGTCTATCTTTCTAATTACTGGAATTAAGGCCATATTGTGTCTGTTTATGTCACAAATGGTGGGACAGATCTGAAAAGAGGTGCTGACTAAATGGACCAGAGAGAACGGCAGAATCTCTGCTCTGCTTTGCGTTGACACCGGCAAGAAAAGCGATCACAGCGGCTGTCAATATATATGGACATCAATTATATTTTAATTGTAGGGGAGTACGGTACACTAATTAAAACGAGTATATCTTGCCATGCCAGGGGCAAAATTAATAATTAATTTTTAAAATTAATATTCACAAGTAGCGCTGGGAATATATTAAAATGATTTTGCGGTTGCAAGGCTGATCTGGCTTGTAGCTCGTGAGATGGTGTTTCTGCTAAATTAGGCATCTCCACCTCTGTGGCACCTTTGCTTGCCCCTGGATCTCACCCCACGCTCTGCTCGCGTCGGCCCAGTGCCGGTGCTGAGGAGCCTCTGATAGGGCTGTTGGCCGGGGCAGCTTTGGCATGTGAACCGTGAAAAGAGGAGGAAGGTGGAGGGGAGGAACTCTCCGCTGATTTAAGTAATCCTGAAAAACTGAGGCATGGGGAAGCTGAGCTCTGTGGAGAGTGAGCCGCACTGCATTGAAGCAGAAATGTTAGAAATAGAGCAGACAGATACATATCAATGTACTGCATACATATCAATGGGAGATTTCTGGGTTTTAAATGCTAAATATGGTGACTGTCTTGAATAGAGGCTCAAGTCTTTTTCAAAGCTATTTTGCTTAAGTGTTTGTCTCTGTGTATGCAGTCTAATTCATTTTTATCAGTTTATACGGTAAGTTTTTTTTCATGAACATGTTGGTTCTGTATATTTGACCCTATATATTTATTTATACATTAGTAAATTGCACTTTTTAACAAAGTAATTACATATGCAATAATATTGTAATTTGTTATTAATAATATTTATTCACTTTTAATATGTTGTGAGGTTGTAACTACATGAGTTTGTTTATTTGCGAATGCATTGATTCAATCTATCAATCATCATTATCATCGTCTTCATCATTATGTCAGATTCTTTTTATTACTTAAAAATAAGAACATTTTAGCTGATACATTATACTATATATTAGATCTAAATATATTTTCAGTTCAGAACACATGTAAATTGATTTTGTTTTGCCTGTGTATTTTAATTTTTAATTTTGTTGGATATGGGAAGGTGCACATCCATTTTAAAATGGTGCACAAAAACGGCTGTACGCACAATCTTTTATCCGGTAAGAAAAATGTGCATAAACTATGATGGAAACTCTTTTGTGGAATAGATTCCAGCATATAGATAAATAAAAGTAAATAAAATATGTGATTTTATTTTATTAGTGACAGCAACAACAAAAAAATGCATAAATTTATTCCTTTATTTATTTATTTATTTATAAATTAAATTATTAATTATAGGGCTGTGCAATTAATCGCAATCGCAAAAAAATCGCGATTTAAGCACATGCAATTTCTTAAATCGCATGTTAAATTAAATCGCTTAAGGCTGCAATTTTACCTATTAATATATTTTTGTTCTTGTACTCATGATTTTAATATTTTAACCAATCAGAGCTGACGCAGCACACCAGGCAATTACAGCTAAGCTGAGCGGGAGAAAAATGTTAACCAATCAGAGTTCACTCCGCGCATGACAAAGTTGAGCGGGAGAACCGAATAGGTGGTTTTGATTTACATTTAGTTTTTATTTATTGTTCTGACTGAAATTGAGGTTAGTTCATCTTTATTTTTTCATGTTGTCTGTTTTAAGACAATTTATTACCGTTTTGTTGATCAAGCAGTGAGTGCTACTGTGTACAGTATGTGTTTAACTAGAGTGGAGGTTAGTTCATCTTCAGTTATTTTGTGTTGTCTGTTTTAAAGTCAATTTTGCTACAGTTTGATTCATTAAACTTAATACTATGTTATTTCATTGTGAAATGTTTTGTTCTGCACTTCTTGTGCACTGAATACATTTAGAATGTGTGTATGTAGCACGTTTAAAAAAGCAAAACAGCTGCCAAAATCGCAAATAAAACCGCAATAGCAATATTTGTTCCAAAAATCGCAATATGATTATTTTGTCCATATTGCACAGCCCTAATTAATTATTTATTTATAAATTTAAATCTAGCGGGTCGACCACATTGCACAACATCTGAAATGTTCTTTTGGTCATTCTAAAATGCCTTAGCCAAAGTCCGTCTGGACTCAAAAGGTACTGTGCGTCCATTGCAGTTGTCCTCATCTTTTAAGAGGCAAGTCATTTATTATATGAAAAAAAAAGTCCCACAATGTCTTTCCTTATCGCAGAATTTAATTTAATTTATTTTATTTTTTGATATTTGGTTCCAGTTTATCAGGAAGTGATGATTTTGTTATTTTTGGCGCATTGTATGCTTTATTCACATTTTGTGTTTGCAATATTCCAGTTTTGTGAATAAGTTTAGTGCACATCTTTGGAAGAAAACATATTTACTCACATTGACTCTCTAATGACTCACATCTTATGAATGACAGATAAACACTGTGTATTTAAATAATTAATAATCCGGAGCATCAGTACTTTAACAGCAAATTGTCATTTCTGTGTGAGCTATCCATTTAAATGCTTTTGTTTACGTTATTATTATATAATAAACGAAAAAAAAGTATAGTATAACTTATGATACCACTGTTCTTATATTCAGTCTCTTTTCCTCCTCGCAGTGTACACAGACTTACCTTTCAGGGATTTTGACTTCAGTCAGTTTATACTTACATCTAACCTTTGCTCTGCTGATGAAATCATCCTTCATCCTCAATTGTTCTTTTTTTCCTTTTACTCTTTATTGATGAAGATATAAATCTCGGATGTCTGTAAGAGGTTATTTAACTAATCTGTCTGAAAGCTGTGACCTTACAGTAGTTCCGTAGTGTCATATAAATGAGTGCGGCAGAACATAAGGCAATAAGTACAGCGATAGATTAAAAGCGCACCAGCAGGCATCATATTTCTGTTTTAGTAACACTGGCCATTCCTCAGGAGCAGATCATTCATTTTTACACACAGTGCAATTAGTGTGAGTGTAATGTTGTTATATTTTATAAATTAAAGGATGGCGAGTAACGCCTCAAACTCTTGCGATGTGGAATCTTATCACGGCGAAACTCTAATTAAAGCAGTATATCGTCAGCTCCACGAGAGAGCAGCATCATTTTCGAAATGATATCTCGTATTCACAGGCATCATTTTTCATCATTCTGCAAAATCGCAGCTCCCTCCCCCTTAATATCAATTTCACCTCCGAATTAAAAAAAAAAAAAGCCTAAACAAAAAGATAATGACTTGCGTCTTGCTATTTCAAAAGCAGGCCCCCCTCGAAACATTTTCCAAAGGGGCAGAGGGTGTTTAGTATTTTTAATAAGCGTCCTCAATACTATTGAGCAGGGTCTCTTTGTTCATATGGCAAGATTAATTATACTGTCAGGCATTTTCAAGGCCTGCTTAACAAAGATTCAGTGATATAATTGGGCCGGCCTGCGCTTGACAATCACAATCAGCATTAGACAATTTCACATCCTCCCCTCCACGCGCAGCCACCTTTACATCAAAAAGAAAGTCATTTTTGCCAAAGAGATGGAGAATATCGCTCGCCGTTTACACACACATACACACAGACACACTTGTTCGGGGTGTTGTGGTGTCATTTGTTATGGGCCTAGAATAATGTAGCCGAGCAGAGGGGTTTCCTCTCAAGGACAGGCGAAACAAGGAAATATAATTGAGCGACGCACCGGATTTGAACTCTTGCGTGGTTGGCGGCTCTTCATCGGGCCCCGGCTCCCCACCTCTCCACCCTGCCCCTGCGCACTCAGATTAAAGTGAGGTTAATTTTGCATTGCAGATCGAGGCGGGCGAGGAGGAAGTGAGAGATGAGCTCCGTCTCCGCGTGTGTCTCAGATTGTCAGCCGATGGATTGTCTGTGTTGAGTGGAAATGTGCCACTGCGACTGCATTAGGGCCTCTTTCTGTTGCCTGCTGCGGCCTCAGATATCCAGTGCCCTGAGAATGATTACAAAAAGTCTCTCGTATAGTGGCTGTAGAAGATGCGATGACTTGATTATCAAATGTTTAATTAAGTGAAGCATTGTTTTGCTGCAAATGCACTGAATCAAATTAAGAAATATGATTTGTGTTTGCTAGTTGTTGTTTTCTTAATCTGCAGAAAAAGCACAACCCAATGCATGTATAGTACTGCTACATGATTAAATTGAAATCACAATTGAGGTTATCATGCACATCTTGTCAGGGAAGTACGACTCTGTGATCTCTAGTAAATGTACTCCAAAGCCAGATGGCGCTGTTGTGCAGAAATTACAAATATTCAGCAAAAAAATTATTAAATAAATAAATAAATAAATAAATAAAGAGATGTGGTTGGAAAAAAGTATTTACCTGATTTTATTGCTTCATCGTGACTACTGACCCAACTACGGAATCATCTCACAGAATCATTTATTTCAAACCCTTGACTGAAGTTACAACAGTGAGTTTGGAGGAAAGAGTTGTATTTAAATGTGGTATTTTCATGTGCTTTCAGATCAGCAGTAACAGACAGCCAAAGTTCAATGAAAATCACAACACAGGCTCATTCTAAGAACGTAGTCCTATGTTCGTTTCTGGAGACTATTTAACGCTACGGGTCGGTATAACGCCGTTCCTTTTCGCGCCTACCAGCTGACGACTTTCCCGCTGCAATTAGTTTGTCTCGTTAGCTCGCCATGTTCGTTAGCGGATTTGCGACGCAGAGAGGAGTTGACCACGGCGATGGGGTTCGAGTCTGGTGAAGAATGGTTCCAGAAATCAGGTAAGACAAAAACAGAATCCAAAAAAATTAATGAAACCAGTAAATGACTGGGTTAGAACGTGGTAAAATCTGAATTTGTGGTAAAAATGAGACGAGGGCATTTCTTTTTTTCTGGATTACCGGATTACTTTTTTCTGGATTTAGGGAAGTGTGTGGGTGGGTCAGTCGATTGGTCGGTCATTCAACCAGTCATTCAGTCAGTCAGACAGTCAGTTGACAGCAGCCTCTAGTGAGTTTACGCGAGAACAGCAGGCGCAAATGGCACTCGTGAGACAAATTTGAGATCTCAAAAAGTGCACACAATGGCCTCTCATGGATTCGCAAAAACAAAAATATGTACCTCCCGGGATGCATTTCACGGCCTCCAGAAACATACATAGGACTACATTTTCAGAATGAGCCTGGATTGGAAGATCAACAGCTCCAAAAATGATTCTCTTAGATTTCAGGATGTGTAGTAAACACTGCTTCGTCTAAAAGTAGCTTTTGAAGATTTGCAGCTGATTACAGAGCCATTTTTACTGACAAAATTAGCATAAAATGGCCTTCATAAATTTGTTTTAGTTTATATTTTTCTTTGCATAAGCCCCTTGTGGGCGCCACGGTGGCGTAGTGAGTAGCACGTTCGCCTCACAGCAAGAAGGTCGCTGGTTCGAGCCCCGGCTGGGTCAGTAGGCATTTCTGTGTGGAGTTTGCATGTTCTCCCTGTGGTTGCGTGGGTTTCCTCCGAGTGCTCCGGTTTCCCCCACAGTCCAAAGACATGTGGTATAGGTGAATTGGGTAGGCTAAATTGTCCGTAGTGTATGAGTGTGAATGTGTGTGTGTATGGATGTTTCCCAGAGATGGGTTGCGGCTGGAAGGGCATCCGCTGCGTAAAAATATGCTGGATAAGTTGGCGGTTGATTCCGCTGTGGCGACCCTGGATAATTAAAGGGACTAAGCCGACAAGAAAATGAATGAATGAAGCCCCTTGTGACCAGCAGATATCCTTGGTATGGCACTAACAAACACTAATATGACCAGTGAATTCAGCTCATGTAACTTAATTTATCTTAACAGAGAATTTATTGTGCTGTTAAATATTTGAGGTCATTTTAGTTGTATACTTAAAAGACTGGCTTGCAGATGCATATTTTGGTATCATTGGTTCCCATGTTTAAAAAAAAAATATATATATATATATATATATATATATATATTTATATATTAATCAATTAATTTAAATTATTTTAACATGAACAGGATGTGAACAGGCCTTAACAGTACACTATAAAAATGTTGGTCTGTCAAAACCCAGCCAAAGCCTGTAAAAGGCAAGCCTAAAATCATTAGCCTATAGAAAAATAACAGCTATGCTAATGCTGCCTCTATGGCAGTACGCAGGGGAGGAGACTTAAAGCCATCATGTGACAAAGTTAGCCTTACAGGCTTTCCAATGTTATACAGACCTTTTCCTCTCCCATCTCCCTATCAAATATAGTCAGACAGACCCAGCATTGGATTAATATGTGACACCTGCAGACAATACTCACACATATACAGTAAGCACCAAAGTCACTGATCATCCTTGCAAAGTCTTGTTACTATTAAAGGCATTTCTGAATGTTTTTATTTTAATTTTTTGCTATATCCTTAGTCTTGTTTGGTTTTGATCTTGGAATTTTTCTTGTTTTATGATTTTATGATTGCTTGCTGCCTGCCCCGGCCTGTCGTCTGTGTATTGGATTAGTCTTGTGTATTAGCCCTGATGCTTATATTTGACCCCTGCCTGTTTGACAATTTTTCTATTAAAGCTGCGGTTGGAACCTCATCTTTGTGTTTACACTGTGGTGCATGACAATATTAGTCTAATTTCATGTTCATACAATAAGCATGTCTGAAAATAATTTTTTGAATGTCATACATCCAAAATAAAGGTTTGTTTTGACATAATTCAAGTGTGTGTACTGTGTATGGAAATACATACATGACTATATTTCATTCATTCATTTTCTTTTCGGCTTAGTCCCTTTATTAATCAGGGGTCACCACAGTGGAATGAACCGCCAACTTATCCAGCATTTGTTTTACACAGCGGATGCCCTTCCTGCTGCAACCCAGCAATGGGAAAGACTATATTTCAGAAAATGTATATTTATATTTACTAATACTAATATTTAACAATAATAATAATAATAATAATAATAATAATAATAATAATAATAATAATAATAATAATAA
>CAIGQQ010040079.1:3512044-3523926 GCA_903798035.1 Danio albolineatus | reverse complement strand
ATTATTATTATTATTATTATTATTATTATTATTATTATTATTATTATAGGTTCTCCCTGCTTAAAAATTTGCATAGATTTTGATCTAGACATTTAGAATACATTTCTGGTATCCTTCATGTATGATAGAGAGTTGTTCTTCATATCATTTTTGCTAGATGAAACACCACATTTTTAAAGCTCAATATCTCAAAACCACTCAGAAATCAAAACACCAAGGTGGTGAACTGACTTTAATGAGGGGCATTTCCGATGACACTCATTCAACACATTGTTTTGAGAAATCCGAACAAATATAAGTTATTCTATAACTTCCATAACTAATGTGACAAAAGTAGCTAATTATCACTTTTATCACCGGCGTTCCGCAGCACGCGGCTGGAAAACCCTATGGCCTATTGTTTAGCCATTCTCGTGGCTTTAATTGTCTGTTCTTTATGAACCGGCTGATACAAGTTTAATTACAGCGAGACCTTAGACAACAAAAGCCTCATGGACAATTTCTACATCCTTAATGAGCATTTTGTTGTCCTTTCTCATGATACCCATGTCACATACATTTTTTTCCTAATCATTATAAATTACATTCTGACACAAAAAAGGGAAGGAAAAAAAAAAACGAACCAAAAGATCTGCCATAATTTATAGCCGGAATCAAATTAATTGCTGGCGTGACAGGTGATAGGGAAGTGCATTGACGATAAGGTCATTAAGTTGTGCTTATGCAGTAATGAGGCAGAAGGGAGAAAGGGAGAGGAGCGAGCGCTCGTTGAACAGCGTTGTTTACCCAGCCATGAGGGGTTGCATGGTGTCCAATGCTGAACGAAAGAGAATTCTTCCTTTGGGAAGAAAAGAAAAAGAAGAAAAAGTGAGAAAAAATAAAGCCTGCTCGAGAGAAAGAGAAAGAGAGAGAGAGAGAGACAGTGGGTCTTGTGCGACACGGGCGAGCTGTCTGGGCAAATGCCACTGGATGTGACACTTTTAAAAAGTCTCAACATGTAAATCAAAAGTAGTTTGGCCTTAATGGATGTGTTTTAGCAGATGTATCCAAGGCAGCCTGGTCCGACGCCACAGCAACTGCCAGCCATGTCGGCGGGGATGATGTTTACAATAATGGGGAGAGGCAGTCCAATTTCGCGAAACACGAAGGCGCAAAAGCCACCTCTCTCCTCAGCCTGCCGCCACGTTGGAAAGGAGATGAGGTAGAAAACAACACTAACTTCATGTACAAGGCTTTTGGAAGAGGGAAGCGCCTCAAAAGCACATCAGAAACAATTTCACCTTGGCAGGGCGCTTGTCAAAATCAAGAAATATCATACGGCGGCCTCTTTCCACCCTTGTTTTGTATAACTGTATTTGTAGCCGCGGGGTGTCAGTCACATGCAGCCCCCCACACACACACAAACAAACACTGGCTAACATGCAAGACCCAAATAGACTGTTCTTGTTTTGTGACAGCGCCGAGATGGAGTGAGTACACACCTACAGACAGTGAAAGACACAACAAGGACCTGAGGGAACGCTTTATAGACTCGGATATATTTCTTGAATGACAGCAGTTGCACAAGGGCTCTTTGTTTTCAGCTCTATACTGTTTCTTTAGGTTTTTTTTATTTCTCTGTCCTTGCGCCCGCCTAACAATTTAAGCAGCGGGACCGCTTGATTAATGTGAGGTGACAATGACAAGACCGCAGTGACTTTCTTTCAGACAGGTCTTTTTTATTAGATTATGTGTGGCGCTTTTTAATTTAACCTCACCTTTTGTCAAACGTGTACTTAGTTTTGTGTTACGACGCAAATGAACAAGCATAATATTTTCGAACCGATAAACTGTTTAAGTTAAACGGAGTTGTGCTGATTTGTCACCATGTGTGTAGGGCTAATAGTCTTAATGTGTGTGTGTGTGTGTGTGTGTGTTTTTTTTCTTTACACTTCATACATTTAACACCAAAGATGACATGTCTGTGAGCTAAATATTCCAGAAGCGCTTTTTTTTTTCTCTGTGGTGTGTAATCAGTGCGCATTTGTGTAATTATGTCTTGCGAGGACTAATGAGAACTTCTTTAGCTTCACACTTTTAAAGTGAGAATGGCAATGTGCTGTTCGGTCTAATGGCGGTGAACTCTGAGGTGAGCGCTTGGTTTGAGGAGGTGAAGACGTAACAATGAGCCTCTTGACCTCTGTATGCTACCGAGCGAGTGACATTGGCGTCACAAGCGTGCAGGTGCAAGAGGGCCAATTTAAGCCTTTCTGCCACCTCCACCCCTCTTGATCTGGACTGCAGGCTGACCTACAGGCCTTCCACTCAAAAGCTAACGCTGGTCCAGTGTCCTTCACTGTACTGATTACAGGAACGGTCAGAAAAGAGCAGTAAATGGAGGACTGGAGTGCTGAAAAAGCTCTCTGAGGGACTGGAGCATGTTGGAGGGTCGGGAAGGGATCACCGATGGGCGGCAGGCCCTCACTGTGATCTGAATCTCACACAGTTTGCCGCCAAGAGAAGTTCATTTCGTGGAAAGGCACGGCAAATTGTGCTGACAGTGGTAGTTTGAAAAGGTTAATTGGGCCATTATCTGCCTGTAGAGTTTGAGGGATTTATGGATGGGCAAGATACATCTCTGCCTCTCATAGACTCTCGCCATCTGCATTTCTAATATTCTCTGATTAGAGAACATGTTACGCTCTAAATGCTAAAACATGTTTCTGCTTACAGAAAGACGAACTGGATTATGTACCTGCTGTTTCATTACATTTAAAATGTAACATTATTCAGCGTTACATTATACATGTACAATGAAATTTCACAGAGAAATTATACAAATCAAAATTAAACCCAAATTGAAGCTATTCTGTGTTAGAATAGTATATATATACGATATATACGATAACCGTTTTTAAGGTACAGTAATTTTCAAAATTTTCAAAAAAAGTCACAATTTTCTGCTATACCGTTCCTAAGGTATGTGTAAGATTTTTTATTTACTTAAAAATAATAATAATAATAATAATAATGTTTTTAAGTTGTGAATTGTAAAGACATCTGTGTTTTTGAAACTAATGAAGACAGCAGAAGTCAATGATTCACTTGAATTATTTAGCCTGAGATATTACTGCTTCAAAATACTTTAAATGTTTCTCAAAATAAAATATATTGTATTCAATAGGGAATAAGGTTTTGTTTTTAGTTTTATTGATATATGTTAGAGCAGAACACAATACAGTCATACCGTTAAACCGTGATATTTTCTATCCAAGGTTATCATACCGTCAGAAACTCATACTGTCCCATGCCTAGTACAGATGCAGTATGTAATAATGTAATAATTAAATAAGTATGTACTAATGTGTACGATTAAAGGGATAGTTCCTTCAAAAACATAAATGCTCTCACCATTTACTCAAGTCATGTACACAAGTCATTATACATTTTTATTAATTTATTTGTTTCTGTTAAACATAAAGCAAGATATTTTTGAAGAATGCTGGAAAAAACAGGGATTGACCATCAATCTATCTATAGTAGAAACAAAAATAAAATGTTTTGCAAAGTCAATGGCTTTATTTCAACATTATTTTTGGTATTTTGGTCATTTATTTCACTAATTTGGCAACCGTCAAACGTCATCAGGGAAATGGTTTGAACTTCCGCTTAGTATAAACACCATTAGTGCTCCGTTTGAAACAGCACTACATACATATACTATGCTGTTGAGTTTGTAAGTGCATAAGTACATAGTGCAAAAGTGCATAGTGTATAGTGTGCCATTTGGGACGCAGCTCAAATCTTAATCTTAATCAAATCAATCTTAATCAAATCTTCTGTACACAGAACCTTATAACCTGTATATTTATAACAAATCTATACATATATTTCAACATCCAGATCTTTTTGGACTGACTGCATCTCTGTTTAATGTCCATCGTCTTTTTTTTTCTTCTTCTCATATTTATTTTGTGTTGTCACTTTATGTACACTGGAAGCTTCTGTAGCCAAAGCAAATTCCTTGTGTGTGAAGCACACTTGGCAATAAAACTGATTCTGATTCTGATCATAATCTTATATCTTATATCTTATAGCCTGTAACAGAAGAAAGGGTCCCAATTTATATTGAGTGTCCTTAACCACTATGTACTTGCATCAAAAAATAAATACAACGTACTAACTGTGTTCTTTATGTATTTGAGAACACTTGTGGTGCTCTTGAGTTGGGATAGGGGTAGAGTTAAGGACAAGTTTAGTGGTATTGATAGGTTTAAGGGTGGGTTAAGGTGCAAGTGGTCTATTTACAAATTCATTCATTCATTTTTTTGTCAGCTTAGTCCCTTTATTAATCCGGGGTCGCCACAGCTGAATGAATCGGATCTATTTACAAATGTAATTATAGAAATTAATTACAGATGTAATTACAAACAGGTATTTAATCAAGCATAAGTACAATGTAAAAACATGTATTTACACAATAAGTACATTGTATCGAATTATTAATTTCAGTTTAAGTACATATTAGTTAAGGCTACTTAAAAGTGGGACCGAAGAAAGACGTTGTTTTCATTTTTGGGTGAACTATCCCTTTAAGGCACCAATATGAAACCTTTAGGCATAAATAGAGTACAAAAGCACACCCCTTATCCCCCAAGTATCAAGTATCTCCCCCAGTATCCATCTAAAAGTAGATTTGTGTTTATAATATTTTAATAATTTGTCTTCTAATTCTGTAATGGTACAACTTTGTTTTGACATGTTAGACAGGGTAGTTAAATGAGTCGTTCTGTGGCGAACTTCTTAAAGAGGAAATGTAGTCGTGTCCTTCACCTAACCCAGTCATGTGCTGATCTTATCTGTGGTGTTAAATGGCCGTCTTATCAGCGACTTGGTGATTGTGCTCTAATCCTTAAATCATGATTGTTCTAATCTGTCGGTGGCTGTCTACAGACTCCAGACAAACGACTGAAGAGAAGGATAAATAAACGTCATCATGAAGGGAGGTTAAGCTTGAAACTCTGAAGCGTTGAGATGTCCAGCCCAACACTTTACCTCTGTGTGTTTTGTGCACTTACCACCTGACAGGAAAACTTCACATGCACAGTGTATGTACTGAATATTCCGGTCATATTCTGAAGTGAAAACTGTGAAACATCAGTCAGGGAGAACATCTCTGGGCATCAACATCCCGACTAACTCTCTTCTTCTCCCACTCTCGCTCTTGTCTCCTTCAGACACAAACGTTCTCACACACTTCCACCCCAGAGAGTAGCCTCTGATTACCAACCACTCATTTGTTATGCTCTCTGGCAAATCAGTGGCGATTCAGATGACAAATAAGAGGGAAAAAACAGCTGCTGTCATGGTGTGATGTGTTAATTTCTTGACAGTCTCAGCACTGAAACCAATTACTGATTTAAGGGCAGGGAGAAAGAGGCCCTCAGCAACGGCTAATTAGGCTCCTTCAAGAATAAAGGAATAAAAGAAAACAAGGGAAGGACGGGGAAGCGGGCAGGTAGTCAGTGGAGCTGACTAGAAAGAGTGCATTTCCGGTTGTCTTTCTTTTTCTGTCAATCTAAGATGCTCATTTTGAAGGTGTGTTTTGTAAAGACTCACTCTCTTTTTCCCCAAGAGGCAGTATGTTGTATGTTAAACCCTAGGGTGGATGTTGGTTTGTTTAACTCCGGCTCAGCGATCATTTCGGATACATTTATTCGCTTTAATGCATGACCCCTCTGAGCTCAGGTCCCGGAGTGGAGTAATTGGGAAGGGTTCATCGCGCCTCAGGGCCACCGTCATCCACCTTTTCATTGTAATCCCCATTTCTTTAGCTTTGTGGGATCTTGCCCCCATCGTGTTTCGCTTAATCGGCTAATGATAGCGTTGTCCAATGGTGTCAGTGGCTTTATAGCAAGAGACACTGCAAGACAAAGAGTTGCAAAGGGGACCATCATGGGATGTTATGTAAGACTAGATAATGTCTGGATTAGGGTTGGGAAGTGTGCGTATCTTGGAAGGATAAGAGTGTGTGTTCATTGCAGGCCTTGGTAACATTGTATTTTGATGGTTCCATTTACACGTTCTATTGAAGTAATATTGGAATTGTATATCAATTAGCAGTTACAGACTGTAATTATTAGACTGTTTAACACATTATGTTGATGCTTTATCAACATTAATTCAGTTGAAAATAAATCAATGGAGTAAATAAAGTAATGATTCAAATTTTGAATAGCACTTTATTGTATGTTTTTTTTGCGATTAATGGTAATCTTGTCCAAAAAATTCAACAGTGAGTTCAAAAAAAGTGTATTGGCGTCTTTCATTTTAAAAGTTGTTATATGAATGAAAGTGCAACAACACTTTGTTCAACTAATGTGTTTTTTTTTTGCACTAAATACACCAGTATTTACATGGTTAAAATATCTTAATTAAATTGGGTAGGCTAAAGTGTATGTGTTTGAATGAGTGTGTATGATTGTTTCCCAGTGATTGGTTGCAGTTCATTCCGCTGTGGTGACCCTAGTTTAATAAGGGAACTAATTTGAAAAGAAAATGAAATAATTAATGAACTTAAAAACTAGTCAAATGGAATGCCATTGCCAGGGCATTTAATGATAATTATCAGTGGTTCTCAGTTCCTCTCCTTCACCACACTGTTCTCATATAAATATGGTAAGCCTTACACAGAAGGATTTTGATGTCTGCTAAAGTGTTGCAAACAATTTAAATGTGTTAAATTTAAACAAAGAAATTAAATTTAGTACTGTTCAACTCAATTTGTTTGTTTAAATTCAGCCCAAATAAATTGTTTACACCCACTTAACATACATTTTTAGTAAATCCAAGGAATCAACTTAGATTTTTTTTTTCAGTGTATACTTAAACTGTGTTCCGACTTACAGTGTCCCAATAATGTGTTCACCACCTACTAACCTGAGCATGGGCAAGCCTTATTAAGGTTAATTACCTCAGTCAAACACGGAGCACCCAAACACTACTTGATAATTTTCTTTTTCTGTAAATAAATCTAGTATCAGAGCTACAGCAAGGGCTTGTCGATGGTTCCTTGGACAGTGTGCCTAATGATTGTTTAACAATGAAAGACGCCGTGGAAGTGCATTGAAATAAGACATGAATGCACACTAAGAACAAATGTCTTAAGTTAAAAGTGAAGAATATCAGAACGGTGGCTCGTTAAGACCAGGATTGGGAAAAGATAATTAAAATATTATGCTATTTACTCCAGTAGTTATTAAGAAAATTTGCTTTGCCGTTACAACTTCTGTCAGCTCTACCATGTGGAAGAGATTAAAAAATAAAAAAACATACATTAACTTTTATTATCTATGTGTATGTGTATGCTGATTCATGTGAGTGCTGCAGTAATCTGACTGTACATACAGTACACACACCACTGCCGAAAATTGTTCATTTTCAATAGGAGCCAGCAGCAGAAAAGTTGCCATATGGTGATAGATGGGTGAGACTAACCTATTTGTTTACAAATTATGATCGTCATTACGGTGTTTTGTGTTATTTATTTGGCATTTTGCAAAGATCTGCTCTAAAGTTATCATTTATTTGTTGATGAAATGTCCCTGTAAACACCACAGCATGTCTTTTAGAATTGTAAACGTTGGTTTTTATTTGGGTATGTACACCAGCATTGCAATTCAGCACTGGTGCCTAGAAATGTATAGAAAACAATGTAAAGACAGGTTGTGCCATAGTACTCTTACTTGGTAGATGTGGTGTATGGCAGAAGTTGCAATCTGTGTTGCAAACGCTCTCAGCCATTAGTAAACCATTCAAAAATGGCACCTCCCAATGCAAAATCATGTTCGCTGTGATCATGGCCTAATTTAGGACAAACAGCAGATAAAGTTCTTGCTTCTTGAATCCTGTGGGTTTTTGTCAGAAGAAAAGACAAGCTTTGTTTTAATGTGGTTCATTGATATGCACCATCATTTTATTAGGATGTCATGGAGTTTAAAAAGTGGAACCTTTTGGTTTGGTACAGTGGAAACATCATAAAAATCAATAGTGTGAAAAGGAACACAAGTTATTGGTGTCATACTGCCCCTTGGCAGTGTTCTTTATATATATATATATATATATAAAAATGAACATCTAAAATGAAGTGTAAGGCAGGCCTTTGTACTTATGTCAAGAGAATCTGCTTTTATTCCCACCCAAACACACAACTTAACTGTACATAAAGCATACAAACACTCTATCTTTTCTTTGTAGTCTTTCGCATCAGAAAGACAAGCACAATACAGAGCACGTATCAAAATATATGAGTTAACGAAAGTATCATTGGAGAAAATTATAATTGATTAATTTTCCCTGTGCCAGAAACGAGCACAAAACATCAAAGACTAAAAATGAATATAACTGTGTTTATAAATATATAATTAGTTTTAATTTCTTTAGATCAAATGCAGATACGCCCTCTGGAGAGAACTATGGAAATTCAGCCTGTGCTGTTAGTTTGATTGGTTTGTCCATATACTGTCTAGTTTAAAAAAAATCTCTGATATATTTTATATGTTAATGATTTTGTTTGAAGTCATAGAGACATTTTCTTTTTCTTTTCAAAATGAGCATGTGAAATGAGTCACAAGTGTGTGATTTCAACATTTCCAAACTGAACTCTCTCCGCTCCTCTAGATCAGCAAGAGCAAGATGAATGCATTTCATAAGCAATAGAAGATTGCTGTCATTCGCCTTTCCGTAAAAAGACAAAAAAATTGAAAGCTGAAAAACCTGTTGTTCTTTTGCTGACTTGTTTTCTTACTTTGTCTCTTTCTGCTCGTTTTTTACATGTAATGTTTATTTAAAAAAGGAAAAAGTAAGCTGACAAATGGGAGTCTGCTGCCATTACATTGAGGAGCAGAAAAACATTTTATTTTGCCAATCTGGTGCTAACAAGCTGATTCTATAATAAAAAAATAGCTTATTATTATTATTATTATTATTATTATTATTATTATTATTATTATTATTATTATCATTAATATTATCATTAATATTATTGTAGTTGTTGTTGTTATTATTAATAATATTATTGTCAATAGTAGTAGTAGTAATTGACTTGAAGAATGGTAATCAGTATTTTATTTTTTGCTTGACAAAATATTTCAGAATTCTCCATTTCAGCTCTAACTGAAAGTAAACAATCTGCACAATTTTAAATAGATAGATAGATAGATATATAGATAGATGTGTTTAGGTATAGTGTGTCCACAGTCATATTGTTGTGATAGAAAGACAATAAGTCTCTTTTTTTTTTTTAATTTCCTGACGTTAAAATACAATCCAAATTCCTCCCATTTTGAGGCCCACCGCAACGTGACTTACGAGTGAGGTTTCCACGGCCACCGGATTGATTGACAGCCACATATTAACATGTCTTCATAGAAATGTGTATAATCATACAAGACAGGACGTGCGTGAAGCAACTGGGATTAAAAGATCTGTTCATCAAATGTGATCAAGAATTAGTTTTACAAGTTTTCAAAACGGGGCATGTTTGTAGTGAAATACTGATTACATAATTTTACGCATGCTCATTCTTTTGGTTTTGACGGGCCACGTCAAAATCTTCTCCACCTATCAGATTGGCACTTCACGTGCACAGAACTGCTGAAGTTAGAGTAAACGGCACATGGAGCTGCTTATTGCACTGGTGATCGATAGTCCTTTCTTCATCACTGAAGCTGGAGCTGCTACTTGAACCATCCATGCTTGTTCAAATGGCCAACAACAAGCGTGTCAACTTTCTCTCGTCTTCTTCTGTGTTACAAGCGGGTGTCAGAAGCTTATAGCACCACCCTGTGTGCCATAAGACGGCAGAGAAAATCGATTGGGCTTGAACGCGGAAAAACGCCTCGAAAAAATACTAACGATAAACACAAACGAAAAGCGTCCCATGTGTACAAGCCTTTACTGTAGTATTTCTCACAAACGTTACGTGAGATCTGCTTCCTTCATGTCTGTCACTGTGCTGTTTATCTGGCGCAGCCGGAGATGGAGGCACACTCTGACGTGCCTCACACTCTCTAGCATTAAACTAGAGAACGAGCATTAAAGCCACGGGCCACAAAAAACAGCTACGTTGTGTTAAGAGCAGAAAATTCCAATATTCTGAAAGGTATAATAAATAATCCGATGGGTATTTTGAGCTGAAACTTCTGGAGACACAAAGTACTTATCTTAAATCTTGAAAAAGGGTTAAATTAGGTGTTTTAGCAGCTTTTTGAATAGACTTGAGGAGAAAACTCTTAACTAAAAACAATAAATGTTTTGTGAACATGAGCCCGCATCAACAAAAACACATTCAGGATGCCTTTGTCCACCATTTCCCCCTCACTTGCAACACCTGCGGTCCAAATGCTGCATCTATCTAGACTCCTGTACAGTCTAATTGCACAGAATCTGCAATCTTGCACATTTGAGTCTATATTAAAAGCTATTCTCCGTGGTAAATGGAGAGAATGATTTTCCTCCTGCTGTGGTTCACTGGGTGAGAGGGTCTGCTATTGACTGCTGTCTCTCTGGAGTTCTGGGTCGCTAGATCTCCGCCATCAGTATCGGTGTCAAAGTAGCAAGAGCACAGAGTCATTAATCCACCGACTGGCCTGGTCATCAGGGATACGCCAGATTCGGCTCACTTTTAAAGATATATTAAGAAAAACAAAACAATAACGGCATCATCCAGCAGCTTAGCTCACACGCTAACCAAACACATTGCTAATAAGTGGAGGAGATCTTCTCTCGCTCTTTCCAGGCTCTTCTCTAATGCATGCGACTGTGCGAGGAGCTGCTCTGCGTCTCCGACAGGCCGATCATCGCTTGATTTATGGCACTGACCGTTGCCTGCATCTCTCAAGCTAATGACACATACACTAAAGTCATTGATTTGTATGAATGCCCTCCGCTCTTCATCTATCACAATTTAATGTAAGGGGGCTTTGCAATGCAGAGGTGGAGAGGAGCATAAAGAGGAGAGAGGGATGGGGCCACCGGTTCCCCCTTCTCCCAAGTCATGAGTCATTTGATGCTACTTTAATATATAGACTCCTCCGTTTATGTAAATGGCCGTGGAAACCGAGTGCTATGTTCAATAAAGCAGATAATAGCAACAACAGGGACCTGCTCGGTAGAATTGCCTCCACACCTACTGGTTTCAAAAAGGTAGGTGTTGTTTCTCTACCGTAGTGAGTAAATTAGATGGCGAGGCAGGATCAAATCAAACGCTCCGTTTGTAGCTCAAACTGTGCACTTTAGTTTCGCCTTTTAATAACAAAACACCCCGTAGAACTTGATATTGGAGGATATGAAGTTTGGACTAAGTATATTGTTTCAATTCAATTCAAGTTTATATGTATAGAACCAGAATCAGAATCAGAAAGAGCTTTATTGCCAGGTATGTTCACACATACAAGGAATTTGTTTTCGTGACAGAGCTTCGACAGTGCAACAGAATTACAGAGACAGGACAAAAAACAGATAATAAATATATTCAAAAAATAGAAGTAGGTTAAATGCAAATATACAGTACAAATTAACAAGTGTATGCACAGGAATATTACTATATACAATGTTATATGTGCAGCTGTTATGTGCAAATTGGCATGTAAAGTGTGTTGTCAAATGAGTGTATGTGTGTGTAAAAAGTGTATAGCAAGTAGTGATGTTGTTTCCACGATAATTATCATCAAGTGTTCATGAGATGGATTGCCTGGGGGAAGAAACTGTTTCTGTGTCGGGCTGTTCTGGTGCTCAGTGCTCTGTAGCGACGCCCAGAAGGTAAAAGTTCAAAGAGGCAGTGTGCTGGGTGTCAGGGGTCCAGAGTGATATTAACAATCCTTCTGCTCGCTCTGGATAAGTAC
>CAIGQQ010040079.1:3497704-3507866 GCA_903798035.1 Danio albolineatus | reverse complement strand
TTATTATTATTATTATTATTATTATTATTATTATTATTATATTGTTTCTGCATTATAAAAGTGTATAGACACAGTTGAGATACAATTTAAAAAATCCTGACAGAACCAATGATTCTGATTCTGAGAAATAAAAAAACGATGGTGGACTGTTTACTGTGTTTGTAAGACTCCTGATACAGAGTGACATTGCCAACTACTGGCCTGCCATGCATTACACAGCAGGTTTTAGTCACTTTTGTAGATTGTTGTGAATAGAGATTGTTTGACATTGTTGTCTGTATGTTGTTGTCTTTAAGCGAAACATTTCTGTTTTTGAAACAGCCCTTCTTTACCAGATTGCACCATTTTTGTTTCATTGTCCTTCATCAAGTTGAGGAATATTTTCAGTTCTTATTTTACTCCTTTTTTAGTGAATAGAATCTTAAAGATTTATCGGACAGCACTAAGACAATTAATTTACAGATAAATAGCCAAGGCGTTCATCTTTCTATCATACCCTGGATGCATTGCTTAAGGAACATGCAATCTGTGAAAAATATTTGAAAGAAGCCCCACAGTTCTGTTGGAATTCTGTAGGATGACACTTCTGTTAAAAAGTTCCATTGAAAAGTTTTCAACAGCACTCAAAAAAATACTTCTGCTTGTTCAAACTACCTGTTTAAAATGAGCTGAAACTACACAATTCTTGTAATTTATTTGGCTAATTTATTTATCTTATGCTCAGTCCACTTAAATTTCTAAACCATTACGTTAACTTAAGCATTTTGTGTTGTAACAACATGATGGAATTGTTTTGGTCCAACTACCTGGTTAGGGGATTTGTAGGTCCCAGCATGCTTTGTGTGGGATTGAATTAAGAAAATAAAAATATTGACATAAACTTATTCTTGGGTGTTTAAAGTTAATAGAAAGACGTGTTAGAGCTTAATCTCCACTTTAGCTTGAAGATTTAGAAGATTTTCATATAATGTTTTGAGATTACCAGCTTGCAGAAGCACCCATGCTTTGGGTGTAGGCATTAGCAACAATGTAGTTTGTTGCTTTGCTCAGTGAGCAATAACTGTCCTAAAATGAGTTCTGAGATCAGTGTCAATCAACTGTAAATGTAACGTATGCTTAAAAATATTACATATGCTTAAAAATGGCTCTTTGGATAACTTGAATAAATGATATTATCAGACCTTTGAGTTCAAGTTAAGTAAAAATACAAATGTATTTAAACTTTTATTTGACCAAATCAAGTTGGACCAACTCAACTGCATTTAATTGATTAAATATATTTATCTTTTTAGTTGGTGTTAAACAATTTTATTGGATGGAAATCCTGCCCTCAATTAAAATGAGTTCATCTAATAAGTTATTTTTTTGATTGAGGTGGTTATGGGCATAAAATTGAATTCACCACACTAACAGTCTTTCCAGTACACAAGCGAAAATCTGACTCTTATAATGAAGGTTTTTACTTGATTACCCTGGATCCAAACAAAGTGACAAGCTAATCAGAGGAATCCTGGGCTTTATAAACAAAAACAGCCCAAAGAGAAGTCATCTGTGTTTGGAATGTCCGTGTTGAACCTGAGCATCTCAAAACAGATGTGTAACTCTAACCTGTTTTGAAGGGTTGGGAAAAAAAAGATCTTCTGTCTTTTGTTACTTCGAATGCTCCAGTTATCTCATTCCTCTGATATCCCCGTCTTGGTTTAACAATTCACATAGAACGTCAAAGTAGTTTTCAAGTAATTTAACCCTAATTAATCATAAACCGACTGTTTATTTATTGTAAACCTATTCCAACCGAAGCATCTCCTTCATTTTAAATGGAGTCAGACATCCTGAAGAGAGGTGATTTTTCACTGTTCAGGCGAAATGGTTCGGTACTGTTAGGAAGCAGCTTGATTGCCAGAGCCTTCCAAATCATCTGCAGGACCAATAACGAGACGTCATTCTTTTAAACGGTCATCTTTCCTAGAGAGGTGGAACATTTGTCATTTACAAAAGCTTTCAGCGAAGCGTCTGTCAGCGCCGGCTCCAATTATGCAGGCTGGACATCTCTAACAAGGTGCGGAGGAAAGGATTTCTGGACAAACAATGTCCGTCCATAATGAGAGACCCTCATTTGAGTGTCTTCTCGCTCTCGGGGATTGATTCCACTGCAGACTATGAGACGAGATGCTTGCCTTTCGCTCAAGAACATCACTTAAAGTAAACCAGGAATTAATGTTTAAAAAAAAAACACATTGTTTGTGTTGGCGTTGAGGGGCTCCGATGGAAACTTTGCTTCCTCACTCAAAACTTTTGACTGTGTGATTATAAATCATGCCAAGAACAGTGTCAATACTGAGGCCGAGTAAGGGGGGGCGAGAGACAGGGATCACGAGGAAGATGGTACAGAAAGCGCTCACTGGAGGCTCATTTCGCCCTATTCACGCGCATAGCCAAACAAGGCATGGATTGTCAATGCAGAGGGAGTCGTGATCAATGCTCCGGGGCCCGCTGGATCCACATTGATTTCTGCACTCTCAGATTTTCGAGCAGGCTCTTCATCAACACGAGCACTTTGTCCTTCCTAAATAATCGGATCGAATGGCGGGGTCCAGCGTCCCAACAGACTGGCGTGTGTGTGTGTGTGTGTGATGGTGTCGCTTGAGGTTGAGACCAGGCCAGTGTGGAGAACATGAGGAGAAAACACAGAACGCGCGTTGTTAAAGACGGTTCAGTAGTCGCCTGGAGCGTAAAATCAAATGACTTCGCACTTCCGATGCTATAAGTGTACATGTTATGAAACAAAGCCACATCTATTTTTTTAGCCTCTGTCTTCTGTGCTAGTAAAATGGCCTCCTGTGTCTTTAATTTTTGATTCGCTTCATGATAAATCTCCTGAAACATTTTACGGAGAGGCAGGTAATCCTGAAAATTGACCTTCATTTGAATTTTTCATAAAAAGGGAGAGAAAATAGGAATAAATCCATGTCTACTTTTGTTCCAAAAAATGCATTAATCTGAGCGCTTCAGCCCCTCCACCTCCGAGTGAGACTACGCTCTATCAAACTTCCCCTGTCGCACTCGCAGAAACCAAAATTTAATTCCTCTTCCTGAATGTGTTTCTGTCAATATAAGAGATATAAATAGCTGTGGGAGACAGTGACCATTCATAAATCTAGCTGAATATTTAAAGAGGGTCTTTGGGCAAGAGAGAGAGAAAGAGAGAGAGGGAAGGGTCGCTCAACTTGCTCCTCAATTTGATCAATCGTCTTAGTCTTACCTCTGCACTCGGAAAATTACAAATTGGAATCATGGAATCAGGGGCAGTTTATCATCTCATTGGAGCAGGCCCGTGAGCTCATGCTCTACAGGAAAGTGAGGTTAAAAATCATACACCGTGTGTTTGTGGCCAATGGAACTTTGCAACAATGCACTATTCCTTCTGAAGTCTTGGAATCTTGCACGGTTGTTTGCTGGCTGAGCTTGTTTTAACAACAGATTTGTAATTTTTAAGGATGTTATATAAGTTGCATATAATCTGAAGCACAGTATAACCATGTAACGGAAATATTTGAAAAGAGCACTGATCAAAATATGAAAACACTTTCAGATGCCACTCAGTTAATTGTGTCAATCTGAAATCGGATGGTAAACTCTTTAGTTTAATATCTGTCTGTTTAACTGCCAGCAGTAATTTACAGTTTTCACTGACTTTGCAAGATGGTGAGGCATTCAAAAGTGACTAAAATCCAATGGCAGCGACAAAGACTAAAAGATATATAGCACATTTCAAACACCATAGTATTTCAAAATGGTTTACATAAATACGAATAAAAGAAACATAAAATAAATCTAAGAAATGAAAAACAAATATGATTAAAAGCATATGTTAAACCGGTTTAAGGAGAAAAGAAAGAAAGAAAGAAAGAAAGAAAGAAAGAAAGAAAGAAAGACACATTCTGTGCAGTCTGTCGGACGTACACATAAATAAAAGTACAAAATTTGTCACTGTGGCAGTACCCTTTACATTCAGGTGGACATTAGTACCTTTAGGGTACACTTGTAAACCTTTAAGGTTCACTTTTGTGCCTTTTAAGGTACTATGAGGTACATGTTTGTACTATTTAGATATTAATATGTACCTTAAAGGACCTGTTAAGACCAAAAGTAGTGCCTGAGTAGGGATGGGTAGCCAAACTCTGTACTTTATAATTACCTGTGCTAAATGATAAATGACAAAGTATCGATAAGCTCTGACATTAACGTTTTTGCTATCGGTACTAGAGTATTATTACTAAATAAACGTTACCTACAGTAGAGTAATTTAACTGACCAAGATTTTCTAATTTGTGATATTTGATATTCGTCTGCACTGTTGGCAATTTCATCTGAGAAATGTTAGTCTTGTTCTGGCCAATACAACAGCGAGCGTGTCAGGAATAAAAGCCTTCACAGTTCTTGGCTGCGAACACAGGCAAAAGTATAATGGGGCAATCAGCCTGTACACAGAACTCTACAAATAGATGAATAATAATAAAATATGCTTATTAAGAAATTAATTAATTCATTCATTCATTCATTTTCTTTTTAGCTTAGTCCCTTTATTAATCCAGGGTCGCCACAGCGGAATGAACCACCAACTTATCCAGCATTTGTTTTACGCAATGGATGCCCTTCCAAATGCAACCCATCTCTGGGAAACATTCATACATTCTCATTCACACACATACACTGTGGAAAATTTAGCTTACCCAATTCACCTGTACTGCATATCTTTGGACTGTGGGGGAAACTGGAGCACCCGGAGGAAACCACCGCAAACACGGGGAGAACATGCAAACTCCACACATAAATGCCAACTGAGCCAGCCGAGACTCATACCTTCGACCTTCTTGCTGTGAGGCAACAGCACTACCTACTGTGCCACCGTGTCACCTTATTAAGAAATTATATATAAAAAAAAAATTAAAAAAAAAAATTTACATTGCAAGAAGATCCAAAACTGTATTACTTTTAATCCCAAACACAGCTAACTTATGTGAATGTGTTAATGATAAATCATAAACATTAGTCACAACTGATTGTTTAACTGCATTTTGCAGCTCAAAGAGGGTATTTTCAACTGCAGGGAGCACAATAAGCTAAGAAAGGACACGATTGCTGCCGGAAAAAGCAAACATGCTGATTTTTCTCTAGATAAATTGTTAAAAACTGAGAGTCATTTGCAGCCTACCCGCATGCTCCAACTGTTCCTTTAAACCATTGTACATTCTTTTACAGGAAAGTTTTTATTTGTTTTACAATTATTGGTTTAATTTTATTTTACATTTAAAAAGTAATAAAAAAATAGTGTTGTTAATTCTGTTCATTAAAAAAAAAAAAGTACAAAATGTACTGTTAAATTACCGAACCGATAAGTGGTATCGATAAAAGTAATACTGTTAAAATGGTAAAACCGCTAAAACCTTAATGTTACCCTTCCTTATGCCTGAGTGACAGATTTTGTCCCTTTATTTCTGAGAGTGAAGCACAGTGCTTTTGTCCACAGCACGATAAGTTGGTGGTTTCCAAATTGGTCATTTCTAGAGGATAACATTTTTTATAATGACGTTAACACTAATTCAAGTGTCCACAAAAGGTTGGCTGTCCATTAAATAAAAATACACAATATGAAAAGATAATGCTGAGAATCTGAATGATCGATCACAGCAGCTAGACTCACAAATCAGTGGATGTTTAGTTATAGTGTGAGGTTATATACTGTATGTATATAATGTGGTGGGGCCACGTAATCAGTAATAATGGCTTTTGAAAGACATGATGAAATTGTATTATCAGAATGTGATGTAATGGGTGATATTCATCTGTGCACAGACATTGTTAGAGTCTCTCTCTCTCCCTTTATCTCTCTCTCTAGGGATGAAGCAGGCCAGCAAAAGAGGAGACACTGAGAGAGCGTCTGTAGCTCATTAAAGGACTATTTTAATAAGCTGACTCCAGGCTTGACAGAAATTTAGATACCAGACCCTCCATGCTTTAATTGTTTTAATTAGTTGATGTAATTGGCCCACCTTATTGTACCACTGGAGTGATGGTAATATGTCACTTACAGTCACAGAAATTATTCTCTCCATGTCCGCATCAGCTGGGTGTGCTTTGTAAATTAGACCCATGCTTGTGGAACATGCTGTTTAGTTACTGAACAGTAAAATCAGTGGTTTTTTTCCCCTCATCTTTTTTCATTATTTTGTCCTATAGATGTGTCGTAATGTAAAACTCAACATTGTTGAGGCTTACAGCAGCTCTTGAGATTAAAGTCTCGTCTAATATTATACTAAAACTGATTTTTATAAATATAAGAATTATTAAATTAGTAATATTTGCAGACTTCAACATACAATGAACATTTATAGATAGAAATTAATAGAAACACATGTATTGTCAAATTGGAATTATTTAAAGCAATGCAAAATCATTATTTTCTTGTTGTTTCAAACCTGTTATTTAACTTTTAACCAACTGCATCAGTATTTCAATTAAAATTTGTATTGTTTTTACTGAATTTATTGCAATGTAAATAAAATAGCCAATAATTATAAATTAAATACATTTAGGTGTAAAAAAATGATGCAAAAAATATAAATGTATGTATATTTAAACAAGAAAGTTTCAAGAGTTCACACTTAGATATGCTTAGCGTTTATAGCAGGTTTGGCATGCTGTGCCGGGAGAGAACCCTGAGCTCGGAGATATTTGAGCCCAAGGCTCCCGCCCAGTCAATAAGCATATAAGGGGATCCGTGATCAGATAGGTCTCGAAAGCTCCCCCTTAGAAAATGGATGAAAAAAGGAGGAGATGGGGTGGAAGGGGGGGATTCTTCCAAAACGAAGGTAGAGCAGTAGGGAAAAAAATGGTCTGTTTATAGTAAGCTTGGATCGCTCTGATTGGATTATTTCTGATTACAGATGATCAGCTAATCATATCACGTGCTCCTCTCGAAATTAGTTTATAAAACTTCACTTTATAATAAGCGTCACGGTGGCACAGTGGGTAGCACGATCACCTCGCAGCAAGAAGGTTTGCATTGGTTTCCTCCGGGTGCTCTGGTTTCCCCCACAGTTCAATGACATGCGCTATAGGTAAATTGGGTAAGCTAAATTGTCCGTAGGGTATGTGTAAATGAGGGATCTTTCCCAGTGATGGGTTGCAGCAGGAAGGGCATCTGTTGCATAAAACATGCTGGATAAGTTGGTGGTTCATTCTGCTGTGGCGACCCAAGATTAATAAAGGGACGGAAAAGCGGAAAAGAAAATGAGTAAATGAATGAGTTTTATAAATGAACCATTCTGACCAGACTTGACAAATGAGTCGACTGACTCCCCGAAAAGCTTCAAATCTGTTATTTATTATCTTTATGAGTTATTATATATATTTTTATTTTATTAAATCATTATAAACGTACTAATTTATTACACCGTTCTTATGATCTCATACGAACAGGCCAAGGTGGATTTGAAGATTTTTAGTGGAAAAACAACAACGTTTCGTTCTGCTTTGAATATGAAGCTATCATATAACTCCAGAACACTTAATGTAGTCTTATGGATCAGCAGCTGATACTTTTATGGCGTGTCTACATCTTTTCGGAGGTTAAAAGCTTTAGCCATAATTCATGGTAATTGCATGCCAAAGAGAACAGAGATCAATCTTCAGAGTTTCTCCTTTTGTGCTCCAGATTTGGAACAACACGAGGATGAGTAAACGATGACAGAATTTTCATTTTTTGTGTGCGTGTGAAATATCCCTTTCATTAATTAAACTGTCTGTTCCAAACCTATTTATAGCGCAGTCGCTCAGACACAAGTAGCCAGTCTGCATCAGCTTAAAAATAAACAATAAATTAACACATGACTTTTTGGTTGGCGTCATTTGAATTGCAGATTTGGGTAACAGACACATCTGCAGAGAGAGGTTTACAAGATCTCCCCCTGCTTTTATTTCAGCAATTAATACCCCACACATGAGCTTTCTGACATTTGTCTATCAAGCGCACTCTGAGTCACAACCACTAATTAGTGTCAGAGAAAAGAGCGAGCGAGCAGACAGACAGTCTAGCCTTACCCTCCAGTGCTGTTTAATGATCAAACCCAGAGGGCTTGTCATGAGTGACAGGGACAGAATATGGGCAAACATCACATTAGAGGAAGTACTCGCACATTAGCCCCGCAGTCGCTAATCCAATAGGAACCCGAGGCCTGCCATTCTCCCACGTCAGTGGCAGAAATTCATAGACCCGCAGAGAGTACGGGACCCATTTCAAAGCACACGCCATTGATTTTATTCAGCGTTTGACATCGCTGATACTCTAAGCTCTTTGCTGATCATTTAATTATGACCCATTGTGGAACATGAAGTCACCTTGCACATAAATGTCCAATCATCTTCCCTTTTTTATGTATCTGTTGGATTCCTTCTCTTTCCCTGGAGTGAGGACAAATTGTTTTGCAGCAATTCTAATCTGTTTGTGACCTCCTCTCTTGCTCCTCTGATGGCCTGGGTATTAGAAGATGATCGTCACTTCCCAAACCGGCTGCAGTACGCAGCGTGCAGTCGAGAGATAGCAGGGGATAAAATATGTATTGGTTTTTTTACATCACGCCGGAAGACAAAAAGCAAGAGACGAAAGAGGGAAATCAACATTCGGAATCTGTTTATTATTTCTCCTCGGATAGCCGACTCCACCTCTAAAAACCCGGCCAATATTGTGATATTTGTGAAAAATATTTTTTGATTTTATTTTGCGCAGATTCCCCCGGTTATCGTTTCCAGCACGTTCTGCTCTGCATATAATCGCCTCACCTTCTTATTTCTTTCTTCTTTCGCCTCTTCCTTTTTTTTTCTCTCCTTCCTTTTTTTCTCCTTCCCCACTCTTCTTCTGACAAGCCATGGGTTTTCAGCAAAGAAAGCGAGCATTAATTAAGACAGTGCCAGCTGTAATTTTCTTGGGAAGTAAATTTCTGCACAACTAAAGGTTACGGGGACCTTTTCACTGTCAGAATTTACTACAGCCTGTGAATGTTAATGCAGCTAATGAAGACATGCTCTCAGTTTCTGAACTTAAAAGTACCACTGCAGAGAGAGGGGAGAGAGAGAGAGAGGGAGAGGGAGGAAAAAAAAGGACCAAAATGAAAATCCATTTTGACGAATGCAGTCAGATCAGCCATATTAATTTGATGGGACCGCTTGATTTAATTGCAACATTTGGAGGCTTTGTTTGATCCCTAAGCAGGATCAGCATTATCAGTGAACATATGTTCTGATAAACACACACAGAATGCAGGCTATTAGTCGGACATTGTGCAAAGTAATCACTATATACTGCCGCGCTGAAAACGAGTAACTTTTTCAGCAACGAATGTGCTGTAAGATGCTTTGAATTACAGGCAGCTTTCATCGTTAGAACAATAAAACCACTGTCACTTGGCTTGCTTGACCGAAAGCAGTGCCAATGAAAAAATGGAATCCAAGATGACTGATAGGACTGTTGAGCAGGGTAAATAAACAGGTTCAGAGAAGCTAGCGGACGTCCCTCTCATGGGTTTACAGCTGCGTGAGGAAAATTCCTGAAGATAAACATGATTCCACTCGTTGGGAAAACATGGGAGGCTAATAAGGAGAACACGGGGATGAGGGAGCGCCATGTTGGGGGTTAAGGTGCTGGTGGTCTGAATAGTTTATGCCTTAAATGTCTTGCCAGTCATTCGGGTCTTTAGCGACCCACCACTACAGTATATAATTATTATATATTTATAACACAAATGTATTTCTAACTGATGAAAAGACACGGAAGTCTCATGTTTTAATAACAGTTACAAAATAATACACATATTGAGTTGTTTTTATTGGAATATGGAGGCAGTCTGAGCAGATAATGTGATTGTCAGAGTGCACTTGCTCAGTACATTCACAAATACACTTTGCAGGTTAACTATGTACAGTATATAATAACTTTTAGATTGTGATGCAATAATGTGCACCTTTTGTGAAGCTACTTTGAAACAATAATTATCGTAAAAAGCACTGAGCAAATAAAATAAAATTAAATTAAATTAAATTAAATAAAATTAAATTGTAATTGAATTGAATTGAATTGAATTGAATTGAATTGAATTGAATTGAA
>CAIGQQ010040079.1:3478898-3497694 GCA_903798035.1 Danio albolineatus | reverse complement strand
CTCGACTCGACTCGACTCGACTCGACTCGACTCGACTCGACTCGACTTGACTTGGTTTGACTTGACTTGACTTGAATTCAGCATTTGGCTCATTATCACAATTTTAACCATCCCCTTAATATCTCTACTATGATGTGATGTTTATATTTGATTTGAATCTGCAGTAAGGTCATTCAAGTCAGTGCAAGTACTGCTGATAGTATTTATTTTGTTTATTGTTATACTGTATTAGTATAAGTTACATTTATGTATTGTTATTTCCTGTCTGTGGTAGTTAGGAGTGAAACAGCAGCATCGGTGTGCACTCATTGGGTGTTTAAATGTTGTGTACAATGAATGAATGAATGAATGAATGAATAACTAAATAATTAAACAAACAAATAAAAATAATTATAAATAAATAAATAAATAAATAAATAAATAAATAAATAAATAAATAAATAAATAAATAAATAAATAAATAAAATGCAGTTTTGCTAGTGCTATCTGAAATTTTCATCTAAAATCACATTTTTCTCAGGATTTTTAGTGTAGTTACAGTCATTTTACTAATTTCTTCAAAGAAAAAGTTATGCGTATTGCCTTTAAAGTGAAATAACTGAACATAAACATCGGAGGGTGAGAAAAACAAATTTTAGAGGAAAATTTCCAGATGGCACTTAGAGGTTTTTGCATCTGAACTCTTCAAACAAATAAATAAACAAACAAATAAATATGAATACAATGAAAACAGACATTATTTTACAATACATTTTAAAATAGTATTTAATAATATAATTATTTATAATTACAAAAAGTATAGATAAAAAAGGTATGGATTGAGAAACATTATGATGGTAAAAAAAGGAAGATTCCCTGGGTCACTGAAGAACCATTTTTAAGGGTTAAATACGAAAGGACTGACACAATCTATCATTGGTTTAGGCCAGCTTATGCACACACACACACACACACACACACACAAAACAAAACGCGCATTACGCCCCCCTGGTCAGAAAGATGATTTGATGTTGCAGATACAAAGTAGGTCTGTTTCAGCTCGGCCTTGAATTTTCACATGCTCAACACTCAGCCTGCAGATGGGACAAAGAGATGGTGATCGGAAAACAAACAATACCACCCCCCCTTCCCCGCAGCGGCGGAGGCTTTCACGAGATGGCTCTGAAAGCTGCAATCAATGACAAGGTCATAAAAAGCGGGACGGCACAGCAAAGAATTCCTGAAGAAAGTAATATTTAACCTGAGGCTAGAGAATAATTTGACTTTCTCTTGATCAGTTTAAAAAATCTCCTCTGTCAGTGGCGGCAGCTTTATACAAATTAATGGCCTTTAGTGAAAATCTCCCGCGCTTGGGTTATTAATTGTTAAAGTGCATACATTAAACAAAATGAGTAAAAAGTAATTTTAATAAATTATCCTCTCCAAAAACCTGCCCGGAAAGGAGCGCAGAACGCAGCACGATATCTAAGCGGTGCGTGATCCTTCAAAATAATGTGGCATAAATAAGAAAGAGAAACGAATGCGGTGTCCACTAGTATCTCATTAGGCACGGAGCCTTTAGCACAATTAGCTCAAGCCCCCCCTTCCTCCAAACGCACTATCTCAAAGAGAGCTCAAAGTGCTGGATCGGTGTGTTGGTTGCTTCTGAAGCCTCCTCAGGCTGCTTGGATGGCGGGCAGATGCGCGGGCCCTGTTGCGTGTTTGTCAGGGCTGAAGCAGAGGTTAACTCCAGTTCACTCGACAGGGTAAGCAGCCATTTAATTACAGGACTTTCTGGTCAACTGAACACGCTGCTGTCAAGTGGACAGGCTAATGTCTGCTTGTTTTCTTGCCTCAGCTGTAACATGCAACAAACATGCACACATACACAACAACACTGGTGAGCGAGAGCCTTTCTTTTTGTGTGTGTTATGGACTAAGAGTTGGTTTCCTCAGAAACTTTCAGACTGACTGCTTGGTCAAACATAACGTTAAGATAATTCACTGTAAAAATGCTGGGTTCCACACAATTCTTGTCCCTACACAACACAATTAAGTTAACTTGCCTTACAAATTTAAGTGGATTAAACATAAAACAATTACTGTGTATTGTAATGTTTCAGCTCATTTTAAATAAGTTGCTTGAACAAGCAGCACAAATAATTTTTGAATGTTGGTTAATGTTGGTAAAAATATGCAAAAATTAAATCAAATAAAAAAAAAATTATAACTCGAAATGTTACTTAGTCTATTCCCTAACAAACAGAAAACAATACATTTATCCAATATTTTATCTCTATTAATGTTAGTTAATGGTAATAAATGTGTACACTGTTAACCCATTGTGCATTAAGTAATGTTAAATAGCATGAGTTTTGATTTTATTAATGCATTAGTAAATGTGATGTGATTATTGTGATTAACTGTGAATGTTACTTTGAATAATAAATGCTATACATGTATGGTTCAATTTTAGTTTATGTCAATAACTGATAATTACTCATTCATTAATTCATTCATTTTCTTTTCGGCTTAGTCCCTTTGTTAATCTGGGGTCGCCACAGCGGAATCAACCGCCAACTTATCCAGCATATGTTTTACGCAGCAGATGCACTTCCTGCTGCAACCCATCTCTGGGAAACATCCATTCATACTCATTCACACTCATACACTACGGACAATTAGCATGCCCAATTCACCTATACCACATGTCTTTGGACTTGTGGGGGAAACCGGAGCACCCGGAGGAAACCCACGAAACCACAGGGAGAACATGCAAACTCCACACAGAAATGCCAACTGACCCAGCCGAGGCTCGAACCAGCGACCTTCTTGTTGTGAGGCGAATGTGCTACTCATGTGCTTATAATAAATTAAACTTTTTTGTAAGGTGTGGCCAGATTTCTACGTGCAGATACAAATAACATCTATGGCCAAAAACAATACAAAAAGGTCTCTGATGAGGACACAAACTCAGCTCTAATGTAGTTTACATAAAGAGATTCTATATTTCTGGATGAATAAATCATTTACATTTGCGTGTATTCATTTAGCAGATGCTTTTATCCAAAGTGATTTACAAATGAGAATTAAAGAGGCTGCAGCAATTCATTCACAATACTAGTATTGCACCAGCATACCATGCCTAATAAAGGGGTACAACATGCAGTCTAGCAAAGTATTTATTTATTTATTTGAATTAAAATTAGCCGGTTGCCTGCTGTGTGTGTTTCTGGGGTTTATTCTCATTTAAAGTGTTAGTTTACACTTAAAGGAAAACAAAGGTCATTGTTTACTCACACTCTTGTGGTTCTTAAGCTATATATTTTAATTCCTGGCTACATCAGCCTAATCTTATGAGAAACTATTTTTCCTATTAATGGAAAGTGTCGATTTTGTAAGATTTCATAAAATTTGGTTCTGGTTGGCTTCAAAGAATATGGCTCTAGCTGTTAGGTATGGCTTTGATTTGATTTGATTTTAATTTATTTTCGAACAAAAATATATCATACAGTACATAAAATATATTTAACAAAACATGGTCGAAAATGGAGCAGGATGAAGCACAAGCTTATTATTTCCCCATCCCATAAAGTAAATGTAAATATTAGATCTTTGAATTTTGTGTACATATATATATTTTTTTTATTTTATCCCAATCAGGTTATTGTTTCCAAATTTTACTGTAGTCAAGCTAATGTGGACCTATTCAAATATGATGTTTTTATGTTACTATAATCATATGTTGGTTTAGCCTACTCAATTTAATAGTTGATTTTAGAAATGCACAAGGTAAAATATACCTATGGCTGAATAGCAAATGTACACAACAGATGTTTAATAACTATTAGTCTCACAGTCATCAGTTTTCATTAAAAGTTATTTAGCAATTATACATTTTTTGTTCCATTACAACAGGTAAAACTGGAGCAATACATAAAACATTCATTCATTCATTCATTTTCTTGTCGGCTTAGTCCCTTTATTAATCCGGGGTCGCCACAGCGGAATCATCCGCCAACTTATCCAGCATTTGTTTTACGCAGCGGATGCCCTTCCAGCCGCAACCCATCCCTGGGAAACATCCACACACACATTCACACTCATACACTACGGACAATTTTAGCCTACCCAATTGACCTGTACCACATGTCTTTGGACTTGTGGGGAAAACCGGAGCACCGGGAGGAAACCCACGCAACCACGGGGAGAACATGCAAACTCCACACAGAAATGCCAACTGACCCAGCCGGGGCTCGAACCAGCGACCTTCTTGCTGTGAGGCGAACGTGCTAACCACTACGCCACCGTGGCGCCCTACATAAAACATTTATAAGGTAAATGGTATGGGTGGCAAGATCTTGGTTCGGCACAGCATTATATGTAATGATTAAAAATAAACATTTCATGACTCTTTGTGTAGACAATACAGTAATAAAAGTGGTGGAATACTGATCAAAGAAATAAAGGGAACTTGGAATTACAGTTGTTTAAGTGTTTACTTTATCGTTTTTTTAACATTATATATATACATACATGCATACTGTACATACATAAGGTGGTCCCTCGTTATTCAGGGGAGTTACTTTATCTTATCTTACTTTACTTTATCTTTATTTTAATAATAATAACCTGCAATAGGTGAAATCTGTGAAGTAGTCAGCTTTATTTTTTTTACAATTATTATATATATGTTATGGCTGTGAAACCCCTCACTACACACTTTATACACTTTTCTCAGACAGACATTAGCATTTTCACACTTTTCTCTCTTGCTTAAACACTCAAAGTTCAAACCTTCTTAGGAAAAATAAGTCCAGTATTATAGAATGAAGTTTCCCAGAGATGGGTTGCAGCTAGAAGGGCATCTGCTGCTTGAAACAAATGCTGGATAAATTGGCGGTTCATTCCGCTGTGGCAACCCCATATTAATAAAGGGACTAACCCGAAAAGAAAATAATGAATGAATCATAGAATGAAGCCAAAGATCAAAACCATTTGATCTTCATTTATTTATTCTGTAATGGCACCCCAGCTAACTTCTACCTTCCTGTAGAATGTCCACATGTTCAACTTTTTGTGCGATGGTACGTATCTTCCTCTGCCTTTTGGGTGCTACCTATAGGTACCTTTGACGGTGCAGAATGTTTCATGGAGATTGTGCGGGAGAAAACTTGCAAACAAACTTCCAGTATAGCTGTATATATAGTGGGTAGTGAGTAGCACGTTCGCCTCACAGCAAGAAGGTCGCTGGTTTCAAGCTTCGGCTGGGTTAGTTGGCATTTCTGTGTGGAGTTTGCATGTTCTCCCCGTGGTCACATGGATTTCCCCTGGGTGCTCCGGTTTCCCCCACAAGTTCAAAGACATGTGGTATAGGTGAATTTGGTAGGCTACATTTTATGTTGTGTATGAGCTTAATTAAGTGTAAATAGATGTTTCGCAGTGATGGGATGCAGCCGGAAGCACATCCACTGTATGAAACATATGCTGGATGAGTTGGTGGTTTATTTTGCTGTGAATTTTTTATTTATTTAATTTTCCGCACATAAAAACTCTAATCATATGCATGGTAGTTGTTTTATGTATACAACAATCCTTGCCAGTTTTAGATTTTATTTAATTTGTTACTGGTAACTTGAAAGTTTGCGATTTCGTTCAGTAACTTGAGGGACCAATTGATGTATCTACACTTCTGTTTATAAAAAGATGAGTATTGTCACAATTTACCAATTTACACTTTACCGATGGTGGAAAGAGAAGAGTAAAAGTTAAAGTACCATTACTTGCCAATCATGTAGCATGTAGTGCTAGTAGAGTAAAAGTATCTGTTCTAAAAACCACTCAAAGTATCAGTAAAGGGTATAGCTCTACGCGAGTATAAGCTGTGAAAATTATTCCATCATTTTACCCTGCAAATTAAAAATGTAGCTTACATCAGGGTCATTTTCTTTTAATGAAGTTTAAGTTAAAATATTTGACATTCATGGACTATACATTTAAAATGTGAGATTACTTTAACATTAATATATGCACTTATAATAAGCTGACAGAAAGCAGGTCCATGCTTTTATATCCAAAGTAAAATCTGTGGAAGCTAAGGGGCAAAAATCTAGCTGTGGTAATATGCTAACTCTTAAGCTATGCACTTTGAACCCTGACTAACAAGCTATGAGTGTCCAGCAGTTGGCGCCGCGAACCAAACCATTGTGGCGCTGATAAAATACATTCACATGTAACTTTCTGTTGTGCATTTAGTTAATGTTTAAGGCTATTTTAGTCATAATACAGTAGGCATCCTTGATCTCTTCATCAGTGATATGCGGTCTAAACTATTTCTTGGTCAATGTGTGTAACTATTTTGCATTGTCTCGGACACTTTTAATCCTTCCACACTATGTTTGCTACGTTTATAAAAAGTCAGGTTGTCTGATGCGATTTTTCTATGATTAGATGAAGATCACAGGCCTAATTTCTCTACACTGTTAATGATTTTTGTAAAATACACAGTATTTAGGACTGCAAGTATGCAGTATGTTACTGTTTATACGTTTCATTGTAAAAATGACTTACTTGTAATATACATTCAAGTCTGTAAATACATTTACAGCATTACAGGTGATGTAATTGTACAGTTATTTTTGCTGTAATCGATTTACAGCAAATTACTGGTTAACTGCTGCCATTAAGTTACTGTGTATTTTACAGGAAATTGTTAACAGTGTACTTTAGTAGCGACTGCTATTTAAAGGAATTTAGCTCAAGATTAAAGGAAAATAGCTCAATAAAAGTACCAATACAGAGCTAAAAATGTACTTAAAGGGCACTTATGATGAAAATCTACTTTTGTAAGCTGTTTGGACAGTACTGTGTGTAGGTATAGTGTGTCCACAGTCATATTGGTGTGATAGAAACACAATAAGTCTCTCTTTTTTTCCTGACATTTAAATACAACCCAAACTCCTCACATGCGATTAAGAATGAGTTTTACAAGTTTAAAATGTTTTAAAACAGAGCATGTTTGTAATAAAGACGGTAAAAATTACTACAAAATTCAACTTCCACAGCCGCATGTCAGTACAATTATAAATGAAGACGCTTCATGGACTTAAATCAGGTTTATTTTGTACATTAGCAAAATGGATGTCCATACAGCAGTGTATATTAGCGTGTATCCTGGCAAATTTACCATGCAAAACCAGTGCAAAACTAAACGTGGAACTTCATAACAACATTGTGTGTGACTCATCATTGCAGAAAGGCTTGAATAACTCCACAACAAATATATCAAATAGCAGTTGGGAAAGTTCTTACTGCAGTAAGGGAGATCTGCTTCATTCTTGTCTGTCACTGTGCTGTTTATCTATGTAAAGGCTACGGCTTTGACATGCATGTGGGAACGGTAGGCGGGGAGAACCAGCTCATTCGCATTAAAGGCACAGGCAACAAAAACAGCTACAATGTCTTAACAGCTCAAATATTCCAGAATAAATAATCTGATCTTTGTTTTGAGCTGAAACTTTACAGACACAACCTAGAGACACAAATTACATATTAAATCTTGGAAAAGAGGTAAAATAGGTGTCTTTTAATTACTCAGTAAAATACCATGCCTGAGAAAAACGACTCAATTACAATGATTTGAGGGTTTGCTATTCAATACTTTACACCACAGCAGAATTCAACGATAAACCATCAAACGAGTTACCCCGAGTTATGTTTACAGTGTGTATGTATCCCAGTTCGATGTGCCTGCAGTAACACACTGGCACTGCCATCACTCCACTTAATGGGTCAGTGGGTCGTCAGAGTCCCATCATTGTCCTTGATAGAGAAAAACCAAAGGATGAGATTCATTTGTGTGCGTTGGGCAGAATGCGTTTGGTGTATCCTGCTTTAGTAATGAAAATCGCAGGGGCGTGAAACTCTAATGAAATGTGTGTGTGTGTGTCCACGTGAGTTGTAATGGCAGAGGGAGTAGTTCACTGCACACAACAGTGGGCAATAGCGGGGAATAGATGTAACCACATTAGCTAAAAGAATTACTTCATATTACAATAATGTGACATAGAGCTTGTGCTAACCATTCCGTATTTAACACCACCGCCAGATCCTCACAGACCAATATGAACTATACTCCATAATGCCACGAGAACAGCTAACAAAAATTACATTTCATTAGAGCGCCGCTGAAATTGGTTCAGGCGATGCCTTACAGGAGAAATGGGGATTTGGAAAGGTTATAGTTCAGGCCCGTATCTGTGGTTTAATATCAAGGCGAAAGTGGGCATTTAACTTTCAAAAAGGTAAAACATTTGCCTACTCTCCAAGGCCCCCCATTAACTAGATGGGGAGGAAAAAAAGTGGAGGGCTTAGGGAGGGGTGAATCTCTTTAATTCTGTGGCGTTCCAGTACTCCAGGGTTAAATATCTGCCATCGTTTCCATGTATTTGCATCTGATTAGCATAGAAATGCTCATTGGGGGCTAAAGCAAAGCCATACAGACATGGGGAGCCTGTAATTTCATTAGGTCACATATCTAAGTGTTTAACTTGGAGCTCATGATAATGTATTCATTGTTGTCGTACTGCCATGGAAATAGGCCAGCAAGATAACCCGAATATATTTGTTCACACCGGAAAACCTTCTGTTTGAGGTAGAATCGGTCCCCCCCTCATCCACCTCACTTCAAAATTTAACCTCATTCATAAACGAACTGAATCCTATGCAGTTCAGCAGTTAGCGCTTGACTAGTTAGCGGCACTATTTTGTTAGATCACTATCTAGCACAGCGCTCTAGAATGTAGCGTGTAATGGTGTTAGCAGAGACGGTTGGATGTCCTCGCAATGTGCTGGAGCAGATATTAAACCGCTGTGAGCTAGTGCCCACTTCAGCGCCCTTGAAAAAAGCCACCATCAGGGCACATGCTCCTGAGAGATCGCGGTATATTACTGTGAGAGGGGGAACAAAAAAAACAACAGCAATAAAATGAAGGCAATAGGTGGCTCTTAGAACCACAAGCCTGATCCGTTTCATAAATCATTCTAATGCAGGACTAAAAAGGGTGCATATTTTAATGAGGGAGTGGGAGATGGCAAATATGTAGAGGTAGTTATACATACGGGTGGTCGTACTTGCATCACATACTGTACGACACAGAATGACACTTGCACGATCACTTAACACACAATGTTTACTGTAGCATTGTGCTGTACAATATGTTCTCATTTGTTGGTATTATACAGTGTAATGCATCAACTAACATAAGAAGATTAATGCAGCATTTATTTGCCTATGTTAATACAAAAAGGATCATGATTATGTTAGTTTAGTGTTAAATAATTCTAAAAGGTACAAATGTATAATAATAATAATAATAATAATAATAATAATAATAATAATAATAATAATAATATAGTTGTTATTATTGTTATTATATTAGTATTATTATTATTATTATTATTATTATTATTATTATTATTATTATTTAATTGCTTGTAAAATAGCTTTTGCAAATGTTTCATTTATTGGGTATGCACATTTATATACATGAGTGAACTGCGATGGCTTTACAGAGCATATTTTAAGTAACTTCTGTAATTAAAATGCTATATTTACTCCAACCCTTTTCCAAAACTTCAACCCCTGTACTTAGCCTAATCATATCTAAGAATTTTTTACAGAATTTGTGTATTCTACAGTATTAGAAGAGTGTATTATACAGTGTACTTGTTAGTGTACATTGCAGTTAAGGCCACATCTTTACAATCACGATTTTCACAGACAGTTTAGGCAGTTAAATCCATTTGAAATATATTAAATATGTCATAAAGTGTATATGTCAAAAATAAAATAAAATAAATGTTTGTTTAATATTTTATGAAGATAATTAAACACATTAGCATAAAAGTAACAAAGAAATAAATAAGCAATGGGTTGAATATTAGAGTAATTAAAATATAATGAACACCAACAAATTATTAAATAAGATCTGGTAAATCAAATCAAAGTTTGATTAAATTAATACATAAATAAAGGGAAATTAAACAAAAGCCAAGTAATCTTCTAACACAAAGAAGTACCTTTTATACAAATGTTAAGTTTCTTAATCCATCAGTGCCAATAAAAAAAATCATGAAAACATTATATATATATATAAATTGTAAGTGTTGCAATGTAACATTTTTATCCAAACATTTGTCTTCTGGAGAAATCCATCAGTAATGGAATCACTAGAATGTTTGAAGCACAAACAAACAGGGTGTGTATGTGGTCTGCTTGTGTGCAGTTTTCTGGGCTGGAGTGTGTGGCGTCAGGGAAAATTTGTCACTGATATACATGCTGTGCCCTTAAGAAAATGACGGCGCTGTCAGCAGGCAGAGGGGGCCTGCGACACTTTGGACATAAATCCACTGAGGAGATAAAGAAAGTACATGATAAATTAAGCGGCGCGTATAAATTCTTAAGAGTCTCCATTTTAATGCCGGTCATTATTCAACAAATTTTTCTAAGAAATGCCACATAGGCAGGAACAAGTAATTAGGGGGAGAAAAGTGAAACTGTCACCCTTAATGGTTTACTCCAGCGCCTCACCTTCTCCTACAGCAGGGCCGAAAAAAAGAGGGTGGAGGGAAAAAAAGAGGAGAGCCGGCGAAGGGCAACAAATGGCCATTACAGCACCGCCAGAGTGTTTGCTAAAAGAACTGGAAACGTTCAATCTGAGGGGATCTTTAAATGCCTTCAATCGGTCCAGTGCAGAGGCGTTTTGGTCCAAAAAACGGCACCGTCCCCCCAGTGTCACCGTCTGAGGCTCTCTATGATCGCCATAACCCTCAATAAATCTGAAGTCACAAGGGATATTGTTAGTGTTGGGCATAGTACTATTAAAATGAAAGGGAAATTTATGGATGACACTTTGTTACAATTAATCTGGATGTTGATTAATAAAGTTGGTTGGATATTCTCTTGAAACCTGCGAGGCTATGAGCATTGTCAGACGGATCATTTTATTCATTATTTTTGATTAATGCGCCTGGATGTTGTGAATATAAGAGCAAAGAAAAAAAGCTTATCCTCTATGCAAAATCATAAATAGTGAATGAGCGTGTGTACAGTTAACCTTGGCCATGGCAAAGAGATTTCAGGGAAGGGGGGAAAATGTGCATATTCAGCAAATAAACGACTACGGGGATTAAAAAAAAAAAACAAATTGGGGGGAGTCTGATGAACATCACCTCTCCAGACCTGTCCGTCTTCCACCAATGCCAGTGATTAATTAGTTTGTTTAGACACTCAATTAGCTCAGCCAAGCAGAGAGAGCGAGAGGGAGGAGGAGGAATGAGAGGGTGAGCGAGCAGACTGATAAGGACAAAGGTGGAAAATAAACTAAACAAAAAAGAATCTTCTCTGTTACTTTTTATGCATGTTCAGCAGTGATGTGAGCAAGTCGGATGTATCTCTGCACTGTTAACAGTGTTTGTAAAATGCACAGTATGACGGTATCGGTGTGTTACTGTGTTTTAATGTTGCATTGTGTGAAATTTCCTCTTGGCGCCATTTGCTGTGAATCAAAATACAGTAAAAAAAAAAGTATGAAACATGGTTATTCATAGGAAATACAGTACTTTAACACTTGGATGGTTTTACAGTAAATAGATAAATGAACAGTGTTATTAAATTACTTTGAGGCGAATAAGGCCCAATCCCATTTCTACCCCTTAGCGCATAGGTCTCAGGCCCCGTTTACACTAGTGCGTTTTAGTTTAAAAACGGCGTTTTAGCATGAAAACGATCTGCGTCCACACTAGGGTATCTCAACAGATCTCCCTCCACCAGAAACGTATATCACGTGACCATTCGCGCACCATTCGCGTACTCTGGGCATGCGAGTTCAAGTATAAACAGGAAGCATGTTTTTTCACTCTGCATTTAGTTATTGTTAGTCAACAAACGCTGGTTGAACGATGAACGCGATGGCAAAGAAAGCAAGAGAGGTCTTTTTGTGGACAGACGACGAGGTCGAGTTGTTACTTAAAGTAACAAATGAATATAAAACATCCATGGCTATCGAAAATGCCGTGTTTACAGTGAAGACTGGTCTGCCGTCTGCCGGTGACGTCATAGCCACGTGCGCTTGACGAATAAGGGAAGGATACACAATGACCCAAAGCCCCAATCACGTGGCGGATCTCAGCAGCCACGCCTCTGTTTTCAAAAGTATGCGTTTCCCTCCATCCACACTGAGACGCAACAGCAGCGTTTTAGAATGAAAACTCCAGCGTTTCTAAAACGCTCCGTTTTCGCACCTCGAAAACTCCGGCGTAGTGTGGACGGATGGCGTAACAGTAGCAAAACTTATGCGTTTTAAAACGAAAACGCACTAGTGTAAACGGGGCCTCAAACTCAGTTCCTGGAGGGCCGCAGCTTTGCACAATTTTGTTCCAACCTTAATCAAGGTGTTCAAGACTACTGAAGACTATTAAGCAGGCGTGAGTTAGAGGTTGTTGGAGCTAAACTGTGCAGAGCTGCGGCCCTCCAGGAATTGAGTTTGAGACCACTGCCTTAGCGCTTTCCCTTACCCCTCATTTTGTGCATTCATCATGGGGTAAGGGGAAGCACTTAGGCAATGGTCTCTTTAGCTTGAAGGCATAGGGCTGAGGGAAAGGGCTAAATACCCCTCTGGTATACTACACTCGAAACCAAGGAGTACCAAAAATTTCCCAGAATACACCAGCTACAACAGGGTATAGGCTAGAACAGATATGCGGCCGGACGGAAGTGCGATATGCACATTAATATAGCAGCATATTTTATGACACTGTATAACAATAATTAATATTTTTACGGTACTGTGACGGTTGGGTTTAGTGTTGGGGTGTGGGTAGGAGTTAAAAAAATACAATGTATTGGGTAATTTAATAGATAACATAAATAATACTCGGTACAACTACTGTTTTTAGGTTACTGTGACGGTTGGGTTTAGGGTTGGGGTGGGGGTAGACAAAAATAAAATACAATGAATGGGAAATTTAATAAATAATATAAATAATTGTCGTTAACTTCCAACCGCAAATGTATCCGTTCTAACAACGACCCTACAACAGCACACGTAAGTAAGGAGATGCACAAATTAGTATTTTGTTGTCTTTATTATGAATTTTTACAGCAAACAAGCATATGTTTTAACATATTCATATCCGTGCTCATGTTTTACCGTCATGCTTTTAAAAAAAACTAAATAACGCTAAAATAAAATTCGCTAAATTTTGCTATCTCTAATCTCTAATAATAACTCCTGTATATTAATCCCACAACATTTTGACACTCGATGACACTCGAAACCCCTCTCAGAAAAGTCTAGTGACTGGGAATTACCTTTTTTACAGTGTCTGCTAAAATGTTAATGTTGTTTCCATGTGTTTACATAGATGAATGTGGCCACGTAAATGCACAGTACAGTTATGATCTTATTACCACACTATATCATTATGATAACGTGATATAATTGTCTTCAGTGATTCCCTGAAGTAAAAAAACACAAACAAATATCGCGACCGGAATAACTACAGCAGTTGCGATCGTGTGATCTCATATGAAGCAAGAGAGAACAATGACATATGATGACTTGTGCAGGTGCTGTAGTGCTGTTCCATTTCTTAAGGGTACATTTTGAAGCCGGAAATAGAATTGGGATCGGGCTTAAAGCTACTGAATATTTCACAGTAAAGCTATGCGATACTGTAAATGCATGTAAAACAGGATAAATGGTATGGTAAATGTTAATACAGTATTTAGCAAAATGTATTTTGAAATTGTTAACTGTGTAATGTGAGATTTAGCTCAGCATATGCTTATTTGTATATAGGTTCTGCTGCGTCTGTTCCTCTGGTACTGCAATTACTATCTTTAACACTTGTGTTATGTTAGCATCACGAACATGCATCAGACGTTGTAACAACATTGTAACATTTTGAGCTGTTAATTTGATGGCGAAGGTTTAAGCTTTAAAGGCACAAGATGTAAGATTTTGTTTTTATTCAAATAACCCTAAATAACACTTGACACTTTAATATGTTGTGCAGCATTATAACAGAACCCTAATATGTATTTAGTAAGATGAAATAGTGCAGATTCATCGCAATATAAGAAACATAAGTGGTTGACTGTGGCATAATAAAAGCTCTCTCTCTCTATATGCAACAGTTCTGTCTGGTTCTTAAATCTTATTGGCTCATAGCTGTCCAATATTCCCATAATAACAGCACTCGTACAGCCTCCTCACCCATGTGTATTACTCCGCACACATAGAGTGACAGCAGATCAATAAACTCACTACAGTTTGACAAATATCGCAGTTGTTGGACAACATGATGTACTTTTGAGGCTTTTTGTAGGCAAGAGTGTAGTTGTTTAGATTGCAACTATGCAGTTCATTTATAAGGACAGTGCCTATTTTAAATATTTAGAATTTCTGAGATATAAAGCATTCATCAGCCTGTCATACTGAGCAGAACAAAGACGGTTAATGTTGTCCATCCACAAGATGGCGACAGAGACCGCATAATAAACTCTTAGAGGAGAAAAATTCAGCATAATTTCAAACTACAGCTGATCAAATCATTATTAAAATGGTAAGTGATGTTCTGAGTTGATCTCTCTCTTTTGTACGTGGTAGTGCTGTATTTATACCATAGTAATTGTGTTATATTTAGTGTGAGATGAGACTCGCATATCAGGAATGTATGTATTTTGAGTTGGCCACTTTTTGTTGTCCATCTGTTTGTTTGTTATGCATCTCCTGTTTTCGTTACTGCAGACTAGTTGGGTGAAAAGAAAGACGGAAGAAATGCCCGCATGTGTTTTTTGTTTCTTATCGCAAACACAACAGTAATCTGGTAGTGTTTGCGTTGCTCTGGCCTTTTCGGCAATAATTAACATTATTGTGATCTCCCGATTGCTAAAGAAAAAAACTGGGAAATGTCTCTAGACTGATGGCATTTCATGCTGTTCAGTCTTATAATCTTAAAATGCTGAGCAAAATCACCTGTTTTGTCATCACTTTAGATATTGCTCTAGAGAATTATTCAAATACTAGCTCTAAATTATGTTGGTGAATTAGCTGTTGTGAAATCAGCTGCAGATGTGAATGAATGGTGGAAGAAAGTAGTTCCTCCTACAAAAGGATTTTTGAGACTCACTGTGTTTGATTTTGGTGGTTCATTCCACTGTGGCGACCCCAAATCAATAAAAGGACTAAGCCAAAAAAAAAAATGAATGAATTAATGTGTTTGATTTTCTTTTTTATATACATGATTATGCCGTCAAACTGTTGTAAAAACACAATATCACACTTATAGCAGTGTGATGTGGCTGTATATTGTCACTAGTGGGACACTAAGGCATTAATACACCTCCTACCAGTGCCGAAATTCAGCCGTATCACACTCATGTGATATTCCTCATATATATTTATTTATTTATCAAACGTATTGGGATATTATTTGTATTGTTAGGGGGCACCTCACATCCATATATTCTGCCTCGTTTTGGCTGAAATAATAATTTTGTTAAAACGTTGAAAAATGTAAAAAGTGAAAACATGCGAGCCGTAACATTTAATACATCTGCCATCGGCCCACTGCTGGAACATGCTGTATGGTGGCATGTGATTACCTAAAACAAGAGAACATGAAATCAGATTAGCATGGTGAGCATAATGAAAATGGTACGGCATTTTCCATCAACATCCGCTACTCTTTATTGGGACAAGATGCTTGGGCGCATCATCCAAAACAGCACGCACCAGACACAGCCTTTTTGCATGCTCAGGAGAGACATCTGCGTCCAGAAACATCCTTACAATGAACATATGTTTGATTGATTATTACTTTTTAAGAGTGTTCAGGATTATTAGTGACAGCAGACGGTCAGAAACAGCAAAGAACAACTCAAATGGCCATATATAACAGCAGATCGCATGGCATGAGGTAACAATCATGAATGGATATACTGTACATCCATATTGTTTGGCAAAAGCGTCTTCATGTCTTAACTTGAATGAGTTAAGATGTGGCTTGACTCGTGCATGAGAAACTTTACAGACTTAAAAACGAATCCTTGTGAATACTGAAATTGTGACATTACCATTTTGATTATATTCAGCTGTCATATCAGAGGCATTACGTTTTCAATCATATTTATTAAACACAGATTACTTATTTGCTTAATATGGATATATTACATTTCGTTCTGTTCCATGCGAGATTACACAATGTTTAAAATGAATACAATAAATAAATAAATAAATTCTTAAAAGGAATCAACTTTATTAGTGTGCTGTAATCCAAATCTCTATTGTTCATATGTGATAATTAAAATATGTTTGAGGACCAAACCTTTATTTAGTGACTGTAAGCATAAAATCCATATATTAAAAATGTGTAAATATTTATCAAATACAAAACAAGTAGTAGTTTTAATGTGTTTGAGTAGAAAAGAAAAAGTGCATTCGCAGAATGGATTGAGCTTATATTTACAGTAATTGTATTTTTTTAAACAGTATTTTTTTATTATTATTGCAGATTTTGTTTTATTTTATTTTATTATTGTTTTATTATATATTTTTTTGTATTTTTAAAATTCATAATATTTTATTTTTTTATTAATTTTGTTTCTAATATTTTTATTTTATTTTTTATTTTATAATATTTATTTAAAAATATTTAATTTTATTTAATTTTATTACATTTTATTTATAATATTTTATTTACTTTTAAAAAAATTATTATTTATTTTTAATTTTATTTTCATTTAATTCTATTTAATTTAATTAATTTTTATTTTATTTATAATATTTTATTTTATTTATAATATTTTTTATTTTGTTATTGTTTTTTATTATTTTATTTTATTTTTTATTTTATTTAAAAAAAAATTTATCTTATTTTATTTAATTTTATTTTCAAACTTCTGATAATTAAACTACTTCTTTTTGTTTTACTTTAATTATTACATGTTTTTTTTTGCTTGTTTTTTTTTATATGTGCAGTGTACAAATTACTCCCTAATTCTTCATCAGAATATTTCAAGCTATTGATTACCTGAATAACTGCTTCAGTTTTGTGCATTTTTCATCAGTTACGTTTGTGTTCCCCTCCATGTAATGCTGGTCAAGTGTTGTTTTTATTGACAGCTAAAGCCATCTTTGTACAGTACATTCTACGTCCAGTCACTGGTCATTAATTACGGACATATGCCTGTTAATATGATGACACCAAAACTGATCCGCGAGTCCTGTTTTCATCGGACATGCATGCGTACAACGCGAACACACACTCACTTCCACGCACCCTTTTTCAATTTGTCACATCACATTTGTTTAAACAGCGGTGAAAACATGGCAGCTTCTCTCTGTGTGTCCCTCTTTCTTTGTGTCCTCACTTCCCCTTCCCGTCTCACATAAAAAAAAGAAAAAATAATAATAATAAAACAAGGAAGGGAACTTCTACAAGGTTTTGACTCAGTGGCCCAATAACCACCAAGGAGACCGGAAAGAGGCTGTTAAAGCACTAAAGCCCCAAATGCTTGTCACACAAACATTTCTGCTGTCACAGCACTTTATCAGATAGAGGGAGAGTTATGTGTAAATAGATCACTGGTGCTCTTTCTTTGTGCTTGTGTCCTAGCAACACGTCCCAGTATATCTTGGCCTTTATACACAAGCATGAATTGAAGATGAATGGTATTTACACCACTCATTTTCACCTATTACTCCCTGATGCAACTTGTATGGGAGTGTAATTGAATTTCTTAATAGTTCAGCTTTGACTTTCAGGGTAAACATACAAGCCGGTCGTGTCTGTTCCACATCACGGATCCATGTTGTGCTGAATTATGTCAAATTATATAGATGGGGGGAATTCTAGGGCAAGTATGAGTTGTTTATTTATATTATTTTAAATGTGAAGTGCGTTAAAACTATGAAATATTTCAAAACAAACTGAGATGCGTTACCTTCAAGGGATTGTTGTGTTAATATGAATGAATTTGTGGTTAATTCATATTTTTAATCCAAAACAATAATAATAAAAGTATTAATTTATAGTTAATTTGTATTGTAATGAGAAGATCCTTCAAATGATTTAATATTTTATCATATTTACTTTATTCATTTGGTAAAGCTGACTAGAATGAATATATGAAAAATGAAATCAGATGTTAAAATGTTTTTTGATGATCATTAAAATATGGGTCAACATTTTACAGACAACATGTAAGAAAATAGTTGTTTTGTTGGGATCTAACATGAATACACTTACAAAATGTTGCTCTTTTTACATGTGTTGTTTCTGGATATATGAACATTGAGTTTATGATGAATCTCTACTTGTGCATCCATGTCATTTTGTAGAGATTAAAAATGTAATATTAATATTACATTTATTTTATGTATGTCCTGTAGCAGTGGCTTGTTTGAGCAATGTAGGAAAGTGTTTTTATTTATTCAGAAATTCGGAAGCTATTTGAAATATGCGATGTATGTATGTATTTATTTATTTTTTTTTTTATTTTTATTTTATTGCGGTGACTTAGGGTTTCAAATATGCTGAGCTAAAATTCACTTATATAAAAATAAAACCTAAAATAAAACTTTGTTTCAATATTTACTAGTTTATGATTTTTTTTTTTACTTTTTTTACTCATTTTCAATAGAAAATACATCAACAAAAGAAGCAAAGATTTATTTGTTTATTTTTGATTTCATTTATTATTATTTTATTTTATTTTATTTTATTTTATTTTATTTTATTTTATTTTATT
>CAIGQQ010040079.1:3465857-3478093 GCA_903798035.1 Danio albolineatus | reverse complement strand
AATAATAATAATAATAATAATAATAATAATAATAATAATAATAATAAATATTATATACTAAATAAATGAGTTTAGTGAAATAGCTGGAAGTCAAAATCAGAAAGAGTTTTACTGCTCTAATGCACAATCGAGGAATGTGTTTTCATGACATAGCTTCTATTACAATTACAAATTACAAAGTATCACAAAGACAGGACAAAAAAACTGATAATAAATATATTTTAAAAATAGAAGTAATAGTTAATGCAAATATACAACTGGACAAGTGTATATTACTATATACAATGTTATATTGTATGTGCAGCTGTTATGTGCAAATTGGCATGCAAAGTATGTTGTTAAGTAAATAAGTGAGCTTCATGTTTAAAAAAAAGAGTAATGTTTGTTTCAAACATTACTATGAATAAGGTGTTCATGAGATGGATTGCCTGAGGGAAGAAACTGTTTCTGTGTTGGGCTGTTCTGGTGCGCAGTGCTCTATAGACCATTTTGAGGGATGTAAACAATAACAGCGGTGCTAATGTATTTCCTGTTTAACATTTTTAATTTCCATAGCTTCCGAGAAACCAAAAAGAGCCACATATTGATAATCAATGTTCTGATAGCTGTTTCAATATGAAAAAATGATCGAATTGCCTCTTGTTTCAGTTATGATATAGTATTAGAACAAGCAGGACATATTCAAGGGCCAATGCGGGGCTCAACAATAAGGACTGCCCGATGGCCTGGGGACAGTGTGAGAGATGCTTGGCACAGTAGATAGAATCGTTACTTGCCCGATCAGACCAGTGCTGCCTTGTCACTAGATTTTAATTTGCCTGCCACTATTTGTCATTTGCATGCATATATAGTCTTGAAATCAAGAAATAGTTTGTGCTTTCAAGTATTTGAACGCTACCTTCTCTGTGAAGTCGTAAATGCCATGATGCTTTTTTGGGTTCCTCTTATCTGATTGGATGTCGTGAGCATGTTATTTTTTTCCGTAACCTGGTAAAAACCAACACAGCGAAGAGACGACAACATGACGGCAACATCTGATTATGAGGCTAAAAGAAAATGTCTGTTTTGTGATGTTTTGCTGTAATTTTAAAGTCAGCCAGGTTTTGTTTTGCAATAAAATACCTGCACATTTTCCTTAACATTTTTAGAAATGATTTTTCACACATTATTTAAAATATGTGGCTAAGAAATAGCAATTATTATTTTATTTTTTTTGGTGGGGCCAGTGGAAAATTTTGGCAGGGTGAGCAAAAATCTAAACCACTGGTCCAATCGGGCCAGTAGAAAAAATCCTTAGTGTTGAACCCTGCAATGACATCACCATATTGAAATGGTCTATAGCGTCGAGTAGAAGGTAAATAGCTGGGGAAATAGTATATACTAAATAAATGAGTTATTAGAAATTAGTTATTAAAATTCTTCTGTTTAAAATGTGTTGAAACAGCACTCAGAAAAGTTTTGAATAATAATTCAAATTTTCTCGGAGGGCTAATAATTTTTTTCTTCCAGTGATTGCACCAGCACTAGTGCCATGTGAATGTCATACTTACTCATTTTTCATTAGTAATTTCATAGGCAAGATTGACATCAACAGTGCTTCACCAAAACAAAATAGATGGATTTGGCTTAAACGCCCCCAAGGGTAGACATAGGACATGATGAGAGGAGGGGGCGACGGGGGGAGAAAAAGTAAACTTGAAGACATTGCTTTGCTGTGGGATCAGATGTATCAGTGTCCCCAAAGGTCCAGATATTTCCAGCATGGCATAATTCCAAACAAATCGCTCCACACTGGTAATGGAGATGCTCCCAATTCCCGTCGGAGCTCCAGCTCTTGTAACTCTGCTGCTGCTGCGCACATTGGGCCGTCCTTCAAAAAAAGCCTAACCAGGAGGGACTTGTTTGCTGTCTTGCTCTCCATCCTCCCACCCCCCCCACCTCACATGCTTACATGCCCACCCGCTTCAGCCCGAGTGGACTGAATTATTCATGCCGATCTTCAAATGTGTTCATCATGTTTCACAAGTCAAATAGGGAGTTTTGTGAGAGACGCAGGCGGCGAGAGAGCGAGAGATGTATGTTTATGGAGATTTAAAAAGACGGGTTTTACTGATTTTTATTTATTTATTTATTTTTAAACAGGAAATGATATCAGCGATGTTCTTCTGAGGGGTCTGAATATGCCAGATCAGAAAGTCTGTGCTAAATTTACACCTACAACATACGATTTTGGTAACACTTTACAATAAGGTTGCATTGGTTAATGTTAGTTAACAGGAACAAACAATGCACAATACATTTAATACTGTATTTATTCATGTTTGTTAACATTAGTTGATTGTAATAAAGTTGTTCATTGTTAGTTCATGTTTACTCACATTGCATTAACTAATGTTAAGCATGGATATGGACTAATAATGCATTAGTAAATGCTGAACTATGATTAATAAATGCTGTACGTATAGAGTTCATTATTAGTTCATGTTAATAAATACATAAACTAATGAAACCTTATTGTAAAGTGTGAACAATATTTTAAAGGGATAGTTCCCTCACTATTTACTCACCCTCAAGTGGTTCCAAACCTTTCTTTGATTTTTTTCTGTGGAACACGAAAGAAGATATTTTAAAGTGTTGGAATTTTTAATCAATTCCATGCGTGTTCAATAAAAAAGGTCAGGAGAGGTTTTACTTCCATGTCAAAAATCGTAACAATTTATTGTATACAAATGAATAATTTGATTCACAGAATTCTGTTATCCTCAATGCAATGCAAAAGTTACATTCAAGAGGTGCGCAACAATGTTCATTTTCTGAATCCAACTTTAATAAGCAGCTGATATTAACAGGTGGAGGTTAGTGAAATTTGTCACTTGTCAATTAATCTTCAGTCCTCCATTGGCTGCACCTATCCATACGACCTCTTTTTGTATGATTTGTCTGCACAACATTAAAAACCTAAGCATTTCTCAACTGCAAATAATCTGTGCTCACAGGAAGTTTTGCTGCAGAGCTCAAGTTACTTTTAGACAAGCATTTATCTACTTCTGCAAAAATCATCATTAGTATGCAAACATGTCAGACTCAACAGAAGAAGTTCACCTTAAGCAATACCAATACAATTGTGTCATGAACATAAAAGAAACAAAAAATAATAAAAAATAAATATTTTTTTTCCTAATAATCCCCCTTTTCAGCTCCTCTCTGGAGCCGACAACATCCTCAGATAACCAATCCCAAGAAAAAAAAAAAACTTTTTTTATCTCCTTAACAATTCTCTTCAATGGCACAGTCTCTTCCTCCTTCAGAAGAAAGGCGGATGTCTGTAACCATTGACTTCCATAGTAGGAAAAACTAATTCTATCAACCCAGACTCCTTCTGAAAATGTACTGTTATATGCATTTCTGGAAAGTGGCAAAAACGTCACAGGAGTTTTTTTTTTGTTTTTGTTTTTTTTTTGCAATTTTTGTTTTCGTAAATCCACCAGAGGCCACTGTGTATGCTTTTTGAGATCTTAAATTTCTCTTGAGTGCCATTCGCGCCTGCTTTTCTGGCAGGTAAATCCGCCAGAGGCCGCTGTCAACTGACTGACTGACTGAATGACTGACTGACTGACTGACTGACAGACCAATCGACTGACCCACCCTCCTCCTTCCCTAAACCCAACCGATAGTGTTTTCAAAAGCACAGATTGATTCACCCACCACTTCCCTAAACCCAACCGACAGTTTTACCACATTCTCACACTGTCATTTACTTGTTTATTTCTTTTTTTGGCTTTTGTTTTTGTCTTGCCTGCTTTCTGGAACCGTTCTTTGCCGGAACCACACTATCACTGTCCACTTCTCATCCGCCGACGTATATGGAGAGCTACTTGACAAACTGGTAACAGCGTGAATGCCATCCATATGGAGATAAGTGGTCAGCTCGTAAGCTTAGAAAGGTATTGCGTCATACCGCCCCATAGCGTTCGTTTCAAAGACTAAATGCAGCCATACGTGCTTCTGGTTACATAATTTTCCAGAAATGTACATAGGGCTACTTTTTCAGAGTGAGTAAATACTATGAAAGTCGATAGTTGCAGGTTTTCAGCTCTTTTCAAAATATATTCTTTAGTGTTCAACAAAACAAACAACGTCAAACAGGTTTAGAACAAGTGAAGTGTGAGTAAATGATGACAGAATTGTCAGTTTGGGTTGAACTATCCCTTTAATATACTGTAGTAGCTCGATCGTAAATTAGCTTTAGAGAGTGGTTTAACTCTAACCAAAGGTCTTTAAAGCACAAGGACTTCACAAGGGAACATGCCTATGGTGCCTTTGGCTTAACTGTTAGGATTTTTTGGTGGGCCAAACTGACATGCACACAAACCATTTCTGATGTTGAACATTTCACAAGACAGGCTTTTAGGCCTGGCAGCATGACAGATGAGGGAATAGACTGTGCAGGAATGAGGGGGGGTTGAGGGGTAACCATGCAACTTTAAAGAGACAACACAATGTAAGAACAGTTTGTTTTCTGAGAGACACTGAGAAACAGACAGACAAAAGAGAAGAGAGAGAGAAAGACATTCCATTTTCTTTTCACATTTACAAGCCAAGCTACGAGGCCACTTTGACGTTCTCCATCTGCGATCTGTATCTTTCCATTACAACCTTTTGTTCATGCTCTTTGCGTCGCGAGAAACTGCGGGGACATATTATGCTAATTTGCGAGGATCAGTTTCAGTGGGATAAATTAAATTTCTTGTTTAGCTCATTCTCAAGCACACTGAATGGGAGTGAATCCTAAGCGAATCCCAGCATACACCTTTCCACAATTTCATGTGACTGTTTACTTCAGTAGGTAACACTTTAAAATAAAATAATGGTCCATGAGTTTATGCATTTACTAACATGAACAAACAAGTAGTAATACATTTATAGCTTGTTTCCACTGAGTGGTACAGTACGGTACAGTACGGGTCGGTACGGTTTACCTTTATCAGGCTTGCGTTTCCACTGCTATAGGGTACTCTTTTGGTGGGCGTGGTGTACGACAGAAAGTTTCATTCAACGTCATTTTTGCTCGAGGAAATGTTTACAATAAAGCTTTACGGGTCGTTCACAAATCATATAAGAAGCACTTCTCACAACACAGAGGCTTTATTATACACATAAACACTGGTGATAAATGCTCATTACTAACCTTTCTATGAACATTATCTGACTATAACTAGATCAATGATGCGAAATAGCCTACTGTCCGCGATTATATAATTAAATTAATAAATGCAGCATATATGAACACATGCAGCCCTTTAGAGTCTCTGATATGTTACCAATTACAGAAAAACTACAGACAGCAGACATTTATGCCTTATTTAGGTTCAAAAACAATATAAAATATAGCCCACAGTCAGTGCAAACCTCTCATCTGTATCTTTAATCTTCACCAGCACATGTAGCCTCTCGTTAGAGAGTAATTTCGTCATTCCGAGTTCATAATAGTCCAGTTTAGTCCAGCAGTTTCTTCATGTTGAAACATTTCAAATATTAACACGCACACAGGCGCAAGTGAGAAAGCGAAACCACATGACGGGCTCGTAAAAACTACTGGGCACAGCGGAGAATCTGCTCTTCTTCTTGGCTTTGTGGCTGTTCAAGACGAGGTTTCAAGGTTTGTTTGAGCTCGGGTCGACCATGGCTCATTATTATATGTTTGTATTATTTCGGTGTATTGTCTCTCGGCTGTGTATTAAACATGGCGGGTCCCTTTTTTTCATTCTGGCTTGCTGCGCGAGCAAATGACGTATCTCTGTAAACCAATGGCGTTCAGCTGCGTGTCTAGCTCCGCCTTTTAGTCACCCTTTGGTACACTTGGTACCCTTTGCAAAGGGTGACCAAAAAGTGGTACGGTACGGTTTGGTTCGGTACGCTTTTAAGGCCAATTCCACTGTCTAAAAGCGTACCGAACCAAACCGTACCGTACCACGTTTTGGTCACAGTACCGTGCCGTACCGTACCACTCAGTGGAAACGGGCCATTATTGTGGCATTTGATCAACTTTGTTAACATTAATAAATGTTATTCAAGTTGAATAACATTAGTTCATTTTAACTCACTGTGCATTAACTAATGTAAGCAGCGGACAACTATGGGTTTTAATAATACATTATTTAATGTTAAACTAAAATGAATAAATGCTTTACAAAATGATTCATACTTAGCTAAAGTTAGTAAATGTATTCACTGGCTTTAACTAATGGACCATTATTCTAAAGTATTATCGATCATTACATATATATTTTTTGCAGAAATTATATAACTGTGAGTTATGTACTGTAATTAACACCAATTGCTGCCATCAATTCAAGAGTCAGAAAAAAACATGCAGGCAAAACACAATTAATACCTGTGGCTTGTGATGAAACCAGGACTTGTGAAGTGAAATGATCAGATGATGAAAGAAACTGGACATTATTTAAAACACTATTAACTTTAAATCATAGCCTCACATTCATGACGGTCTGCAGTACAAGATCTCTGTTGCGTATTGACATACAGTATATCATAGGCTGGAAATCTGTGAAGTAAAGTGAGTGAAGTGAGCACACAAATGTGATTCTTTTATAAAGGTTATAATTAAGTATCCTCTTGATAACTTGTAGTGATATGTTGTACAATCTGATTTTAACTAATTAATTAACTTATTTGTTTTGATTATCAAAGTGTAAGCAAACATTGAACTGCATTTTTGGAATCGTTACGCTACATGTAGAGCTCAACATTTTCACAGAAAAAATACACAAAAAGTAAAAGTAAATAATTACAGCTTAGTGTATTTTAGTTTAGTTAAGTTTAGTTTCGTTCTGTATTAAAAGTTCAGATGCAAAAAGCCTAGAAGTGCCATCTGAAATGTTCTTCTAAAATGGGTGTTTTTCTCAGTCTTTTATGTTAATGTTCATTTTTTTTACTTTAAATGAAATGAAAAGAACCTATCTATTGCCTTAAAAATGAAATTAGCAAATCAACAAGACAGCCGTCTATCGGATGAGACGTTAAACTATGGTCCTGACTCTTTGTGGTCATTAAAAATCACATGGCACTTCTTGTAAATAGCAGGGGTGTAATCCCGGTGTCCTGCCCAAATTCCCTCTCAGCCCTTAACCATCATGGCCTATCAATCATTCCCATCCACTGAATTGCATGCTCAGGTTTCCCTCATAGTCCAAAGACATGCGGTACAGGTGTCTGAGTGTGAATGGGTGTTTCCCTGTACTGGGTAGCAGCTGGAAGGGCATCCACTGTGTAAAACATATGCTGAATAAGTTAGCGGTTCATTCCCCTTTGGCAACCTCTGATGAATAAAGGGACTAAGCCAAAGGAAAATGAATGTATGTACAGTAGTAAGTTTGTATTTGTCATTTTTAGGTAAAATGATTAAAAACATTAAATATGCTAACTAGTACTAATTACTTATTTTGCTAATTTGAAAAACATCATCCACTAAACAGAAAAACAAATAATTGACTCAATAGCAGTAACTGTTGCTTTAGCTGATGTGACACAAATATCTTTATTAGTAAAATACAACAATCAACACTGCATGAATAAACTAAATTATGTTAGCTAAACAAAATATTGTTACTGAAAACAACTTAAAAACAGTTGTTGAGACAACTCAAAGTTCTTACTGCGTCAAGTTGCCTTGTTTTTTTTTATTTATATATATGTTTTCTCAACAATTTATTTTTTACAGTGTGGTGCCGTTGTCCTGTGGCTGCCGTCGCATCATCCAAGTGGATGCTGCACACTGGTGGTGGTGTGGAGAGACCCCCCTCATGATTGTGAAGCGCTTTGGGTGTATGGCTATACACAATAAATGTGCTACGTAAGTACACATTACATTACATTACATTACAACACACACACACAAAAAGAAAAAAAAAAGAAAGAAAGAAAATGCTTATTTTAGAAGAAAAACTCAGACAACACTTAGTGGCTTTTGCATCTGAACTCTTCGTATTGTGTTCGTTTGGTTATTTTTGTAGAAACCAACTTATTTTATTTACATGTCATTTTCTGAAGCAAGCAAAACAAACAAACACCACAACGTGATTACTTGTTCAGTTTATTAAATATGCCTTATTGATTAAATCACAACGCAAATGACAACTATTAACTTTGCAGAAACCATTTTATGGACTGCCTTCAACATAAGCATGTTGTGTCAAAGACAGAAAGTAGTACGGACAAACAATCAAACAAACAAATACATATCGTCGTTCAAAATGAAAACAAGAACATTTGATTTATTTATTTTAAACTTCATTAAAGGATCCCAGTGAAGCCGTAAAACTAATTAATTGTCATGTTAGATTGTTACACTTTGTCACAATGTCAGGAAGAAGTTTCTAACGATTTCAACCATTTCACATTTGTCCTTTTATTTTTTTATATAGTTTATATAATTTAATAAAAAATGTAACCCAAAACGCAACCTTAATGTGTAAACCTTTCATTTACATTTTATTCTGATGATCTCTTTGCATTTTCTGACTAGACTATAAGGGATCTTTCAACTACATATTAACTACATTTATCCAAATATTATCTCTGCTTTACATCTGCTAACATTGTCTTCAACAATTTTGACAATCCCATAACTAAATCTTTAATAACTTTACAAGTACATATCAACTTCTTCTACATGTCATAACTTTAATCAAAAAGAGTGCAACGTTATTAGTCAACAGAACTTCTAAAGAGGACACTCAAAATAAATCATAATCTATGTTTCTGTTCTGACATCTGCAGTCAAGAGTGAAAAGCAAACTCGATGATAACTTCATCATGAGATCATTTTCCAATATAAAATGACTCCAAAGTGAGTAATGTCATTAACCCATCAAAACGTATAAGAGGACAGAAGCCTAATAAAAAGCCCAGCTCTGAGTTGTGGACTGCGACGTGGCAGTCGTCTCACAGCAATTTGGTTAGCCGACTCTGAGAGGACCAGACCGACTTCTTTCCAGCTGCACTCGCAACAACAGAAAAGGCAATAAAAAGCATTCATCAAAAAAAGCCTCAGTGAGTGGAGCAATTCATTCAGAGGCCAGGGAAGAGAAATATCATCAATATTTGACATTGTTTTATGGAGAAGCCACTTGATTTCATCCCATGACGCCCAAAATGACCACGAGCAATCAATTACCGAGCTTAAAATATTGTGTGCGTTTCTTCTTTTTTTTTCAGGAAGGGCTGTTGACATTCTCTTCACGCAAATTTTAGCCAGACCAGACATAAACAACGCAACTTGTGCGCAAGTGATTTCGGAAACCCCTGTCGTAGCGCTCCAGATCTGGGTGATGTTGGAATAACAGCGGGTCCCTGTGAGGCTACGACGACTGTGATTTGTGGCTGTGGAAGACTAATGAAGTGGTCGGCATGCCACCCTGCTTCTTTTGCAAGATCAATTCGGTGGCGTGCGGCAGCCGCATGTTTTATGAATGATGGAGACCTCCTCAGGCCATCCATATACCTGAGCCTCCGTGTCACCGCGGGCCCCCTCTGCACCAGGAGGCAGGGAAGTGGCCATCCTTCTTGTTTGCAACACAATACATTATTGCGAGCAGGCCGCATCAACGCTAACTGCTGAGAAAGACAGAAAATAGTTAATGACTTTGCGATCTCCTCCTGCAAGCGCTCGGAAGGATGTTTTCCAAAGCACGTCGTCACCGCAGACGGGCCTTTAAGATGATAGTCATTACCTGAGTCCGGCGAGCAGCAGGTGACTGAAGTCTCCGGAGAACGCCTGGCTTTTAGCGCTAAATGAATTCAAAGAAGGATTTTTAGATATTCACTTCTCTGACCTTTGATCGCCGCGAGATGGAGATTTTATGCATGTGTTTGTGTAATGAGATAGTTTACCATATTTAATTCAGCTCCACATTCGCCAGGTAATGGCGTGTTTGTCTGGGTGATTAAGTGCCATCTCTGTCGCCGTGACACTGGTGAACTTCGCCATAAAATAGGCTGGCGAGGAAGAAGGAATCGGATTCGATATCGTTTCATCACCCTTGTTATAATTAGCTGCGAGGGGAAAATGTAAAACAGTGTTTTAAAAGCGAGGAACGGCGGCGGCCTTTGGCTCGCTCAGGCGGGCTACTTCGGCGAGCGGGTGTCAATAAGAAGAATCTGATGCCGGTGTTTTTGTGTTGCGAGATCACAGTGCACAGCTCATCTGAGCCATCGATGGCATTTTGAAAGGAGAACATCGTATATAAAGTTGTCATGAATGCAGCCTCCTGCAGAGAGGTTGAAAGGGAAAAGTAGAACACAATGAATACTTGCCAGAGTTTCGTGGAAGCTATGAAATTTAAAGGCCTTGCTTTATTTTCGCTCAGATTAAAATGAAAAAAAGAGAGAGAAAGGCAAGAGAGAATGAGAGTAAGGGAGACAGAGAGAGCGAGAACGATGCTTGTACTTTTAATCTGAACTTTGTGATTGATTGACTCGGGCCGTCTTTAAATCAAGCCTGCTCTGACAGTAGTCTTCTTTTATTATAATCCCCGTGTCAGAAGCGCGCAGGTTATGGAGACGATGACGAGGAGAGAAACACCTCTGCAAGCTACCAATCGAGCTCAGACACTCTGACACAGCAGCACCTGCCTCCATATGAGTTTTTTTATGTGCCTCCTCATTTCACTTCAGAATGAGACGAGGAAAAAAAGGCTCATGAGGCGATGATTGTTTCAGATATTCGGAGAGGGAAATGCAGACTAACTTATCAATAACCCTAATCGAATGGGATGGTGGTGTGCCAATAGCGGCTGCCTAGACATCATAGAGCTGTTTAATATTAGACATTTCTCAGGTACTTTTCTTTTTTCTTTTCTTTTTTTTTTGGAGAAAAGAGTGCACAATCCTACATAAGTTGAGTGTGGGTGATACAATGAAACAAACAGGGAACATGGAGAGAAAGGCCTGTGATGTTACATTTCACACAGACTTTTGGTGCATAAATGGATTTGCTATTATTTTAGCACAACAATCAGATGAAATACTTTTTAATACATAAAGAGAAGGAGAAATCATGTGATTTATTTAATCTTGTGCTGAATATTGACTTTGATGTTTGTCCAACCTACTTACATGTGCGCACACTTATTTATTCATTCATTCATTTTCTTTTCGGCTTAGTCCCTTTATTAATCCGGGGTCATCACAGCGGAACGAACCGCCAACTTATCCAGCATTTGTTTTACGCAGCGGATGCCCTTCCAGCCGCAACCCATCTCTGGGAAACATCCATGCATTCTCATTCACACACATAAACTGCAGACAATTTAGCTTACCCAATTCACCTGTACTGCATGTCTTTGGGCTGTGGGGGAAACCGGAGCACCCGGAGGAAACCCACGCGAACACGGGGAGAACATGCAAACTCCACACAGAAATGCCAACTGACCCAGCCAAGACTCGAACCAGCGACCTTCTTGCTGTGAGGTGACAGCACTACCTACTGCGCCACCATGTCGCCACATTTATTTATTTATTTATTTATTTATTTATTTATTTGTTGATTGATTGATTGATTGATTGCATGTTTATATATTTCAATCTATATTTTAAGTTGTATTATTTCTGTATATGTTTATTAATAGAATAATGTCAGAACATATTACTATAAACAACAAACACACAAAAATGCATACACTGTAAAACCCAATGAGTTAAGGTAACTCAAACCATTTGAGGAAACCAATTGCAACAAACCCATTAAGTTGAAAAACTGATCCTAATGAGTAAATTTAATCCATTTAAGTAAACGAAGCAATTTGTGCACAGGAAAACCTAATAAATGAAGAGAACTTAAATCATCTAAGAACTGTAAAACCCAATAAGCTAAGGCAACTTAAACCATTTGAGGAAATTGCCGATGGCTACAAACCGTTTGAGTAAAAAAAAAAAAAAAACTAAACTATATGAGTACTGTGAACTTACTCCCTTTGAGTTAAAGTAGTGAGGTATTTAAATAACTCATTAACTTCAACACTGAGTTGAAAACTCTTTTCAAATGAGTAGAATTAACTTTCTGGAAATTTTAAGTTAACTACACGCATTTCATTTGATAAAGTTGACTGCTGGTTTTACAATGTATGCGTGCTTGTGTGTGTGTGTGTGTTTAGGCTGCATCTAGAATACAAAAAAAACAGTCATAATTTGTAATACTTTCACTAATTACTATAAAT
>CAIGQQ010040079.1:3447799-3460857 GCA_903798035.1 Danio albolineatus | reverse complement strand
TGTGATTTTTGTCGAATCTCCTCATACAGTTTGGTATAGCACTTGGACCTGGAAGCAGCTTCAAGTTACAGTATGTCACACTTAACAAGTGGATAGTGAGTAATACACAGATTTCTCTATATAGTTTAGAAAATCTCTGGCTGCGTCTTGTGTTATCAGATGCAAAGACATGTCCTTTGTGAGTAGCTTCTAAGTTGTTGCACTGTGACTGCACATCTGGACCGCCTGTATTCATCGTTAGAGTGCATGAACCGGACTGTGAGCCTTGTACCGTGATGGTTCGAATAGTTGTTGTTTAATAAATAATTCAATTCCTTTTAACACTTACTGTTCATAAGTGACAGGTTCCATTGTGACAACATGTCCCACTAACTGAACAGGTTCACAAAACTGCGTTTTGTCTTTAGCCAATAAGTGTAAATACTATTCCGACAAAATATATAGATGTGCTTACATAGAACTTGTCTTTCAAAGAAAACCTGTCCTCAAAAACATCCATTAAAGTAAAGAAGTATGACAACAGCCTTGGTGTCTACAGCTTAAAATACAGCTTTTTACTTTAGAATGGGACGCAGTGAAATATAACCCAGTGTGCGTTTCCAAAAAAATGAAATGAAATGTTAAATTAGTGTGAACAAGCTGTGTCAAGGATGTTAAATCTCCAGACCTGTATATATATTGTATCATTTATGCGTTCTCCTTCGCTGTCTCCCCAAGAAGACACGCCGGCTACTGGCTTTATGGGAAATCCGCTCTCTATCCCGAACGTCTGCCCAAATCAATACTCTTGTGAGATGACACCACAGTGGACTTATCCTGTTTTATGTTGATGGCTAGCTAATTTTGGAATGGCGACATGTTTCTTCTCCTCCACCGACAGACATGGTATAATTTTGTGGTAAAAACGTCAATCAGACGGCAGGATCCTTTGGGCTGAGGAGGCTGGATTCAGGGTGAATTTATTGACGGAAAATGTATCTATATACTGTTTGAGACACTCTTAACCCCAAATCTGGATGTTGGTGATAATTCCCGGTTGTTAAAGTGACAGCGCGCAGTGGCCCTCCGCGAGGCACTGAATGTATGAGGTCGGCTCTGCCTATTAGTGTGCAGTATTTCACACGCAGACACACACACGGGGATGAGCCGAGTGAGACCTGGGTCAACACAAACACACACATACACAATAACTAAGAGTACATACTGAAACACACACACACACTGAAGTATAGTGACTACTCAGAGAAAGAAGGCGGGTGCATTGCAGGCAAACAGCAACAACAAACGCCTTTTCAAAGTTACTGTAAAGGTTATTCCTGTGCTGTACGGAACATATCAATACTGAATACTTGGCTGAGTACGTGTCTGGTCTATTGCCTTCATCTTGAAATGGTTTAGTCTGTTTAATTTCATAGATTTGTCCATATTCTTTAAGATAACTTTCTCGAAGCTCTTTTGAAATTGACGATCAATATCCGTCACAGATTTCAAAGTGAATAATTGCCCTAATTAATATCCATTGGCAGTTTTATATTGATAGCCTGGTCTTCGGTGCTTTGAATTGTTTGGATGGTACTTATTTTGTTGGATGTTGGATGTTGAAATGTGTGTAAATAAGATGGTTGTCAGGACTGTGTTTCCTCAAGCATTTTTTTTTATTATTTAGGCCAATAATTCTGTGTTTTCTGATTCCATATGAACATCTGTAAGCAGCGTCACAAACTTGTGTGTGGTTAAAGTCATTACCTGTGGTAGGAACTTTTTAAATTTTTCTTAATATCACATACTGTAAGCCAGGGGTGTCCAAACTCGGTCCTGGAGGGCCAGTGTCCTGAAAAGTTTAGCTCCAACCCTAATCAAACACACCTGAACCAGCTAATCAAGCTCTTACTAGATATACTAGAAACTTTCTGGGGCGTGTGTTAAGCATGTTGGAGATAAACTCTCCAGGACACCGGCCCTCCAGGACACCCCTGACATAAGCACTTAAGTCATGAACTGACATATAAAAATTATCGGGATCTTTTGTCACATAATAGTTTGTGGTACTTGAAAAGCATCCTGTAAATTTCAGGATCCAAACCTTTCTCATTAGTCTTATGCCTTCAGTGAGTTCAGACTGCACGACTTTTTAAAGTAGTCATGTCACAGATGTTTTCACACTGCATGACTATTTTGGATAGCATTTCATCAGTGTTGTGTTTACAGTGTAGGATGTATTGGCGACAGGAGCTTTCATATCACATGACTTTATAATAGGAATAATCGCCGACAATGTTGTATCGGTCCACGAACTACATCTCATTACCAAGCACATGCGAGAAGTGACAAGGAAATAACGCTAGGTCACGTAGTTTATCTTTTGCTATTAACTACATAATGCGAAAGAAGCCTTTAATTGAGTAGAAAATGTACTTATTTTGCTCACCTGGCATTTGAAAGGAATTAGCAATTTTTATTTTTTATTTTTTCAACCCGCTTGCGTTATTGGTCAGATGACACATCAAACAAACACGGGTGCTCCTGCCAAATTTCCAATGGGCAGTACTGCAGAAGAGGAAGATGCTAACATAGACGACACCATCATTCTGTCTGAAAGGAATTTTAACATTTGTTTATTGAGAAGTTTAATTCAAATTAAAGTACTCAATGGAAATGTCTGGCAGTGTTTTTAAATAAGAAACAGTTGCAATCATCACCGTATTATTTAACATTTTGAACTAAAGTTTACTCAGGATAACTAAATAAGATAACTAGGAATATTGGATAAAAAAAAAATCTCAAAATACTAATAAATATTAAATGTACCACTTCAGTAAACGAAAAGTCAATAGACTTTCCCAAGTAAACTTAACCTTTCTAATTAAATGTACTAACAATTTTGGTTAATCCTTTACTTGGTAAAGCTTTGAAAATTCACTAGCCTTTTCTGAGTGAAAAATTTTTCCAACCTTTTTTTAAGTAAACCCCACTCCTCATTTTTTTACAGTGTAGTTTTTCCTTTATTTCTTGGGTCTAAATAGACCAAAAACAAGTGCTTTTAACTTCTCCCCCATCCTCCCGCTGGCCTGCAGATACTTATATCTCTCATAGGCTGTAGGTTTTTGCCGATGTTATTTTCAATCAAAACACATTTCACACAGCATGATTCAGGTCCAGATGTTTAGCATGCCAAATATCTCATGAGTGTCGGCGACTCATCGGCGATTCTCTCAGATCACATCTTTAATAGTTCACACTGTGTGATTGTTACGTCAACGTGCAGTGATTTTGCCTGTGATTTCTCAAAACCTGTTGGCGAGTCAAATCGGGGCTTAAATCATGCCGTCTGAACTCAGCATAAGGGGCCATTTATATAACATTCGCAGTCCAAAATTTAACATTATTATTCATTTTTTTTCTGTTCATTTACAGAACAACTGCATTTTTGGGATTCAAACCGGATATATCGAAAAATGGGTTTCATAGTGGATTTTTTTTTTTTTTAACGCTGCTGTTATCGTTTCCTCGTAAACTCTCAACCTGAAAAATTTTGACATGGTACATGTTTAGAGAGGTGTAGAATAAAGTCAACCGTGAACAAACACACAATGATGGCAGAGTGTGTTAGTTTTGTTATTGCACAAGTGTTCCCTAACTCTTCATAAGCAAAGTGTGGGTTCACTGCACATTACAATTCACAATGGAGATGCATCATACACACAAGAGAAATTCCGGAGGAAACCCACACAAACACGGGGAGAACATGCAGACTCCACACAGAAATGCCAACTGACCCAGCTGGGGCTCGAACCAGTGACCTTCCTGCTCTGAGGTGACAGTGTTAACCCCTAAGCCACCATGCCGCCCTCCAAGTAAACATATTTATCTTAAATACTGATTTAACTGAAGCACTTTAAATCGCAACTTGAGCCATAGTCACACTGTTAACAATTTCCTGTAGAACCTACAGTAACTTACTGTAAATCATTTACAGCAAAATTACTCTATTTACAGTATTGTATACATTTACTGTAAAATATACAGTCATTTTCACAATGCAACTTTACTGCATGACTGTCCTACAGTAAAATACAGTTCAGAAAACAGTTAAATACTGTGTAATCTTGTTGACAGTGCACTAATAAATAAATTCAAATGCATTCTGGGGTGAGTTCACATTTAGGAAGGTTTCTATGCAAACTGTATAAATCAGACCCAGATCAGTGCTAACACTGTGCCTATCAAACACCACCACACACACACATACACACACACACACAGAGAGAGAGACAGACAGACAGAGTGAAAGCATAAGCTGGTTTTCCGATCACGTCAGTAGCGGTAGTTAAAGGCTGTACTGTGACACTGAGGGAGCTGTCAAAAGGCTCTGGACTTATTTCATGTAAGGTACCCTCACCATTAGCTCACACTGACCTTTCCTGCAATTTCCTACTGTCAGATTCACAACACTCTCCTGTGTAGTCCATATGTGTGTGTGTGTGTGTGTGTGTGTGTGTGTGCGCGTACGTGTGCTCATGCTTTCCGTGATTGCATGTGAGAGTTAGATTTTATTTGAATTTTCCAGGCTATGAAAAAGAAAATCCTCAACCACATTAAAACACAGTGAGGGGGAAAAATGCATTTGATCTGTAAAAAAAACATGTTTGTCAACATGTTTCACAAACATATGTGCTTACACGCCGGAATGCGCTCCCGCAAACCAGATGCAAACGCGCACATTTGTCTATTCTTCTAATCCTTAGTAATTGGAAATTAATTCAACAGCCGTCCAGAGAAATCGATAAAGAATTAATGAAAGGAAAGAGAGAGTCATTAAAAGCAATAAAGAGGGAGGTTATGATGGCATCAGTGGCAGACAGAGAGATGGGGAAAGAAGAAGGGGGTGCCATTTCTCTGTGTGTGTGTGTGTGTGTGTTCGCGTGCGTGTGTGTGTGTGCGTGTGTGTGTGTGTTCGCGTGCATGTGTGTGTGTGTTTTCTTCTTAGGCAGTGCTGTATTACATTACATTTTATTTAATTTAATTATTATTATTTATTTTTTTATTCGTCAATGTCCTTTTCTGGTTGTGTTTATTTTAGCACATATAAAAAGATTGAATAATAGTGTAAATAGAAATATATGTTGAAGAAAAAAAATGTTATTGTATTGAACTAAAGATTGACACAATATTATATATATATATATATATATATGATTTTCTCACTTATTATTATTTACTTACTATTTGTCAGTATACTGTGCCTCATATATTTCTAAATTTTTCCAAAGCAATATATGTATTTGATCTTTGATATTATCCTAATGTAAATACACAAATATCTTATTGTGTTATATATATAATATATAATAGTCAGTATCAAAGATCGAAGCCGAAACTGTTACTGTATTTTGTAACACCTCATTTTAATTGAAATGTATCATCTTTCTATTGCTCAAAATGTTAGGTGACCACACTCTTGCTTTAATGAATAGAACAGTTTACTAAAAGTGGGTTACACTTTCAAAGGTGTATATATTTTACACTGCAGAGATGTATATATTCAACACTTTTGAAAGTGTAACCTGGACACTTGGCTGGTGGGACTCATATAGACACCAGAAAAAGTGTTAAATTCAACCCCTGTGGTTTAAATATACACTGGCAAATTTGCTGTATATGTTTTCAAATTCGCAAGTCAGGAAAAAATACTGACTGTCAAATACAATTATATCAGTATTTTACTAAACACAGGAATGTCATCTTTCAAACAATTAACACCGATGAGGAGTATGGAAAGGCAACACCAGAAATGACACTGTTAAACATCACAATTTACCCCCACATCAGTGTTAAAAACAGTAAATTTTAACACTATAACACTACTGGGGCTTACACCAGAAATTTAACACCTCACAAGTTGCTGTGTATGTATAAGTATGTATATATATATATATATATATATATATATATATATGGGCCACAAAACCATACATAAGTGTACATTTTATTTCTTTATTTAGTTTTTGAGATTTATACATTACGCAAAAGCTGAATAATTAAACTTTCCAAAGATGTATACTTTGTTCGGACAGAACAATATTTGCCAGTGACAAAACTATTTGAAACATTGCGGGTTCAAATTTTTCAAAATTGTCTAAACGAAGTGTTTATCAACGTATATTACTAATTACAAATAAGTTTTGCTATATTTACAGTTGTAAATTTACAAAATTCTTCATTAAACATGATCTTTACTTAAAATTCTAATGATTTGGGTCATACAAAAAAACTTTGACCCATACAATGTGTTTTTGGTTATTGCCAAAAATAAACCTGTGCAACATAAGAATAGTTTTGTGGTTCATGGTCATATATGTACACCGTATGTGACATGTATATTGCCAGCATGGAGACTACACACACAGCACAGATGCAGCAGTGAATCCGACTGCAACACACAGAGAGAGTCTCACAGCACTGATGTTCACCTACCATTCACCCAGACCATAAAGCTGACAGACTGAGACAATACAGCCAGTGGCGTCTGCGCTCGGATAATAGACAACGGCCAGTAGCTGGCGGTAATATTGTTGGATAAATGATTATTGATTAGATAAAGGTTGAGATAATCATTAGCCTTTATCCGTTTCACTCAGTATCTCTGACCTTTCTGCCTCTCTGCCTCTCTCTCTCTCTCCCTCTCCCCCCTTCATACTGGAGTCATCCATATGACGATATGGTCATCATCATCGTCACACACATTATAGGTTTATGACGGAGGAAATGACAAGTGTTTTACTCTCTGTGGGACATGTTTGATTATTTACATCCACTCACTCTCTCTGTTTCTATCACTGGTACTGTATGGGCTCCTCGGTTATTTCTATTGATTCAATTCTTGCAGTCCTAACACTAGCATTGTTTACTTAATTACACTTGGGTCTGAATGAGAAAGAGAGGGAGAAGACTCGGATGCTGAAAGTACTTGACATGTACTCACCAAAGCAAACAGATCCATAATAAATCCACTGGGGACACTATAACATCTTCTTTGTATCCAGTGTTTGTGTACATTCGAGTGTGTGAATGCAGCAAGACGCATGCAGAGGCAAGAGAGGATGTAATGGAATTCTGATTTAAATCGATAACGTTATATAATATACCAAAGGAGTCAAACCTTCACTTTGATAGAATTATTATTATTATTATTATTATTATTATTATTATTATTATTATTATTATTATTATTATTATTATTATTATTATTATTATTGATAATAATATTCTTATCAATAATAATAATAATAATAATAATAATAATAATATAATTTAATAATATAACAAAATGAATGTAATAAATATATACACAGTTCTCAATATAAATGAGTGCATTTTGAAAATGAACATTTTTATAAATTTCTCAGTGAATATAGGTAATATTTTTGGGTACATTTGAACAAAACAGATTTATTAAACAGATATATTTAATAAAATAATATATTAGTCAGCAAACATATTTAGAAATTTAAAAATAATCCATAAAAGCATGCAAATTATTACAAAGTACAAAATTTCAACAAATAGATTTTTACATTTTTTTCTGCTTTTTAAAAAAAAACTATTTCTGATTATTTTTCCCCCCTAACATAACAATTTAAGCTACTAATTATTTGACCTAACATATAATTTTGTGCTACATTAATTTGATTTTACCCACAATACTAGACTGATCATTACTAGATTAATAAATAAATGTTTAACTAGTATATGTTAGTTTACGTTTACTTGTATAGTAAGCTATTGTCAACAATCAGAAAATCTATTATTATTTATCATTAGCAATAGTAGTAGTAATAGTAGAAATAGTAGTATTTTTGTTGCTATTATTATTGTATAGTAATTATAAAATGAGGATAATAAACCATTCTTATTATTTTTTCTTTCTACATTCAATGCAGTTTTATTAAAGCATCAGATTTTAAAACACAAACACTTGAGCGTTTTCATAATTTCTTGCAATCCAAACGCATGACAAATATGCATTCAATGAATGTCCACGTGTAACCAAATCCTTTCACAAACTTATTTATGAACACTTTTGTTTATGTAAGTGTTTGTATTAAAAAAGGAAGCGTGTGAAAGCTCTCGGCTTGCATTATAACACATTAGCCTATAGTTCCTATGGCGGCTTTATTTATTGAATTACTCTGAATTTCCCTCTTAATAGGCAGTTAAGCGGCAACAGACCCTGGCTAACATCTGGCTGCAATCAGCAGAGGAAATCCGCTTCTTTGCCTTTTGTTCTATTTATTCACAAACCCATGCTGGAATTGCGATGTTTATTTAAAGTAATACTGCCCGTACAACTACTGTACAGAGAGACATTTGGACTTTTTTTCTTTTTTTACACAGAATTACGTTTTCCTAAACAATTGTCTCTGACAAGGCCTGTGGTTATGCTCCATTGTGGTGTTGTGGCTTTACTGTTTTGCATGGAGAGAATTGTAATTGGGCTGGAGTTACAGTGTTCTGGAGCAAGTGCATTATACGTTAACTCTGAGTTTAAAGGGACATTGACCTGGAGGACTCAATCACACATTTTACACAGTTGCTAAAAGTACACAGAATGAGACTTTTGGATATATTTCAGTGTTTAAATAGTCTCATAAAAATTATGTTTATAGTAACAGGCTTAAAATATGTGTGATGTATTTCGTCACCTTAGAATTATAAGGTTCTATCTAACATTTCTGTCAAAATTGAGTTATTGACATATTCTTATTAATTGAGAAATAATTTACATTATGGGATGTTTTATATATATATAATAAAGTTGTTTTCATTTTAAGACTTTTTATTTAAAAAAACAAATGTTACACACGTACTGTTTGCTATGGGATGCAAAAACTCTGAAGTTCAATATTTCAAAACCATTCAGAACGCAGATAGAACCTTATAATTCCAAGGTGACGATTTAAGACCTGTTCACAGCAACAATAATACATATATAGAGATGTAATAACAAGTATATTAGCATCCATGATGTAACTAAATGTATAAGCCCCATTTACGGCAAGAACTCAATCTATAGTAATATTAGCATTGACACCAATGCATACTTTTGTAAAAAGAAAAAAAAAACAGGATTAAGGACTAGATTTAATAAATGTTTTGAGTGCTACGGCTATTTAAATTTGAACTATTATTGTTAAAATAGATGCTACATTTTTATAAAACTAGAATAAGTGACATTTAAAAGTTTTGTTTTGATATTTATTGTCATTATGCTTTAATTTCCTCTTTATAATAAGAATGGGCTGCAGTTTTTTCATCTAGCGTATTAAATACTCCCATTCCTTTAATTACTTTATTATTTTACCACACAAGTTTTCAAATTAATTTAAGCTGTTATTATTTTATATTTATAACAGTTTATAGAAATACATTGTTACAGAAACCATTAAGCTCTTACACCAAGAACAATTACTATAACAATTTTTGTATCCACACTAACAGTTTAGATTATAATGTTCTGTTTATTATAAGCACGTTACAGTTTTTCATCTGCTGTTTAAAGTATGTGCTATTTTAATGTCATCACCACAACTTTAAAAATGATTTTATCAATATTAATCTTCTATCTTTGCCATTATATCTGTGAACACTTTAATGACTATGAACTGTTATCATTACGGTCATTATCATTATCAAATACGGTCATTTTTCAAAATAAAAGACTTTTCAAAATAAAAGATCATTCAGACTTAGATAATAAATATTTCCACCTGGGGCTACTCATCCCAAGGCCCCCAGAGACTATGCAGCGCCACGGATGGGATCCAAGACACGAGACGATCCCAAGGTTCCTTAATCCTGGACCACGCTGTACCCTGAGCAGCTGCTTAGTGCATGGTGGAGTAGCAAGCATGAGACTGATTCCTGTGACAACACTAGCCTCGAGTTCTCCAGCCTCCGGCGCCTAGACTGCAGCTCTGCACAATACGTCTGGCCATTGGAGAAATGGTCGTGCCCAACTGAGCCTGGTTTCTCTTGAGATTTTTTTAATTCTTCACTTTCACCAATTGGTGAAGTTTTTTCCTCGCCGTTGTTGCCACTGGCTTGCAAGGTTCCGGACTTGTAGAGCTGCGCATCGATGGATTAATCTTCAGTGTTTGGACTCTCAGCAGTGAATGTTAAACCACACTGAACTGAACTGAACTCCAACACTAAAAAATGGACACTGTTTCAATTTACTATAACCTTCTATGTGAAGCTGCTTTGGCACAATCTACATTGTAAAGCGCTATACAAATAAAGGTGAATGAAATAAAATGGATATAATTAATGATTTCTTGTGCGGCCCGATTCCAACTTATTCCAACAGAGAACACTGGTCAATTACAAAATACAGACACTGTTAATTAACAGATATTTTTTAAAGTCCAGTTCTGACACTTACGTTTATTTGATACAAAACACAACTCTAACTCTTTCTTATATAATTACCAAACTAACCATCACAGCCTCATGTTTTGGAAAAAATCTATTAATATATACATTAAATCATTCCCAAAATGTAAAGTATATAAAAAAAGACACTGCACTAGAAATACCAACTGTGGTTGAGTTTTATTAACATTTTGTAGAGTACAGCATTGACTCAGTAAGGAAAAACACGCTTATCCAGAACATTATGGCATAGAATTTCCCAGAGACGCAACACATATGAGTGTTTCTGACAGACAGGTCAGAGCCTTGGCCGCATGAAAACACAAGCAGTTCAAACGTTCCTTCATGGTGATAAAAACCATATGGATGTCAGTTACACAGCTTAAATAAGCATTTGCACAACTCGCAGGCCAGCTCTGCACACCCGGCTGACTATGAAAATAATTAGTGCGTGAGCTGGAGCGCTTGTGGTGGCTAAACTCACAGCCAACAACCCCCTGAAGAGCTTCTGTGTGTGTATGGAGAGTCTGGAGGGACAAACACAACTGTGGCTTTTCAACAATGCTCTCGCTGCCGATGCCGTAGCGTTTACTTTCAACCATAATGGAAGAAAAAACTTTGTAAATGAGCTAAATATGTAGCGACCTCGTGATAATTGTTTTATAGCTTTGAGTTTGCTTAAAGGGAGGAAATGTGAAGTGTGTTTGGGATTACAGACAGACTGGATTGCATAGAATCTGTTAATGAATTTGGTGCAGAGACTATTGCCAATCAGAAATCACTACTACAATTAAGAGATATGCTAATAGCTTATGATGAAATGGCAAAAAAATATATTGAATAAAAGTAATTTGTAACAAGTAAGGCTGAATGGCATTTTCTTGCAAAACACACTTAAGTAATTAAGTCTTTATTTAAAACCACATTATATATATCGTATATTACATTTTTTTTAACAGAATAAAACCAGTCAAAAAAGTAATTTAATTTAAATAATTAATACATTGTATTATCATTATTCTAATTATTATTATTCTTATTAATAATAATACTACTATAATAACAATTATATTAAGTATTATTAATATTAATAGTAGTAGTATTAACAAAGCTTCATTTTATGAGCAGAAACATTAAAAAACCCTGTATATCCTGAAATAATATTTACTTTTGACCAAATCATGTTGATTAACTTTTGCTTTGTTTTAGTTTTTTCTTTTCTCCAAATAAATAAATGTGATTTGTATATGTTTACAATTATTTACAGAGAGCATCCTCTAATATTAAAAAAAATAAAATAAAATAAAAAATAGTTGATTATAATAATAGTTCATATACCAAAACGATTATTGTTGGTTAATATTTAGAGCAGCACACAATACAACACAACAAGTTGTTATATACAGTGGAGGAAATAATTATTCAACAAGTGGCATTTTTCTCAGAAAACATGTTTTTAAAGATGCTGTTGATTTGAATTTTTCACCAGATGTTGGTAACAACCAAAGGAATCCATGTATGCAAAGAACACAAACCTAGTTAGTTTACGAAATTAGGTTATGTGTAATATAATGAAATGACACAGGAGAAAAGTACTGAACACATGAAGAAAGGTAGGTGTAGAAAGGCAGTGAAAGCCCAGACAGCAGCTGAAATCTCTAAGTAGATCTTTAGCAACCCTCTGTCCTTTGTCATTGTAAATGAATACTAGCTGCTTCAGTCCAACATCTACATTAGCTAGACGATGAAGATGAAACCAGGGTGGACATTGCAGCAGACAATGATCCAAAACACAGCCAAGGAAACTCTCAAATGGTTTCAGTGAAAGAAAATCAAGCTGTAGAATGACCCAGCCAATCACCTGACTTGAATCGAATAGAATATACAAAATAAAGATCAGTTTGATAGACGAAACCAACAGAACTGTCAAGATGTTTAGACTCTGTTGAAGTCTGTGAAAAAAACACACCAGGGCAATGCAAGTGGCTTCATTCTCTTTATGAGATGTGTATTTAAGCTGCCATCATAATAAAAGCCTTTCTATATAAAGTATTAAATACGTTTTAGTAGTTCAATACTTTCTCCTTGAAAAAAAAAAACATTAATTTTTTTATTTTATTTTATTTTTTTATGTTTTATTGTTTGGGTTCTTACCAACATCTGGTTCAATTCCATGTCAACAGCTTTTATTTTATTTAATTTTATTTAATTTTATTTTATTTTATTTTATTTTATTTTATTTTTTATTTTATTTTATTTTATTTTTTTATTTTATTTTTATTTATTTATTTTATTTATTTATTTATTTATTTTATTTTTTTATTTTTTTATTTATTTAATAATTATGTTTTATTTTTTGGGTACCAACATCTGATTCAATTCCATGTCAACAGCTTCTATTATCCCCAGGAAAAAAAAAAACATGACACTGTAGCTAAACTATTATAGTTATTACATATGCTGTTGTAAATACATAAATCTATGTTATAAATATTAACTAGTTTAATAGTTTATGTTTTACAAGCAAGTCAAAATAAATATTTTACATTAAAAAATACAAATAAAATAAATCCAATGAAAATTGTTCTACTGAATTATGTTTGCCAAAAAAAGTAAGTAATAAAAAT
>CAIGQQ010040079.1:3422793-3439412 GCA_903798035.1 Danio albolineatus | reverse complement strand
TTATTATTGTTATTATTGTTATTATTAATATTATTATTATTATTATTATTATTATTATTATTATTATTATTATTATTATTATTATTATTATTATTATTATTATTTACATATGTTAACGTAGACACATTACTTGCTAATATAGGTGATTATGATCATTATAACAGATATGGTTTCTACAAAAGTTATCTGACTCACTTTCCTGTCTATTCCCTTCTTGAACAGATGTCACCGCATACAGTATAAAATTATTTTAACATTTTTTTTGACGCAGACACCATACCATGGTGTAAACCAAACTGGAGAAACATTTGTAAATATAATTACACATTTACACCTTATAATTTTAAGATTTCAAATGTATCATATGCATACTTGGTTGGTTATTTAAAGGCACAGTTTAGAAAATGAAAATTGTCATCATTTACTCGAAACCTGTTTGAGTTTCTTTCTACCGTTGCACACAAAATAAGATATTTGGAAAAATGCTCTTTGCTTGGACCTATTGACTTTCATAGTATTTGTTTTTCCTACTATGGGATTTTATTGAACATTTTAAGGGATGAAAACAATAACAACATATCTCCTGTTTTTCATTTTTAATTTCTATAGCTTCAGAGAATCTAAAAAGAGCCACATATTGATAAATACTGTTATGATAGATGTTTTAACGTTAAGTTATGATTAAAATGCCTCTTGTTACAGTTATGAAATAGTTTGATAACAAGCAGGAAATAATCATGGCCCGATGACATGACCACATTGAAATGGTCTACAGGTGCCAGCAACCAGCATTCTTCAAAAAATCTTATGAAGTGATAAAAAAAGAAACTCACAATGATTTAAAAAGACATGACAGAGAATAAATGATGAGGTAATCTTTATTTTTAAATGAACTATCTTTTAAGTAAATTAAATCAGAATTATATCACAATCTGTAAATATTTCCTGCTTTATAAAATGGAGAGACATGCATTGAATGTATATGTAAAAAGTGTTTGACAACGTATTCCGTATGTAACCTGTTATTGTACTTATCCACTCAGCTTTGTCCCTATAGTAAGTATATTTACCCCTTTCTCTCTCTTTGTCATTAAACACTCCTGGAGTGTTTTTTTTTTTCTTTTTGAGGTGAAGCTTCTGCTTAGGAGGGCTGAAAAATAGATGGAGCAGAGAATGTCAGCCTAAGATAAACACCAGCATAGTGAAGTGGCTCTCACACGCTTGACAAGACAGCAGAAAAAGAGAGAGGCAAAGAGAAAGAAAGGTTGTGGCTCTAATGCGGCTGATCTTTGATTTCCCCCCCTCTTCCGGCACTCTTTCCTAGTTTGCAAACCCTTATTATTTTGTTCCATAACTTGTAATCTCCCCCTCCTCCACCTTCTCCTCGTGTCACAGTCGCCATGTCTTTTCTTACAGTTTCCAGACTCTGATTTCCAGGGTGGAGTCTTTTGACAGGTGGCTGATGGGGAGTTTGTGTGCGTAATGAGGAAGGAAGTCTGACAGAGCGAGGTTGTATCAGCGTTACATCACACCTAATTAATAAAACAGGCCTGCACAAATACAAAAAAAAAAGCAAAGAAAAAAGTGTGATTAATGGATTAATGTCATCGCTGGCACGCAGCCGTAGCATTAATGGCCGCATGGGGTAAACACACAAACACACTCCGAGGCGCTTTATCTCCCTACATCACTTAATGCGTTCGATTCTTTATTATGAATAGAAGAAAGGAAAACAGCCACAATAAAAAAGGATGTAAGAATGTCACACGCAAAAGGGAAAAACGGCCGAGCGGAATGCGAAAAGACAGCCGCTATATTTAAACGGCAGTATAACGACGGCAACTTATAAAAAGTTATGAAAACACATTTCGGATTATCCCGCTCCAGCTCAGTCACAATCAGTGACTCACCCCCGATCCCTGAATCATGACACTCATTCCAATGGATATAGATTGCGCTCTCTAGTAATATCAACCTCATGGGAGCCCAATACTGGGAGGAAACCCAGTCAGGAAGCCAGAATGAGTCAAGCTCCATCTGCTCTATAAAAACACACATATGCCTTGATTGGAATGGCTGGCTTTTAGCAACAATATGGTTTGCAGGGCATTCTTCGAGACGATGGTGGTAAATAATATCAAATTTAGGTCAAATAAATCCAAGTCTTGAAATAACGACGGCTTTGTTTGATGGTCAGCGCTGTTGACCTTGCAGGTCTGCGTTTCGGAGTTCAGTTGCATCATTATTAGCACTAAAACAGAGCTGGGGCTATTAGTTATTCCGTTAGGAGCTGTGAGCCGGGCCGGCCGTGTTTGTCTGGTTTTCATTGGGGTAAACATTTGTTCCAGTTGTAGATGTTGTGCGGCAGGAACATGAATCAGGGACGAGAGGCGGAAAGAGCTCTGACAGCTGCAGCTCATTACCACCACCATTACTGCTATAGGGGGCTGCTGGGGGAAATTCCTCCTTCCAGGGAAAACGTTCCTGTTTACCATACAGCACCGTGGATCAGGTCCCGCACACGGAGATGCAAGGCAATCACATGCAGGCTTGTGCAGACGCACAAAACGAACGTAAACGTGCCGTTTTGCACACACACACGCATTTTTATGTCTGCGGCCATGCTCAGATGTACACACAGAGACACACTCGCTTCCTCTCTCACACACTAACAATCAGTCTTTCTTGAGAGCTGATACTAGTACTTCCACCCCAACCGCACACCGTGTCGCTCACACACACTCACATGTTCCTTCAATCACGACTGACTCATGCCTGCTTTACGTCATCCCGTCCAATCAGACAGAGTTCCATAGGCCCATTAAACTGAAAGTTGTTTTCTTTTACTTGGGTCATTCTTTCGCCACTACATCAAAGTCAAGCATTCAGTCATAATCAAGCTCTTCACCCACATCTGTGCATGAAGCACATCGTGCAATCGCAGTTGCCCATCATACAGTTCCAGCACAAAACGCACACCGCAAAATCTTTATCTCGCTTGGGAGATTCAATCACTGTCCGCTTCCACAATGATAATCTGGAGAAAATGCTTTCAAGATCAAAAAAACAAAGAAAAAAAACAAAAAAAAAACAGCACATGGTCAATACTGGCGCTGACATCAAACCAGGGCACTATTGAGCTAAAACATGTCATTTGAACTGATTTCTTTGGGACACATTTTGGGCCTAGTTTTAGAATTGAAAATTGAAAGAAGAAAATGAATTGTTTTCTTTATGTAACATATAATAACTCAACATGTAATCTTTTTAAGACAATTTGAAATGATTTTATGTCTTTTGAAATATCAAATCTGAAATGCATAGCACTCCCCAAAGATGAGATGTCATGAAATGTATGACATAATAATTAAATGATTATGAAAATATATTTTTACACATACTAATTTAACATATTTTCTTGAAAAACTGAAGTTTGTTATGTATAACTGCTTGGTACTATGGGCGGGTATAAGATTCTAACTGTATGATAACCTTGGATAAAAATACCACGGTTTCATAGTATTGTGATTACTGCTCTAAAATTTATTCTTTTTCAATGTCTGGGTGCAACCCTATCTCTTTTTTTGCTTTGAACACAAAGGCTGTGTCTGAAATCACATACTTCCATAGAATAACAGTATGCAAGAAGTACCCAGATGACCTACTACTTCCAGTGAGATTTTAAAGTGCGCATCTGATGGATGCTACGCTACACCATGATGCACCACGAGAGAATTCATGAATGGGAGTGAAGCGTGTATGTCACGTGATAATATGTCCGAGTTCTATTCATACTACTCACATTCATAAAGTATTGAGTGTACTTTTCTATCAGTCAAGTTGTAAATTCAGTAATTTATTTTTTTTATTTTTTTTTAAGAAACATTTAAGATATTTTGGAGCAGTAAACATGCCAGGCTAAATAATTCAAATGAATCATTGACTTCTGCTGGCTTCATTACTTTTGAACACACAGATTTCTTTACAAATTAATGTTATCTTTTCTGCTGGAGATACGGTTGTCAAAAAAAATAAAGAAAAAAAGAAAAAAATCTTACATTTACCGTTGGAATGGTGTAACAGAAAATTTACCTTGAAAACAGTTATTGTCCTTTGCCTACTTGCTACCACATTACATTTTAGAGTCATTGTATTTAAGCATTCTTCTTTGAGAATGAGATGGTATTACATTTTAAAACCATCTGTAACCAACACAATTGTGTTTGTTTTGTTTTAAAGGGGAAATTCCGAATATAATATGTCATAATACTCACCCTGATGTTGATCCAAACCTGCATGACCTATTTTCTTTTTGCTGAAAAAAAACAGAACGTTTGAAGAATGTTAATAATCCAACAATTTTGATTAGCACTGACTTGGATGAAAAAAAATTAAAGGGATTTTTCAAAATACATTATGTTATGTTCAACAAAAGAATCCCAAACAAGTTTGGAAAGACATGAGGGTTAAATGATAACAATATATTTTTTATTAATATAAAATTGAGGCAAACTACTCTTTTCAAATGACTCTTTTTTTTCTGAGTTGTATAGTTTATATGTTTCTTTATATTATAGTCACACACCCTAACGTCAAACCTCAAAGGTAAACAATCCTTCCAATCTAACCTGCGCCTGATTTGACAGTTTTGATGTTGATGACCGCAACATACCCCACACCTGATCAAACTGGCTAATGTTTTAATTTTTCCGCTGCCTTTCTTGAAAGCATAAATCAAAAGAGATGAAAAAGCACCACGTGTTTTGACTGCTCCCTCCTTCTCTGACCTATGCCAATTTTTATCTCAACCTGCTTTAACTTTGTAGATCAGACTTTAATTTTGAAGCGGGTCTGTGGGACAGTGATGAATTGGATATATCAAGCAGGGCTTAAATTACCCTCTCCCTGGTGGCAGAGGATGGGAAGGTGCTGGAGAAAGAGGTATGAGAGCGGGGAGGGGGGCGCTCCATGACCTAGTAACAGGCAGAGAAAGAGGGCTGGTCAGCACTTGCCCTCTCAACCCTGCAAGCTAGCACACCCAGAGAGAGAGAAGGAGTCAGAGAGAGAGAGACAAAAGAGCAGCCCCCAACACTTAAGGTTCCTCTTCTGAGGAAGAAGGACATACCAGAGTGTGAGACACACATCAGCGGTGAGAGGCAGAGGAAATATTGCGCCTCTCTGAAGAGGCCTGCAGTCCTTTTCTTCCTCTGAGAGCACTTCAACTTTCAGGGTTGAACAACAATTGGGAGACAAACTAGATGCGACGTGAACCAGTATTTATTTGTAGGATAGTTACCTACACTCTATATGTGCATCTGTGATAACAACAACGTAATCTCATGGCAAGTCGTAACTTTTTGACTGAGTGGCTGATTTGTATAAAGTTGTGCGGTCTCATTCGTGCATTTTAGCCCAATGAGGGGAAGGATTAGGGGTGGGGTTTGTAGGCACACCTCCTATTAAAATCATACATTTTCATATGAATGAAATCAAATGAGATCGAGCTGAATAAAAATATTAATATGATGACTTGAGGCCAATTCTTGTAAGTTGGATACTTAAGACACAATTAAAATATAACGTAATTGTCAAAATAATATTTTGTTACACAACATCATATGATGTTTTTGTTACAGTGTGTATGTACATTTAATTAATGTGTAATACTGTTTAACAACAGATACTTATTGCAAGGTTATGCGCAGGCTCACGTGGAATCTGCGCGTGCAGAAATCCACTGATTTCGCATAATTTTTGGCCCATCATTGATTCTACTTATTTACTTGTGTAAATGTGTGTAATTTATTCAGTTTTTAAATTAATTTCAGTAATATTATTGATTAATATGAAATGTTCATATGATTTACTTACAATACAGTTTGTTGAGTAATATTTTCTGTCTTTTAGTAGAAATAATATACAAGGGACTTGATTTGTTTACCAAATATCGATACAGTTGGATTTGCATTGTAAACATTAAATAACAGTTAAAGTTCTATTTTATTTTATTTAATACGTTTTTTTTTTGTTTTAAGACTCCCAAAATGATTCTGCATAAATCCGCAGATTTTTTGCAATATTGTCCGCAGAAATAGTAAATACGTTATGAGTTATTGTGTGTTATGCATATTTTACTTTTTATTATTCAAAGTCGTACCTGTAATGTGTAACTGGAACACTGAAAAAAAAAAAAAGTTCTTTTATTAGCACACGCACACTACTATGGCTATCTTCTATGGGTAACTTATACTGTCACTATTATTTTTTTATACCGTACAAATGACCGATTAAATCCCCAACCCTACACCTATACACAATTATTACGGCAAATGTTTTACATTTTCAAGATTCATTACTGTAGATGATTTATAAGCTGTTTTCATATTGTGACCATATAAGATAAAATAATAAAAGTCCCCACAAGGTCAAAAACAACTGGTATAACTAAATTCAAGAGGATGTTTGCTCTTTTATGTCTGGATCCAGAATAAAGAAACTCAGAATAAAGAAAATTAAGAATGAAAGACATATAAATTACACTTTGATAAACTATAAACAGAACTTCTGTCAGTGATATCAAGTTATATTTAAAGCCAACTAAATACATACACAACAAAACACTAAAGACTTATTTTTATATACAGCCGGTTTCTGATATATTAACTTTTTATTAGATTTTAAAAGCCTTGATGTAAACAGTAAATAACCTACTACATGAAAATAATTGATCATTATTTTATCAGCGATTCATTAAAACTCAAAATGAAAGAGCAAGTGAAATGTAAAACTGCCAATGTTGACAGACAGAATCTCCCTAATATGGGATCTGCCATATCTTGAATAGGCTTTTGCTGTGTGTAACTGAGTAAATGTTTTGTCTCTCTTGAGGAGATCTCTCTGATGCCTAGCCTCTTTACACACACTACTAGGAACAAGTGTGCCGTGAAGATGCGCTGTGCAGGAGAGCGTGAGCTCCAGAAGCGGGAAATCTCCTAGTTATAATTACCACACATGCTTTTTATAGCTGCTCAGGATCTAGTCCTAGCCATTGTTTTTCAGAAGGTAAGGATATGGTGTTAAAAACACTTCCCCTCTTCAAACCACACAAACAAATAAATAAAAATATAACCTGGTACCAAGCTGAGCTAATGCTGCGTGGGTCCTGTCTGATCAGACTGACCCTGGCCTAACACAGCTGGGTCTCCTATTCTCATGGGTGGCGTCGCCGTATATTAACCTTTATTCATAAGAGATGTTCCTCGAAACAATGAGCTCCTGCAGCTCCCCTGGGTCTAACCTGTCTTTGTTATGTTGCTTCATACCATATTGTTATGTTTTATATTGTATATTGTGTTGTGTTTAATGTTTGGAGCAACTCAGCAAGACAAATCCCCGGTTAGAGCAGCCAATAAACCTCAACTTCAACTTTAACTTCAGCTCTCCTTGTCTGACTGATGACTAATGCTCTCCACTCATATATCGATCACATCCAACATCCAACCGAGCCTCTGCTCCATATAAACCCGCTCTTGTCGGTATATCAGTATATATAATCAACAATGCCATCAGTAATGCTGGCCACACTTTAAGATATCGTAACATGCATGCATTGCAAAGGATTTGTTTCAATTCGACTTGCCTTGAGTGAAGACAATTATTGTAAAGGATGACAAAATGTTGTTATTACGTTATTAACAATAAACCTTAAACTTTTTCAGTAAATTTAATTTTTTTTAAATACATACATAAATTCTTATGGATGCTCATTTGTTTTCTTTGTGAAGTCAAAGGTTAAAATGTGCTACAAATACTCTTAATGGACAAATAATGTTGATCAACAGCTTAAAAACGCACCCCGACCTGGATTTCACTAACAGACTGACTCAAGTTAACAGTTTCTGCAGGAGTAGAAATCACGTTGTCGTGTCGTTTGTTAGCACTACTTTATGTGATCGTATATACTGAGATGCTGGATGAATTGTGATCCCTCCTGTGGATCTGTGTCGTGTCAGCTTGTGCTCTGAGAGGAATCACGAAATGGAAAACAGGTGTTCAAGATGAGAGAGATTATAAAGCGTCTGGAAATATGATGAACTTTTTTTGCGTTTAGTACAGGGCTACAACAAGACAACCGACGTCAAATCATCTAGTCATTTATTTCTTTAATTAATAATTTTGCGGCTTTTACGAAGGGGCTGGATGGTTATTAAGTTATACGCAACTGACGTTTTCTTTCCCCCTCTTATACTTCTCGCAAATTCCATCGCGCAAAGAGCAAAACCAAACGACTTTCAATTTATGTGCACTGATTACGATTGCTTAGAATAAATTCAAGTAAACGATTTAAGACCGATTTTTATTTCTAATAAAAAGCTGTTTAGGCGAATGAGGAAAAGGCAAACGAACAGTAATGTCCATGCTTGTAAAAAGTGCGCAAAAAGTATTTCTTTCTCGTGTTTACTTAGCCTACTTTTTCTTTAATTTCGTGTATGCATCGGACGCTTTTGAAGACCAGACTGATTGAAATGATGAGAGAGCTGAGGCTAAAATCTGAGTTAGTGTGGACAGATTAAATGAATTAGGCTAATCTCTGGTTTTAAATTAAAATAGACTTAAACATTCCACTAAAATATTATTTTAGACGATAAAGTGTATATTATAAATATGTGTGAGATTCAAGTCATGCTGCTCAAGCTTTATGACTCGTATCCACAGGGGCTATTTCAGACTTTGTTTACAGTTTAAAGGTAGAGAGGAACTCTTAAATCTCTCCGACTCGCTAAAGCTGCACTGATATGTGGAGGCAATGCACTATTAATATAGCAAAAGCACTATTAATACAATTCATGTATTTATTGTTTTCTTCGTGCTATCACTTGATGATTTTTGTTTCTGAATATCAAAGTTCTAGTCACTTTTTTGGAGAATGAGACCTCATGTGTGCTCTTGATCACACTGCACTTGCATTTATTTCTTCATATTCGACAAGAAATTTGATGTAATGAAAAGTTACTTCTTGAAACTGAATTAACAGCAGCTTAAACCAGTAATGTTTAACAAAGCCACCACGAGCCATGTTATTGCGGCAAATAAAACATATTAGCGTCCTTGTTTTCTTCCGCCCATGTGGCAATTAAAACGAGCCTCCAAGTGGTACTAAATAACTCATTATTTATGATACAAATATTCTTTCTCTCTCGTTCTCTATAAATAGTGTCAGAAATGCCTACTGTAATAAAACAAAATGAAGCCAGCATTTGAAGGAATAAAGATATGCTTCATTTAACTGTAAATGGTTCATTAAAGAATAAACTTTGTCTTTTGTTTTAAGAACAATAGTTTTTACTAATGTCAGTCTGTCTTTCCCGTATTTAACAACGATAGATCAGACAACATAGATCAGACTTAAAAGACAACTTTTAAGCAATAATAATAATACTAATAATAATAAAGTTAAAGTTAAATAAAGAAATAAAGATAATAGTTAAATACTTTTTTTCTTAAGATGTAATTATATGCTAGGCCTACTCTTAACGTTAAACAGATGCATCTAATTTTTGATATTGGAAACAGGTTATTTGATATTTTAACAGTTCACCACATAAATGACAGACCTAGACACACTCTGTTAGACGCATGAAGAATATACACATGAGAAACACAGAAAAATGAAGTGAAATAAGACTGTGACGTACCTTTCTTCTCTTTGAGTAACTGGGAACAATCACAGTTAGTGTTGTCATTTTTGGCAAAATAACAATGCAAAACTTCCTAAGTCGGTGTAATTTACAATCGAACATTTTGGGGATTTTAGGATAAGCACATAAAAAGGGGGCGGATACACTGAACTGCGCGCTCACGTTCATATAGCCTATGCAGCTGTTCTCTGTTTTACACACACGAACACACACACAGAAGCGCGCACACACACTTAGTTATAACTTGTAGTTTCTACAAAAAAGGATGCATTTTATTCTTTGCTAATTGCTTTTATTTATTTGTTTAATTTATTTGGATATAGGCCCAGACATCTACACTCCACAAAGTACAAATCTGAGGAAGTATATTGCCTGTCTATTATATATTATATAGTATTTAAAACAAAAACAAGCATTTTTGTAAAGTTTTACTTTATTGTGCTTATAGTAGTTTTATAGACGTTCAAAATAAAGCCAACTAAATTCAGAGTTGAAAACAAGATTTAATGATATAGCCTATAGCTTGATTAGGTTTTTTCGCAGTGGTCACATATGCTACTAAAACTATCGTTGAAATATGGCCCTATAAATAAACCCTACATTCCAGAATAAATTTCATATAAAGCTGTAATTCATAGCAAATAAAAGAAACCAGTTCAAGATTTACCTCAACCTTCAGGGCTGTAAAAGAGAATCAAAAGTAGTGTCAGACTTTTTTTTAAAGTAGATAAAATAATGGGTAAATGATTGTTTTATGAATTGTAGGCTACCTTACGAACATCTTATCAGTTTTACGTAAAAACAAACGCGACCTGACATAAGCTACTCGTTGGTAAACTATTATAAATGTGTAATACCAATTTGGCTGTAGAAGCATTTCTCCGCTAAAGTTTTTAAATCCACCATCGTGCACATAGACTTGCCACTTAGTTTCCGCTTAACCATTATAGCGGCGCTATCGTAATTATAAAGCTCATTATTCCTTAAATGAAACAAAATCGGAAAGCATCCCCCACTCAGCACTGTAATCTTGCTTTATCAGTGGTTTGATGAAGAAGAGAAGCTGCCCGTAGTTAAAGCGACTCCGTGCGGCGTGTGTGTGTCTGTGTGTGTGTGACACTGATGGATGCGCCAATGGTTAGACGGACAGATGCTTGGGCGGATCTAACGGCATGCACACACGAGTGAGTGAGATTGGGCAAAAACATCCCGGATCCTTGAAAGACCGCTCTCTTCCCTTTCGATCTGCCCTTGTGAGCTCGGCACGCGGACATTCAAGAGATTCTGGACATTTTTGGGGGTTTTACTGAACGCTGCGAGTCCCCAACTGCCCCCTTTTCCCGAGAACTCGACGCGATTCCCTCCGCGGTGAGATGTGAGAGGAGACAGCAGGAGCTCCAGGAGAAGACGAGGACTTCAGTGGAGGAGGCAGAGTCTGACAACAACTCACCCTCAGCTAGTAAACAGAGAGGAGTCTCACAGTTCCCATCTCCCCTTCTCATCCAAAGCGGACAACTTCGCCCTTTCTCCACAACAAATGACTTTACACTGACTCCAATTTACGCATAAGAAACCAAATACTGTCTCTTTCATAAGACTTGCTATTTTTGTGCTAAGTAGGTGGACATATTTGGAAAATGTTGATCTTACCGTCTTGAAAAGTCCATTCTGTGAAGAAAATAACGGATTTTCGCAAGTGACATTAGAGGAGAGAAAGGCGTCTCGGGAGCGAGAGGAAGACGCGTCTGCTTCGCCCGTTGCTGTTTTTAAATACCTGCTACGAGCCCCACAAAGAAGGCTAAAAAGTGCTATTAGCGGCCAAGAAAGTGTTTGGCAATAGCTCAGTGATCCATGCTCTCGCAGCAGCAGCAGCTGAGGCGCAGCCCGAGTCCATCCCCTCCTTCTGATGTGCGTTATTACAAGCAGGAATACCCAATCAAACACCTATCGCATCGATTCTCTCAGCGGATTCCCAACGCGCGCGGACAAAATAAGCAAACGAGGCAGCGCGCGGGCGACAAGTCCGTCCATCTCCTCTTTCAAGCTTTTTGTCTTTCACCCGGTTTGTTTATTATGAAAGAGATGGACGTTTGAAAGACGGTGGGCACTTGGAGTCTTTGGGATTTTCGCAGAAAGCTATCGGCGACAGCAGCGCTCGCGTTTTTTTTTTTTTTTTTTTTGTATTTTTGGGGGGGCTTTTCAAATTGTATGCGATTACTCAGACGGATTCCTCATGGATAACACGTTCATTCAGGCGATCGCGTAAGTAAAGCTTTGATGTTTATGTTTGTAAATCACTGATCACTGCTGCCTGCCTTGCACTGGCTTTACGCTCAAGCAAAAAAACCTTAACTCAGATTGTCGATGTGATACATGCCTATGTAAGTGTCAATCATTGTATATCTATAGTTGTTGTGTTTGTGAGCTGCTACTTTTACTATTAGAGTGCATTGGGGTTGGCTGCGGTAGGGAGAGAGAGAGAGAGGGAGAGGAAGAGAGAGAGAGACATATGCCTACCCACATGACATGAGCTAGCTAACCCATTCGAGATGGAAGGAGTTAATATGACAGTGCTTGATGTTTGCCTCTGTTTGCAGACTTTGAGTGACGCGATCATTTCGTTTTCCTTTAAGCTTGCCTGTTGCAGCTTCCAGCGCGGAGTGAGTGAGGATCGCACTGAGGCACGAGCGGTTTTTCTCCCCACTGTAGCGGCTCGACTCTCCGTCATATCCAAAAGACGCGCGGGGGGAAAGAGAGAGAGGAAAGAGGGGGAAAATCCCGCTTCGTCTTCATCCTCTTCAGATCTTGCCGTCTGATTTTTTGGTTTGAAAACTGCCGATACATGTCAGGCGTGTGAAAGCGCCCCAGGTGCCGTGTATCAGAGCAGAAGCGGAGCAGCTCTCGGGATCTCAGGGGCTCCTGAAAAAAAAACCCTGAAAGAGAAACATGCCGCGGAGGAAACAGCAAGCGCCCCGGCGCTCGGCAGGTACGGCTCTTCTTCTTCCTCTTCTTCTTCATTTGCTCTTCTTCACCTCTCAGATTTTTATTTTTTGCACGATTTTCTTAGTAACGCAGTATGTGTGTGCGCGAGTGTTGTGAATGATTTGAAAACACTACCCACTACTCCTTTACTTTACTGGATTGTTTGTGTGGCGGAAAAGTTTTTTATTTTGTTCTTTGTTATTTTTCATTTTAATTTGAAAAAATCCTCTATTTCTATTATTTTTATTAAAATGGTGTAGAAGATTGTTTGAAGCCACAGAGCAGTCGAACGACTGAATAATAGTTTAACTTCATTCAAGAGCACACTGACTATTTCACTCGCCTAGTTTTTGTACTTTGGTCAGTCCCCGTGCAGCTGAAGCTGAGTCGACTGTAAGTCTTTTGATTGTTCTCTCTTTTACACCGCTCTCTTTCCTCGTAGGGCGTAGATATTGACTCCATGAATTAGAGATCTATAAAGAAGAGCAGGGAAAAAAAGGGCTTGTGTGTCAGCTGACTGTCATGACTCTCTTTGATGCTCGTCTTCGTTGTTTTGGGGGCTTTTGTGCGAAAACAACACATTTGATCACGAAAAGACAACTTTATTTATTTACTAAATAATTTTCTTTTTTTTGCTCCGTTTCTGGGAATGACTCTAAGATTATTTTGTAGCTGACGCGAGGGTCTAGAAGAAGAGCCTTTAATGGACAATTGCCATCTTTGATTTGAAGGCTGATTGATCGCCTGTCATCCGGATGCTCTTTGATCTATTCATTCCTGATAAACATCAATAAATCACTCGCCATGGCAACGCCACAACCCCGTGACGTCACGTCTGCTCTGACAACCAACCATTAAAACATCTGTAATTGCTGCATTTCTACATTTTTTCCCCCACATAGGCCAGACACAAGGCCACATTTACTCCCATTGCCTGAAGACCACTAACGTCAGGAACACACACAGAAACACACCGTTTAAAAACAACGATAGAGGCCAGTTTGCTTCATTCTAATGAACTGTCTAAAATAACGTAATGTATATATCGCATGACATGATGATTGTCAGTTGACATATTTGTTACAAGGAAAAATGATGTAGTCAAAGACACAAAAATAGAAATCTGTCAGCTTAACTGTTGCTAATTTCTTTTTAGGCAGGCTACATTGTAGCTTCCTTTCTCGAGCAGTGATATTTTTGTTGTGTTTAAAAACTAGAATACGAACATCTTGTGATTTTTGAATCCTTGTCTAAACTTTGCTGGGAGACACAAGAAGTCTTTGTTTATTCATGGATGAATTACACTCTGTTAGTGTACAATACGTGGCTAAATATTTATCGCTCAAACTTTCAGGTGAAGATCTAATCGGAATAAAAATAGTTTGACTAAGGACGATCAGGTCTAATAGTTTCCTACAGTTAGCTGTTTACGTTTAGTAGTTATACGTATATCACCGTAGAACAACATCCTCATGAACAATCCAACAGAGGGCACACCTACAGTCTTCCAAACACACACGCACACCCACACAAAACTAATAACCTAATCTGGAGACGGAAGAATGGTTTGCTCCATCAGTCTGACCCGTCAAAGCAACTTTGTTTCATATTTGATTTAATTGTCTCTCCTTTGACAGCCACATTCATCAATAGCTCTAATGGTCAATCAGAAGTTGGCAGAGTGAGTGCTCTCATTTTGTGTGTCCCCCCTCCCTCCCTCCCCCAGTACGATAGGCTTGTGCTTTACTTTATCAAAATGCTTTTGCCTAATGGACGCGCAGAGGTAGAAGGAAGGAGGGAGGAGGGGTACAAGGGTGACTGAGAGGCTTCTCATTTCAGAGGAGTGAGAGAGAGAAAAAATCTGGCATTTATGCCTTTGATGAGCGGATGAAGACAAATACAAGAGCAGGCTGAGAGGCTTCTTTTTTCTCTCTTTAGACGAGGCAACTTCCTGTGATATATATTTTTTTCTTCTTCTTTTTTAACTCCCTCTCTCCTTTCTTCAAACCAATGCCCCTCCTCTACATCTCTCCCTCTTCTCCTCACTCCATCCCTCCCTCCCAGCAGCCCTCACAGCTGCAAGTTATAAGGTTGACGACTGCACTGTGGCATACAAAGAGTGATGACAAATTGATTGCGCCGTCGTGATGGAAAGAGCAAAGGAAAGATGGCAGATGATGGGCCTTGATTAGGAACTTTGGGAAATCCAGTCCCCTGCAACCTTGAGCTTTGCATGAGAAAATTTCGCCCTCCCTCACATTTTCTGTCTCTCTTTCTTTTGCTCCCTCGTTCTGTCTCTCCCTACCTCCCTCCTCCCACCAAGTCTGGAAGGCCTGCTCAGCCGTAGAAAAAGAAAAGTTGTTTTGCCAGCTTCATTAGTGTTCACCTAATTAGCTGTAAAGCTGATGGATTCCTGACAGGCCTAATGATTGGAGATGACAAGCTCCGCACACTGTCATCCAGCCCAATTAGGTTTGCAGCTAGTTTGATGTAATCAAGTTGATATTACACAGTCCTCCATGCCTTTAGTTGGTGCACTAACTCAATTTGCTGCTGCAGGTGACAAATGGTCCGGGCTACCTGGGTAATCACGTTGGCTGGAATAGAGCGCTTTTAATGGTCAAGAGACTAAGAGCAATAATAGCGTCGAGGTGACAAAACAGAATCAAAAGGTGCAGAAAATCTGTGCTCCGAAGAAACCTGGTGGATGTGCATGACGGGCTCTGTGTGCGTACATGCGCACCTTTTTTATTGTGGGGGGAAAAATTGCCTTCTCTCCATTTGCTCTGTCTATCTCTCTTTTTTAACAGACAGACACAGCACTCTCTGTCTAGCAAGGGTGATTCACCCCCCGCCAAAAAAAAAAAAAAAAAACACCCATTCAGACAGGCAGTGCAGCGTACACACACCATGTTTTTGTTCACAGGCTTCAAAGCTTTTGCCAGACCAAACATATCAATTGTTTTGGGGAGTCGAAGAGAACATCAAACTTTTTTCTCCCCCCAGCTATCTCTTTGTCCTCTTGGTTTTTAATATCAAAGTTAGCTACTAAAGTACACTGGGTCCGGAAAGGTCCATGTGCCCTCAATACCCAAGTGTCGTAACTACAGTATACATGATGCCGCGTGTCTCGACTCGATACATAATCTCAGCATGTGCGTTTGAACCGAGAGGACGTGATGTATGAAGACAGAGAATGTTGATAACGGTCATTATGATAGCGTTCATGGCATGCTTAAAGTTGGTTTATCTCATCTGCGCTAGAATAAATGCTAACTCTCAGCATTGTGTTTAGAGGGACTAAATATGATTTATAAAAATATTTGGGTTGTGACGAATGTTACAGAGGCTGCGCTGAGATGGATTGCAGTTGGGGAAAGGAGCTGATTTCTGTGATTTCGTGTGCGTTTGATTGATTGCAGACAGGGAGCAATGATTAATCAAACTCAAAGCCTGTTCCGGCGAGGATATGGAGTGTTGGATACGCGAGATCATATGGGGAACACCGGTGGGCTCGTAAATACGGTCGCATGCACATAATGATCACCTATACATATGCTTATGTGGAACGCATAGAAACTAACAGCTTAGGTATGATAGTTTTATATATAAGCTCTCATATAGAATATTTGAGTAGCTCAGGCATTTTTGAAGTTTGAAAGTTTCGCTCTGTGATATCTTTTGACTTTCTCGCAAATTAAAAGTCGTCCAGTTTGGCTTTAGATATATTTTTTTCCTCCCTTGCTGCAGTTTAATTACTTAAATTATAATGAAACATCATGATGACTTGATTATGTTAATGATCCTTATTAAATTCTAGTCATTATAATCATATGCATTATTAAGAAAAAGAAAATGATTTCATGTATACCACTGTCCAGAATTACATCTCACTCCTCAAATGATTTTTTCCTCCAATATATATATATATATATATAT
>CAIGQQ010040079.1:3380201-3396006 GCA_903798035.1 Danio albolineatus | reverse complement strand
TTCTTTCTTTCTTTCTTTCTTTCTTTCTTTCTTTCTTTCTTTCTTTCATGAAAAAAATACATTTAGTATTATTCTTAGTTCAATGCCAGTGTCATTATTTACCAAAATATCATTAAAATTTAAAGCATACTGTATGTATACTAGGGGTGTGAACCTACACTGATCGGTTTGGTTTGGTTACGATTATCACGCCATTGATTCGGTTCAATCCGATGTCTCGCGGCATCATGGTGCATTGGCGATGCTTTCCATCAACAATTTGATTTTTTTCTTTACAACACAATAAAAATATTGTATTACAGTGTATAATTATATTCATATATTATTTGCAATACAATTTTGCCCTTTAATACAAGCAGTAAAATATATGAACTGTACCTTTAATTTTACCTGCTCCTTAGAAAACACTCTTTTTAGAACGTTTTAAGCAAAACTTAAATACATTATATTGAAGTTTTCATTATATTTATAGCAAATAAACAAATGTAAATATCCTCTCGCTTGTTTTTTGAGCACTGTCGTGCGAGTTCTTACACTCCTATGATTGGTTATTGTCCTCACCCGCTCAAAAAGGGCTGCAATTGACTCTAAAACTGTCAGCGCTGTTCACTGATGAGTGAAGCAGTAAGAACAGCCACGGTTACAGTCTATTTGTCCATAATGCGTGGTTGTCACAGGTAATCCGTAATAAACGCGGTGGAGAAAACTCTCTTTACAGACACGCTCATGTCTGGATCCACAAGTATCGCTTTAACAGTCGTGAGAAGAGGAAAAGTTGCCTCGCAGACAAGCCAGCGGGTCAAATGTCCATAGTGAGAGAAAGAGAGAGGCAGAGATGGAGTTTAACATCTTTCATTTTCTACCTAGTAGTGAAATAGTGGCTCATGTGCTGTACCTTCTTCAGTCTTATTAAAATATTGTCCAACAAACTTACAAGCAGTGAATTATCTGCTTTTAAGTAGTTGGAGCGTTTTATTTACTTGCCCTCACCATGGTATTCTACCACAATATAGCGCATAGGAGATAAATGACGTCAGTAATAACCGGTTATGATTATTACAGAACCAATATCGAATTATCCGTGTCTGCATCACGGTCCACCGAAGAAACTATTATGTTTGACACCCCTAATGTTTACTAATATTAATCAATGGAACTGACCTAGCATGAACTAACAATGGACATCTGTATTTTTAGTAGCTAATGTTAACAAAGATCCAACAAATACGTTGCTCATGCAATGTTAATTAATGCATTAACTAACTTCAACCGACGGAGCCTTAATATACTCGGAGGCATGGAAGTAAAAGTGTTTGCTAATAACGATTTACATCGGCGTTAAATGAATATTTTAGGAATATTATTTATTATTTAATGTCCTCGTACTGCATCTGTGGCATGCTGTCAGTTGCTACAGACATTAATTTGGATGAACGCAGAACGTGCTTGCAGTAATGCACTGGCAGAGGAAGCCTAGCAGGCAAGTGTTCAGCATCGCAAATAAACATTTAAAATATGCAGCTATCAGCATCGCCATTAAAGTCGCAGATTCCGCAGATGCTGTCCATAAACATTTAAGTTGTAAATAACCCAGGATATGCCTTTAATGTCTTCGGAAATGAAAATACCTCTGGTCTTCATCTGGTTGCGGAGACAATGCGGGGAAACAAACCTTGTTAGAGTTATAGCCATGGTAACCATCACTTAGTAACGCTCATGCGCTCTCTAAACAAAACACAGATGATTCCATAGGTAGAGGCTTCTTATTAGAAGTGTATCTCTTCTGTTTTCTCTCTGTTACGCTCCCCTGTCCTTCAAATCCATCTCAATGTGCCGTTTGTGGGCAAGGTGGGCCGGGCTGGTGAAAGTGGTCTCAGTGAGCTCTCTCTATCTCTCCAGCTAGCCTTGGAGAAGGGCCTCCATCAGTCAGTAGGCCTGGTCGATGGGGCGTCTCTCTGGAATCGATGGCACGCCTGTCTGCTTCGTCCATCCTTCTCTCTCTGCCTCCGCTGTCCAAGTCGTGCCCTCTCGCCCACCCCGGTGCTGGACACACACACACTTATCCTCCAACATACACATGCATGCATGCGTTCACGTCTGGCCTCCCCACCAATTTGTCTGTGCATGTCAAATTGCAATAATTAAGCATTATTGATCTCAGATTCAATTAACTTCATTAACGCGGGTCATGATAGCCGAGGAGAGATGGAGGGGAGGTGAGGAAAGGAGTGCGGGCGGAGGATGAGAGGAAAGAGGAGAAGAGAAGTGGATTGGTGCTATCTCATATTCTCCAGCCGCACACAGACAGCCTGTCTGCTTAAGGCTACAAACCATTTTCCTCCTAATGATATCACATTGCAGATAGTGGCATATTAGAGAGAGATACCTCCCATTATAAATGTGGGCTTTAGGGGCTATATATAGCAGCTTTAATTACCAACTACTTACTCTTTCACTCTCTCCAGCTCATCCGCACACCCAGAAGTATTGGACTGGGCTCCCGACTTCTACCGCTGTCTGTTGAAGTGAGGCCGACTGCAAACAAGAACAAATGGCAAGAGCTCGAGGGGTGTTAACTTAGTCTACTTGTATATGGTTCTATGTACTGGAAGAAACGCACACTAGAAAAGACAGCACATCTGAAAGGTTGATAAATGTTTCTGTTCTTACTGTTGACTCGCTTAGTTCGTTTATAGATTGTTTTCTCCTGAGTTGGAGAAACTTAGATGGCTTTATCAGTGTAACATGACTAGGGTTGTCACAATACTGGAATTCGATATCTATCGATACTGAAATTTTATATACGTCTATTGTTCCATGAACGTTTGAGCACTGCTGATTTGCCATTGTGTTCACGTGCTCAACAGAAATGGCTGTGATTGGCCGTAATGGTCATAAGTTCACCGAACTCACCACTGTTTACTGAGTGTAACCACAGATACAGGGACACTGGAGCATTTTAAAGCTGCGATTCATCATCGTATGTGAGCTTATAAACAAACCAGCTGGTCGATGTGACTTCGAAACGCTCCAGTGTCTGTGAATCTGTGGTTACACTCAGTAAACAGCGATAAGTTCAGTGAACCAATGACCTTCATGTCCAATCAAAGTCTCAAATGTTCATGGGAAATGGACGTTTTAAAAATTTAAGTACGGATCGGTACTGAAGTCCAGTATCGTTACAATCTTAAACATGACAAGCATTAATAGGCGAATAGGTGAACATTTTACAAATTAATCTCTCTCATTTGACAATATCTGGAGTTTTTCATGAAATACAGTAGCCTAACAATGTTTTTTAGTAGTGTAATACAAAGGCACAAAATCACCATAGATCATATCAAAAATACTGTCGATGTATGAAAGGAATAATGGAATATAATCAATGTTTTGCATTCACAATATATAACAAAGTCAATATCAACATGTCTGATACAAAACAATGGCTAAAATTAGTGACCGTTAATCCATGGTTAATGTGGGAGATTAGTGAATTGGAAAGCTTCTAATAGGGTATATGCTAAGCTAGTGTTTCTTCTCATACTGATAAACTTCCGGTGAACAGTTAATGTGACTTTTTTTCCCATTTTATACCGTTCCTTTTACAGCATCGATGTTTTAATGTAAATAAAACACTATCGGTTAAATAGACTTTGGCATTCATTTAGTTGCTCAAGCGTAAAACGAAATAAAAGCAGTTTACACGTACATGCCCGTCAGAATCGGCAGAATAGCGGAGAAGCTCCATTGAATATACTGGGGTAAAATAAATGTTCGTATTTTAAAGACATGGTGGGGAAAAAATGTAATTTAATGCAGTACTTCATGTACAATCTGAGACCCACTTTATATCGGATATCACTCAGCCAGTGGAGATTGCAAATTTTTTAAGAAAACAGACCTTAAATGCACCAATTTTGTAATGGCATACAGTTCACTGGAAGCAGCGCACTTAACTCAGGTTACTGACAAATTAAAAGTCTTTTAGCATACTTCCGCTTATACCCTATTGGACGTTTGTGGCTCAGTGATTCTCCTAATTTCCAAATCAGTAGCTGTTGAAAATATTGGCACTGTTTAAAGTCACTGTTAAAACACAGTACAATTGCTGGGTCGTAATAACCTAATGCTTGATCTAATATGAACAAACTGACCAGTTGCACAAAAAAATAGGTAATTTAAAAGTAAATTTTGCATTTGATGTAAATTTCTTTCATCGACACTGAAAAAAAAGCGTCATTTGATCAACTTAAATGAATTACTTCAACATCCTACACTTAAAAGATATTTTTTTTCCAACTCATTTATGACTGAAAACCATAATAAATTAAGTTGAAACTAATTTATTAATTAAGTAATTCGTTTTCACTTTTTACAGTGCAGCACTAATCTAGGATATTGTTTTTGTATTTTTGAGGAAGGTGTTCTCCGTGGGTCCTAACCCACACGGTACTCTAAACTTTGCAAGGTTACGCTCTCCACTGCCTTAGAAAAGCGCTTTCTCTGCTGGTCGTCTCCCTGGATGTCCGAGTGTAAATTAGATCAAGCTTTTCTTCCAATCTGATGCCAAATCATTGGGAGGTCATTCTCATTTTACCCCCACCCTACCACGTTTGGATCCAAGCATCCTGTTTTCTAATTAAAACAGCACCTGTGTGGTGTGGGTAGGCCTGGACCGGAGGACTAGCTTCTGAAGGTCCGGGGATGAAATCTCAATATTGTTCCCGGCCAGAACACACAGGCTCTAGGTACACTGGGGGCTTGGGATCCTGGAACTCAGCCAGAACATGCACCAACACTGGATGTGTGTGTGTGGGGCAGATTGCCGGGTCTCTCTCTCGTTAGCCCCTGTCGCAGTTTTCTTCTCATCTTTCTCCACCTCTCTCAGGTTACCTTGGGGCTTAAGGCCGATTGTTGGTTGTTAAGCAGTGCTAATTCTGTGTTTGCTGTCAGAAAATGAATTTTGAACACACACGTATAGAGAAACATGTACACACTTCTCCCTTAGATTTGCTGTAGGGCGTACGCCTACTCACTGGCAATACTCACTCTGTGCTCTACATACAGTCAAGTTCAGGTCAAGGTTATAGCGAGACAGGTTTGAAGTGATGAGCAAATGCTCTCTCTCTCTCTTTCTCTCGCTCTTGCTCTTGTTTTTTGCCCATTGGCACCCTCACCCTCCTTTTTAACTTTAATTACCAGCTAATCATTTTGTGTAATTATGTTCAAGGTTGACCTTACAATTTACATGCAGCGGTTTTGTGGGAGCTAAAAATTGCATGCTAAAACCTCTACCTTTTTACCTAGGTGTGTGTGTGTGTGTGTGTGTGTGCGTGTGTGTGTGTGTGTGTGTGTGTGTGTTGTAATCACGGAGAGCAGGTTTAAAGTGAATGTATTCGAAGGAACCAGGTTTTTACATTGCTATTTGGCCTTGATGTAAAGCTCGGCTTCTCCTGCTTCCTGAACGAAGGCATTGTTCTCTTAAACAGCTGTCGTTTTGGCTGATTCAGAACAGATGGCTGTGTGTGAGCGTGTGCATGTGAGTTTGTGTGTGCTGCACGATCACAGTTGGTTGTGATTTGTGTAGGGGGCGATTCGATTTCACAGACTGGCTGTGATGTGTGTGAGAAGATGGATCCTAATAATAATGCTGTAAAAAAACATCACCATTGAAGGGTCTTTTCCTTTGTTCTGAGACTTGTGTACTTTGTTTTTTTAATTGCAGTTTATACTAGCATTTACATACATGCACGTGATCCGGAAAATTAAATGCTTAGCTGTTTTATATATTTGAGCTGGAAGGATATAATCCTGTTCATTTTTGATTTGTCAAAATAGATTGATCTGGTTAATTAAAAATCATGATAATAATGGTGAAAACATAATTAATTTGAGTTTATTTAGTATATTTTAGTTTAGTTTTAGTGCTTTTTTTTGTAACACGGCTATCATGATTAATTCACAACATGTATTAAATGCTTAAATTAATGATCTTTGCTAAAACTCTAAAATGGGGCTGATATCAATTCATACTATTTTAATTCTATCTAGTCTTTGTTGAGGACACCCTGGAATGTTCCTTGTATACAAATTGACATATTCTATTTAGAATTAAATGTATATACTGTGTGTTGAAGTTATAGCATGACTAGTTTGACATCTGTGGTATTTAGACATGATAGAATGTGTTCACAGAAAATCTGTGTGTCCAATGGAGTGTCCTTTCTCGCCATTGTTTACATACCTGGTCAAAAGTGTGATTAACTGACAGAGTTAGGAATGCGTGGAATTTCTGTTTCTCTCTTTCTCCCTTTCTCTTTCTGCATCACTTGCACTGGAAGTTAAAAGGAATATGTTTTAATTTCTTATTTTTCAGACTAAAAAAAACGTTACAGCGTTTTCTTAGAAGCATTTGCGTTCTCAAGGCTAAATTGTGAATCGTAATTTTCCAACTTTCTAATCTTTTGTAATTGACACAAATGTGTTTGGTGCAGGGATTTAATGTCAGAATTGTACATATAATCATTTTTATTTACAAGAAGGCAGCCCTTTGCTGGGTAATGAGTGAGAATGCTTTCTTAATTTAAATGGCGAGTGTGTCTGTTTGGGAATGCATTAGGGGCTGCTGAAGAAGCGTAAGACATATTAATTGACAGACAGGAACTGCTGTCTCTGAGGTTGATACAAGTAATTTATTACTTCAGAAACGAATGCCACCTCCAGAATGTGCTTCATTAATTTCAAATTTAGTTTTAATTTCAAGCTGTTGCCCCTTGAGAAGAATAAGGTGGCAACTTCGGTTTGAAGAGTGATTTTTCCCGTTATTTTACAACCCCCACCCCTTCTTTTTCTTCTTCGTTTTTTTTTTTTCTGCTACACTCTCTTTTCAGAACAAAGGGGGAGAGAGTCAGAACTTCATTCCATGTGGCAATGTAATGCAATTGGAAAGCAGAGAAAAAATTACTGCAACACTTTATAATGTAAAAAAAGTATGACTGATTGTTTTGTTTTTCCACTGCTAGAGAAAACACATTGATGTCTGACGTTTCTATCAGCTGTCTATCCTCAATACAAGGCATTCTAGGAATGCAATGTGTCAATTCTTCATTGTTGGACAATGCGCTAACACTTTTTCTTTTATCTCTTTTTTACCTGCAGCATATGTGCCAGAGGAGCTAAAGGAGGCTGCCTTGCTTGATGAGGATGTTGAGGGAGAGGATTCTGCTGTGGAGGAGGAACCTGCCATGAAATATGTGTGCCAGGACAAGGACTTACTCCTTAAAGACAGGCCAGGCTTCCATGACTCTCCACCTGCTGATTTCTCCAGCCATGAGATGGACAGCGAGTCACACCTGAGTGAATCCAGTGACCGCATGTCGGACTTTGAGAGTGCCTCAGTGAAGAATGAAGAAGACAGCTCAGCCAAGGAGCCCCTCACCTCTCTTTCTTCAACTTCGTCAATGATGATGACGACAACAGCCACACCAAGCAGCGAGGAGGCGACACCATTAGGCCCAGACAGCCTGGAACAGATGAAAGCTATCTACACTAGCTTTCTGACCAACTCGTACTGGTCATCGCTGAACTTGAATTTATCTCAGCAAGCACCAGAAAAGCCCCCACGTAGCCACAGTAGTAGCAGCAGCAGTAGTAGCAGCAGCAGTAGCTGTGGTAGTGGTGGATACGACTGGCACCAGACAGCAGTGGCTAAGACCTTGCAGAATGTTTCACAGAACCAGAGTAGACTGCTGCACCCAGCATCCGAACCTAACCTCTTCAGTACTGTGCAGCTTTATCGACAGAGCACCAAACTCTATGGCTCCATTTTCACTGGCGCAAGCAAATTCCGCTGCAAAGATTGCAGTGCTGCCTATGACACTCTAGTTGAGCTCACTGTGCACATGAATGAGACGGGCCACTACAGAGATGACAACCATGAGACAGACAGTGAAGGTACCAAGCGCTGGTCAAAGCCTCGCAAACGTTCCCTCCTTGAGATGGAAGGAAAGGAGGATGCCCAGAAAGTTCTTAAGTGCATGTACTGTGGACATTCCTTTGAGTCACTACAGGATCTCAGTGTTCACATGATCAAAACGAAACACTACCAGAAAGTGCCTCTTAAGGAACCTGTAACTCCTGTGGCAGCCAAGATTATCTCCTCAGCTCGCAAAAGAGCCCCTATTGAGCTAGAACTCCCCAGCTCACCAGATTCAAATGGTGGCACCCCCAAGCCTTCTTTAGCTGACCCCAATGACCTTCTGCAAAAGACCCCCAATCCTTACATCACACCCAATAATCGGTATGGACACCAGAACGGCGCTAGTTATGCATGGCAGTTCGAGTCACGAAAATCCCAGATCCTGAAGTGCATGGAGTGTGGAAGCTCACATGACACGTTACAGGAATTGACGGCCCATATGATGGTCACAGGACACTTCATCAAAGTCACTAACTCTGCCATCAAGAAAGGCAAACCTATCATGGAGTCAATGTCCACAACAGCTCCTAACCCCATACCTACTAATGAAGACAAGGTACAGTCAGTGCCACTTGCAGCCACTGCATTTTCCCCACCACCTCCTGCACCACCTCCCCCTAGTATCTCCCCTGCCATCATGCCCATGGAGATTAAAAAGGAGGAGAAGGAAGTGGAGTGTACAAGAGAGATAAATAATCACAAAGACAAGAAAGCAGCAGAAAGCGAAACTGATGAGAAGTTTGAAGTTTCATCCAAGTATCCGTATTTGACAGAGGAAGATCTTGAAGAAAGCCCTAAGGGGGGGTTTGACATTTTGAAGTCTCTTGAGAATACGGTAACATCTGCCATCAACAAAGCACAGAATGGCACACCCAGCTGGGGAGGCTATCCCAGTATCCATGCTGCCTACCAGCTTCCAAACATTATGAAACTGTCCCTGCGCAACTCAGGGAAAAGTTCTCCTCTGAAGTATATGTTTTCTGGAGAAGAGCTCCTGTCTCCTACCAAAAGCCAAACTCTAATTTCACCACCTAGTTGCCAAACATCGCCTTTACCCAAAAACAACTTCCATGCCATGGAGGAGCTTGTCAAAAAAGTTACAGAAAAAGTGGCCAAAGTGGAGGAGAAAATGAGGGATCCTGGAGCGAGGTCGTCCCCTCTGAGACGGACCACACCCTCTCCTTGCAGTAGTGATGCAGGGGAATCTGCCAGGGGGGAGTCCCCTAAGGAAAGAAGAGGAGCCAAAACCCCTGAGACTAATGAGGGCGGAATCACTCACAAAGAATCAAATGGTGATGCTCTTACAAAAGAGTCTCTGGAGAATGGTACTGACCATGTTGTCAAAACCCCAGTGTCAACCTTGTGTAGCAGCACTGCTATTATAACTGACCATCCTCCAGAGCAACCATTTGTCAACCCTTTAAGTGCGCTTCAGTCTGTCATGAATGTTCACCTTGGCAAAGCTGCCAAGCCCGCCCTGCCATCCCTTGACCCCATGAGCATGCTCTTTAAGATGAGCAACAGCCTGGCAGAGAAGGCAGCCGTGGCTGCCTCCACTCCATCTCAGACCAAAAAAAGTAATGACCATTTAGACCGCTACTTTTACCACATCAACAATGACCAGCCTATTGATCTGACCAAAGGCAAGAGCGATAAGAGTAACTCTTTGGGATCTGCTGCCCTGTCCTCCTCCACCTCCACACCCACTTCAATTTCACCGTCGTCAACCATCACCATGGCTAAAGCCTCATCTGCTGTGGCTTCCTTCATGTCCAACTCACCTTTGCGTGAAAATGCCCTGTCTGACATCTCTGATATGCTACGGAACCTCACAGAAAACCACGCATCTAAGTCCTCCACACCAACAAGTCTGTCAGAGCGATCAGACATAGATGGATCTACACCCGAGGAATCAGAGGAGATCTCTCCTGCTCAGAAACGAAAAGGCAGACAGTCCAATTGGAATCCTCAGCATCTGCTCATCCTACAGGCACAGTTTGCCTCCAGTTTGCGGCAAACAGGTGACGGCAAGTACATTATGTCAGACCTCAGTCCACAGGAGCGCATGCATATTTCGCGCTTTACTGGACTCTCAATGACGACCATTAGCCACTGGCTAGCAAATGTCAAATACCAGCTGAGGCGGACAGGTGGCACAAAATTCTTGAAAAATCTAGACTCTGGCCACCCTGTCTTCTTCTGCAGTGACTGTGCATCACAGATCCGTTCCCCCTCTACCTACGTCAGCCATCTTGAGTCACATTTGGGCTTTCGGCTCAGGGACCTGGCTAAGTTGTCTGGAGAACATCTTGTTAGCCAGATCTCTCGCCACACCAAGGGACTATCTGAGAAACTGCTTTCAGCCCAAGCGCATTCTTTGGCTCATACGATCCCAAACCCCAGTCCTCACTCACTTTCCCCCTCCCCTTCCCCAGATGAGGACGCAAATGGCACCTCATATCAGTGTAAATTGTGTAATCGGACTTTTGCCAGCAAACACGCTGTCAAGCTCCATCTGAGTAAGACCCATGGCAAATCCCCCGAGGACCATCTTATGTATGTTAGTGAACTTGAGAAACCTTAGCGATGGCCAAGGACAAAAACTCTCTTATCTCTTTATCTCCTGTCCTTTTTTCAAGCCTTCTGACTAACATTTCTTAAGGAAAAAAGAATTAAAAGAACTGAAAGTAATTAACAAAGAACTAACTGCACATAGATGCCAGAAAACTACTGTTTAGTTTTGGCACATCATTTGGAGTTTTTCCTCTGGGGAACACTCATTTGGCCCTAGAGACATTCATTTTCTGCATTTTCAGTTCACAATGGAAAACAGAGAAAATGATGGCAAATGATAATTTTCTAACTGTGCAGTTAAGAGGTCACTGGTAAAATATGAAGGTAAATAAAAAAGACATAAAATGAAGTTGTATGTATTTGAAAGTTGTGTAAATTGACTTTTTTTGGCATCCTTGAGATGCAGTAAGCTGCATGCATTAATGAATGGTTTAGTTCAATATTTGAAAACTAAATCTGGGCTTTTCTTTATCTCTCTTTTCTCTTTATTTTTCTTTTCATTTTTATTGACCTAAAGAAATTTAACCCTCTGAGTACGCCTAAATACTGTTATATGTACAACCCCCAAACGTAAACAAAGCGTAAATACATACAGAAATAAATACTAAAGATTGGAAATAACAAATTTGATATGTATTTGAGTGGGCATATTCAAAGTTGTTTTTTTATTTATTTATTTTTTATACCCACTAAACACTACATCGTCTGATACACCACTTCTTATTCAGCTTGCGGTGCAGAAGTATATGTGAATCCAAAATACTATGTTTTTTTTTGTTTGTTCGTTTTCTTTACTTTTTTAGTTTGCTCAAATCAGGGGCCTTTTATGAATTCAGGTCAGTGTAAAAATGTGTACATAAAAACATAAACTAATTTCTGTCTAAATTATGCATCATTTTATATTTTTTAATTTAAGATGGGTATGACTATCTACTGGTGCACAATATATGAAGACATTAATGAAAGTGTTTTGCACAATAGTTTTATAAATATGTTATTTAATCAGAAGATATGAAAATGATAAGAAAAAAAAAAGATCACCCTAAAGTTTTATTTCCACCTCGTGCTCAAAGGGTTAAACTTGTACAAGACTTGTTCCATCATTTGACTTAAATGGTTGTATAAAAAAGATGAAACTTTATAATGTAAGGAGGAATTCCACAATGTAACCTTTTATTTATAAACACTCTTGGTTGTTGTTTCATATTGTAGAATGCCTTTTTGATTGGTATCTTTTATTTTGTTGTTCTGTCTAATTATTCCTCCATAAAGCCACACTGCAGCTTCATCATTTTAGGGGATATGAAAGGTAACCATGGTTACCTTACCTCTAATTGACAGTTCTGCTACGTTTTGGCAGTTAATTTACTGAAGTAACTGACAGCTGCCAGTGAATGGAAATCTTATGTGTAAAATATTGGCATGTTAACAGCACAGGCACTGTTATGCATTCTGTGCCGTGTTACCTTTTTCTTTTCTGTTGTTGTTGACAATGAAGCACTCATTATATGACTTCATATAACCTTTTTTCTACTGCAGCATTAAATTGAAATTGTTTTGGTTTTTTGCAATAACTTGATGTGTCGTGGCTCACAAGTCTGTCGGGCGCTGGGGGATAAGAAATGAGCAGATTAAAGAGAACTGCTGTCAGTTAAATAGCAGTCGACAAGTGTGTAAAAAGACATTTGTGTGACGATCGGGGTAGACCACCGGACCTCTGACAGCCAAATTAAAATCAGCCAGGTGGCTTGCGTGCATGCGTGCGTGCATGTGTGTGTGTTTATACATTAGCATAGACCTCTGCTGCTGGTCTCACAAACATTAAGTGTTTATCTCCGATGCGGCAGACTTTAGTGGTGTCATATATTTTTGGCAGATCTATCCCATCACTCCTCTCATCTAATTCCCTGCCTGGTGACACATCAACTCACAACGTCTCCTAATATGGTTTAACTAGGGAAGCATCAGGCGGTGTGAAGAGCGATGCGCCTTTCCCTCTCTACAAAGGAATGTAGCAGATAATTGCTCTGGCATTAACTGTCTCTTTTTCACAGTTTTCACTGTTGTAATTAGCTCAGGTTCCCATTTTGCAGGGACAAATTTGCTTGGGCCTCATCCAGGATGACAACAGAATCGCATTTAGAGTTTGTGACTGCAAAATTCTGCTTTAGCACACATAGAATGCACTCAAACTAAATGTAAATGACACACTGCATGTGCCGATTCCTTGCTTGAGTATATGTGTGTGAGAGAGAGTGAAAGAAGCAACCTTTGTGAGCACATCAGGGCCGTGTTTAAGAAATATCTCATAATGTGTGGGACACTTTCCCCCAAAAAAATGGTTTACTCTGTTTAGTTACCGAATATGTTCCTCGTCAGATCTGTCAGAGAGCATTCAGCATGCGCACGCACACACTCAAAGACGTCAGGAACCAGGTAGAGGGGACAACTTGTGTGGTGACAAGGTGCTGCTGTGTGTGAAAATGTCAGCCTTCACAGGCTTTCCTGAAGTCTGGCGCCATATTTAAGGTGCTCATTAGCCGCAAAGGAAATGTGCGTGAAATTGAAGTGTAAGAAAGCCATTTTCTCTCCTCTCTCCCATCCCGATGAGCCACCGAACTCGGGGTTATTAAGGTTGAGAACAACTATGCGCGGAGACATTTAACGATCAAGAAATGCCTACACGCTCCTACATGCGCAAATAAACAATATCCAACTCCACCCTGATGCTAACGGAATCTTTTTAAAGTTGCTAGGGCTTTAAATGAATTCTGCGTACATATCAAGGTTGAGCTACGAATTTGACCCAGTTCACGACGGGGAGTAAACCAATTGTAAACATGCACAGCCAAAGGTATGTTTGTGCAGGAAAAGGGCCTACATAATTGCTTAGCGCCTAAATACCTCAACAATGAGTATATTTCCCAGGATGTGAAGAACGTAATTGGTCTGTACGCATAATCTGCTCAGAATGAGAGGTTTACGTGTGCGGGAGCGAACCACACATTGGAGGCTTTATCTCCATTGCGCTGCTACAAAAGAGCAGCTCAGTGAAACTCTCGAACCAGCCCTCTCCAACACAAATGAATGCGGTGTTGTAATGCTATTGAGCTACTAAGGGACTTTATGTATTGCTGGACTTTTCACATAAACAAAATTGCGGATTACGTGCGGCGGTGGAGGAAATGTAGCTGCGTTTGCGCTATCGCTAACAAACACACGTAGGCCTTCGCAATAAGCGGGCACCGGCATAGCAAATTACAATGATGCAGGCAAGGCGCGTCCACTCCTCAACAATTGGGCCTGATTGATTCACTACCGCGCTGACCCAAGGCTTCACTTTGTCTGCGGACGCCTTTGAGGCGAGCTGTCTCTCTTAACCTGTGTAATTTACATGCACTGTAATTCACTCACCATCTGCAGTCTCACCTTGGAAGCACTCCCATTACAAATGCTAATTTAGAGCACCTTATAAATTCTCTCAATCACAAGCTTGTGTGTGGACAATCTACACACACTCGGAGAGAGATACAGAAGATATCAGCCCCCGCCAAAAAAAAAAAAAAAACACTCATGGGTGTGTCCCAGTGACCCCAACATTACCCCAATAAGGAATGGAGAGAAAGAACAGGAGGCGCCGTAGCGTTTTGTAATGCACCACCATAGATCTTCAAGCTGTCGCCTTTCCAAAGTATCTTAAAATAATGCGTGTGATGAATGTGCGATTTCCCTAATTCACAAGGCCTTGGTGTGCTCCCGGCTACGTGCAGGAGAGAAATCTTAAATGGGGCTTGAACGGTTCTTTGCACAACAAGAAATCAATACGCCACACATCTTAGGAGTTAGACTGAGTTTAATGCCTACTTAAAAGCACTAAACGCACACCTGTAGTCTCCAAATCATCTCACATACATGCTTGTGTGCGCACGCGTGTGTGTGTTTGTCATTTATACCTCTTGTCTCCGAGAGCCGGTTGGCTGTCAGTGGCTCAGTAAGATGACAAAGGGCATAATGGCGTTGTGCAGCAGTGTGCCATTACAAATGTGATCACCAATCACTCGAGACACAACACACTCCACGCAGGAAGAGGTAATAAGGTCTCGGTGAGCGCACACTCACTCCCTCCTAACCCGCTCACATTCCCACGTGGGCCTGCGTGTCTATGAGACAAACATACCGGGGGGAAGAATTATCTACAGCGCAAAAGCAGTTAGTTGCTACAATACAGATGCACACATATGCCTCGGTATTCATCACAAACGGCAGACGTTAAAGCCCACCAACACAGATGAATGGAAAGAAAGGCAGCATAAAAACGCAAATAAAGGACACCGAGGGTGAATCTTTTAGTGCGTGTAACACAATAAAATCTGTCTGAGATGGTCGGGAGTTGCTGATGCCTGCACCATTACTTCATTTATATACTAATTCATTTTAATTTGCCTTTCAAAACAGCATTACTTCAGTTTACACTGAGCCCATGACCTCAAGACAAGCGAAAAACTGTGGATGTTAAATGTCTGAGCTGTTAATAAGCTAAATGTGAGTCTGAAATGGTCTCGTAACACAAATATGTATTTTATTTTATTATTAAACTGTCATTTACTGAACATTAATAGCAATTATCTTAAAGATAAAACAAATTATCAGCAAGTTTGAACTAAAACTATATTTAATTTAGTTTGTAACAGTACACACATGGCTCGCTACATTTTTTTAAGTGACAGTTTGGTATCACACACACATTTTCCTAAGGGGAAAACATTGTCAGCTTATTCTTAAAACTACATAGGGAGTCCTAATACTATTACGTTAGCATAGTAAACTGCTTAAATTAACAATATGTTTTTATATAATAATAAAAACTCTAATGAATCAATAATTCTATCTTATTTGAATCTGTTTGTGTCTTAATCGGAGATGCCCAAAGTAGGGGCCGCTGGCCAAAGTTGGCCCAGGAAACCTTTGATTTAGCCCAGTGTCCCATCTGAAAAGAGAGGGAGAATGATGGGAAAGTGGTTGGGAGGGAATACCTTTAAGAGAAATTGTGATTTCAAAATTAACGTAACCTTTTGGTTCTTATTTTATTGCTAAGCTACAAAAAGTCCAACAGAATTTAAATGTTTCAATAAATCAGACTTTTAAAATGCAAATACTGTCACTTGACAAATAGAGGACAACGCACAAGTCAATGGTGTCAAATCAAGGCAAAGACTACTGTATTGAACTCAGCAATGAACTCCATTGTGTTAT
>CAIGQQ010040079.1:3361982-3375201 GCA_903798035.1 Danio albolineatus | reverse complement strand
ATAGAGAGAGAGAGAGAGAGAGAGAGAGAAAGAGAGAGAGATGATGATTTTTATTTATTTATTTATTTTTCTGTGAAAAAGACTGGAGTTTAATCTGTCACCAGAAAGGTCAGGTGTTTGGACAGAGCGCAAAAGGCAAACAGCCAGCCCGTCGCACAGAAAGGGGTCTAGGGAAGTGTATTTGTGCTTGTTTTGAGACAAGTGGGATATGTGTTTCCTTTGGTTCCTCTCTTTCTCTTCTCTCTGTATTTTAAGTGATGGTATGGCGACGGGCATCACGCATCGGTGAGCATGAAACGGAGTCGGCGAAAGCGCTGAAGGAGTGCTCTCCTCCTGGAAGCCTCATCAGGACTTGTCATCGCTCTAATGAATATCATTTAAATTGCTTTGTATATGAGAGTGAGTTTGGATGTCGATTTAATTTGCGCATGTGTTTGAGTTCTTCTGCTTGGCTAGGCGAATAGAGACAGATAGAGAACGGGAGGGAGGCTAAGAAAGAGAGAGAGAAGGAGGCAGACTAATGAAAAGCGAGCCGGGGTGACAGCGTGATGAGACTCGACCCGATCAGACGAGTTTGAAAGGAAATTCTGACAGGGCTGGAGAATAAAAAATGCGCACTCATGTGCACATACACACTCAGAGACACCAACTACACATATGCTGCATCTCGGGAAGTGGCTGCAAAGTGGTTTACGTTATCAAGACTACTGTTGAATAGTGTGTGTGTGTGTGTGCGGGGGAGGGGTGCACCTGTTCTCATTTGCCGATATCCCCTGTCGTAGAGAAATCGCTAATGACGGCTGAGGAAGCGTCCGCAGGCTTTGTGTATATGTAAAATAAATAAACCCGCTCGCCCTCTGTGCGCATGGGAGCCTCCTCGGCTTTTAAGCGTGGCCTTATCAAAATAAAATTACAATATATGCTGATACTGTATTTCAACCCTCCCCCTCGTCCCCCTCCAGCACTCATTCTGAACGCCCGCACAGTACTGAGTCGCACTCTGTGCCGTGCGCCGTGAAATATTACAACCTTTCCTGAAGCAAAAGATATAAATCCGCATTGAGGAATTGCAAAAACAGCACAAAGCATTCCCAGCCCGGCGCTATCTAGTGAGGCGCTGATGATTTAGCATTGCAGGTGCATCAGGACCCCAAGCTCTGCAGACAAAGCCCAACCCTGCAAGCTTTTCGCTTTCTCTCTCTCTCTCTCTCTCTCCCACTCTCTCTCTCTCTCTCATCCGCTTGCTTGCTTTTTTATTCCGATGGTAATAAATGCGTCATTTGTAATTCATTTCAATTACTCAGGCTTTTTAATTGAGTCGGATCCAATTATGCCCTGGCAATTAGTATAATCAATTACGCTTTGATTACGCAGGTTTTCATGCTTGTCACTGCAGGATTCGGCACAGATGGGGGAAGTGCGGTGTGATTTCAGCCCATCGTCGCCGCTATCTCCGTCCCGGCGGAGGAGCCGGGCCAGGTAGATCTCGCTATGTTTTTCAACTGCGCCTCTGATGCGGGATCCGGTGAGACGTGCTGATATGCTTGTCAAAGTCAGCATTCTGACTGCCACAATTCATCTGAAAGTTCCACGCACCTCACTTTAAGCAGCACCTTTCTGCCATTCCTGGGATTTATAGCGAGCGATAAAATTTGAGCTGCGAGAAGATGGGTTTCAGCATCGTTACAGAGAGCACTTTTAAAGGAAAGTGCGTCAGAATGCCCTACACAGAGCCATGAGGCCTTTAAAATCCTCATATGGTTGTTTGAAGGGGGGGTGGGCGCGTTTGAGCCATTATCATCTTATTTTAGCAGTATCAACAAAGCTTGCTGGGCATTTATATCTTTGATCTCATGAAGGGGTTGAACACACGTTGAACACAGTGACCTCATTGTGGTGTGAGATGCTTTCCATGCTCGATTCTCCTTTTGCAATCTGATCGTTTTGCTTTGATAATTTGTTCATGGTACACCAAGGACAAAATTGAGAGCTGTAGAGCACAGAGCCAAGTGCTGTGTAGTCTATATTATATCAGTGTTTCGGTAGCTTAACATGAGTTTGATTCCAAGGGAACGCGCTGAACAAATGTAACCTGAAGACACAGGCTTCGGATAAAATCATCTTGCGAGAGCATAAATGTAAATGCTGTATTCTTGTATCAAGAACATCAATACACCACAATGCAAGGTCAGCTGTCCGTTCGTGACTGAAAGATTCACGTCACTTAGCAACAAATTTAATCATGTAGAAGAATGATATGCAAGAAGTACCAGTTATGTAAGGTTGTCTGAAATAATGTAGGTATGAGAACGAGTAGACTAAGTATTTGAACACTTTTAAAGCCATCAAGCATTTTTTGTTTTTAAAAGATGTCTAATAGACGTCTAAACATAGTCCTCTTGGCTAAAACAAGGCTAAATTTGGGCTGTCAGAGAAAATCTAATAGACGTCTAAGAATAGGCCAAAACTAGACTAGTCATCAAATAAACAGAAATGAAGGACTACACATATAAAGTGTGTCTAAACTGTCTATCTGACGACTAGTCTTGTTCTATTTTTAGATGTCTATTAGATTTTCACTGACAAAGTTTAGCCTGTTTTAGCCAAGCTGACTATATTTAGATGTTTATTAGACGTCTGTTAAACACAAAATTGTTTGAAATTCAGGATCAGGGGTCAAAAAATAATCACAAACTTTAATGACTGTTGGGGAACAAAAAGTTGAATGTAAGCATGTTTACAATATACAATTGACAAGATACACAGAGTGAAATCATTTGAGCGGCAGCACAGTGGTTCAGTGGTTAACACTGTCACCTTGCAGCAAGAAGGTCACTGGTTCAAATCTCAGCTGGGCCAGTTGGTTTTTCTCTGTGAAGTTTGCATGTTCTCCCCTGTTTAGCTCTGATTTCCTCCACAGTACAAAGATATGCAGTATAGGTGAATTGGAAGATTAACTAAATTTTCCATTGTGTGTTAGTGTGTGTGTGTGTGTGTGTGAGATTGAGAGCGTATGGGTGTTTCCCATTACTGGGTTGCGGCCTCTGCATAAAACATATGCTGGAATATTTGGCAGTTCATTCCGCTGTGGCAATCCCTGATAAATAAGGGACTAAGCCGAAGGAAAATAAATAAATTAATGAAATCATATGAGTTTGTACGAGTTAGCCACTCTTCTGACAATATGTGCAGTAAAACATTTTTTTTTTTTTTTTGGTTTTAAATTATTATTTTTTTGTTTATAGAAGAATGGAAAAATTTCTAAAAAACTTGAATTGGAAACTTATTTTCCTTTGTATTATCATCCCCCAAAATCCACACACAAAAAAGGGGAAAAAAGTTAAAAGTTTCCCCTTGAAAGTTGAAAAGTGTATTGTAAATATATCATCAGGCTATACAATTCCACTCTAAGTCAAAATAGAAGTAGTGTAAGTGACCCATCACGATATTTAACCCATTTGTGTTACATAAAATTGAATGTTCATGCTCAGCCTGAGAATATATCCATGGACCCTTTTCACAAGACATGTTATGTTATGACACGTTTAACGGTCATCATGATCTTAAATCCTTGAAAGTTTTTAATATCTTGATTTTTAAAACAATGTATGAACATTTATATGCATTTATGTATGTATTATATCATCTTTGCGTCAAATAACAAAAAACAAACAAAAAAACGAATGACTGCTTATGCAAGATGTTAGTAATGTAGCATCTATGGGGCTGAGAGTAAATTTGACGTTAATTTCTCCTCTGGCCATCATCAGTCTTAAACTATTTTTCCCCTTTTTCTAAAAGTCTCGATAACACCATTGCAGCATTTTTCCTTTAGTATTTAAGCAAATAGGATTGTAAAAAATATATATATTTGTTGTGCTCTCCCATTGACTGCCCTCTAAGTTTACCCAACTATGATGACTTCTGCTGCTGAGAAACCCGGAAATGTGAAAAGGGTCTATTGTAAACAACATTCATTTATTTTCTTTTCAGCTTAGTCCCTTTTTTAATCTGGGGTCACCACAAGGGAATTAACCGCCAACTTATCCTGCATATGTTTTACGCAGGGGATGCCCAGCCAGCTGCAACCCATCTCTGGCAAACATCCATACACACTTATTCACACACTTACGCTACAGACAATTTAGCTTACCCAACTCACCTATACCGCATGTCTTTAGACTGTGGAAACCGGAGCACCCAGAGGAATCCCACGCGAGCATGGGGAGAACATGCAAACTCCACACAGAAATGCCAGCTGACCTAGCAGAGGCTCGAACCAGCAGCCTTCTTGCTATGAGGCGATTGTGCAACTCACTTGCCACCGTGTAAACAATATTTATGTGCAAAATATGTATTAATAAGCATCAACATGCTATGTTCTGCTCAAATACTGAACATACAAACATGGAAATAGGAGTTATACACACACTTCATGACAATGTTTTAGACTAAAAGAAGTTTTTTATCTTTGTTATAGTGAGATTCTTTAAGACCCACAGTCAGCTAGAAGTAACCTTTCTGACAGACAGCGAGAGTAAAACAGACACACATAATAGGATATTAAACTTTAACTAGCCCGTATTCATTCCAATCATCTTGGAAAGAAATGGCCAAAATTTCATGCTCACAATTTAATTTGTATCACATCAGAAAGGTGGAATTTATTAGTCTTCTTTGTTTAAAAGGGTATCTACTGCGCACACTAAAAAGTTGTTCCTCTCTCTCACTTCAGCTTTTCTCCATCTCTGGATCTCTAGCTCTCTCTCATTCTGACTCCATGACATACGTCTTCATTTGAAAGGCTTCGGTTCATGCCAGGCTGCAACTTTTATAGGTTGGGCTCTGTTTCCCCTGGAGGGCTGTAAACTGTTGCACAGAAATAAAAAAAGAAATGCCAAGATCCCTCTTAATACTGAGAGTGATTTTATTACATGAGTGTTGAACAGAATTGGAGTTGCGGAATTGCACGACTTGCCAGCCAAAAATGGCACAGTTAGAAAAGAGTCTGTCAGAAGCGTAAGTGTCTCTTGACTTTCATGACTTCACAATGCATTTTTTCTGCATTTAGCACACTTATGTGTATAACACGTTGTTATTTTCAGTTTATTTCAGTACCAAAGTATAAACACTCATTATACGTGCTCTAAAACACGCTATACAAAACAAAAATTACAGCTTAATGTTTGAATTCTTTCAGCATATTTACAGACAAGTCTGGTAGCATGCATTGTATTGAGAAAAAAAAAGTAGTTCCTTGTTGTGTGTTTCTTTTTATATTTTGACATCATTTATTCATCTTCATACTAACCTGTATAACTTTTTCTACCAAGTAATGCAAAAAAAACTTTTAAAGAATAACCTAGCTATTTTTTTTTAAAGTAATAAAAGTGAAGGAAACTAAAAGCTGCAACACATCATCAAAATTTCATATAGCTGATCCATATGACTCATGGTAATACCGCACAACTTATATAAGGCTTACTATAGGTTTTGGGAGAAAAGAGGTTGCAGCTATAGCCTATAATCATTCAAAGATCACCTTGTTTATACCAGTAAAGTTGAGTATAATTAATTAAAAGTGGTCTACCTGACAAATCGTTGTCAATCTCAGTTGTAAGAGCAACAAATAATAAATTAACTTTTAGTTGATCATTTGGAAAAGTGGCGGAAGGTAGACTTTTCTGATGAATCATCTGTTGAACTGCTACCCAGTCACAAATACTGTAGAAGACCTACTGGAACTTTCTACGACCTAAGATTCTCACAGAAATCAGTCAAGTTTGGTGAAGGAAAAATCATGATTTGGGGATACATTCAGTACTGTATGGGGCATGCGAGAGATCTGCAGAGTGGATGGCCACATTAACAGCAACATCAACATCAACAGCCATCAACAGCCGTCAACAGCCTAAGCTATCAAGATTACATTACAAACCACAGGAGAGGGCAAATTCTTCAGCAGGATAGCGCTCCTTCTCATACTTCAGCCTCCACATCTAAAGTTTCTGAATACAAACAAGAGCAAGGTGTTTTAGGATTGGCAAGCCCAGTCACCAGACATGAACATTATTGAGTATGTCTGGGGTAAGATGAAGGAGGTGGCATTGAAGATGAATCCAAAGAATCTTGATGAACTCTGGAAGTCCTGCAAAAACACTCTCTTTGCCATTCCAGATGACTTTATTAATAAGGTATTTAAGTTATTGCTGAGATGTATGGATGCAGTCGTCCAAGCTCATGGGAGTCATACACAATATTAATTATTTTTCCACTGCACCATGACTTTATAATCTGTACTGTACATTATTTATGTTAAGGGACAAGACTATTGTCTAAGCAAAGTCAGACCTTACTGTCTTAATTAAATAATTAAAAGTCATGATCATATTTTATTTTGGTAAAATAAGCGTAATCTAGAGGTCTTTGCCTTTCATATATGCCACCAAATATGATACTAAATGATCAACTAAAAGTCAAGTTATTATTATTTTTTCCCTAAAACTTGGATAGGCGACAAGACTTTTGTCAGGTAGTGTAAAGTAAAACAATTTCAATTTTTATGTTTCCATCCAAAGTTGTAAATTTGACCAAAAATAGTAAATGAAGCACTGTTCCATCCAATGTGTCCAGGAGAATAAAACTATCAATTTCTGAGGAAATGAGAGTGATATATTAATGAATCAATCAATCCATAAAAAAAAGTTCTGCAAGTGCTGAAACCACCATCACATTTCCTTCTAAATTAGTTGCTTCTCTCTCATGTTATTTTGAGTTTAGAGGCAGGTGCGTGGTCTGTGGGAATTGAATCACTTTCTGGGAGGTAATTATACAAAATCATTTTCTATGATAGACTTTGGCTCAAATTTATATTTATATTTATTTTGTGCTGATTAGTGAAGTTATTCAATCATAAAATGTAATGAGGCAAAATCTCACTTTTTGATTTGCATTCCAATTATAACTGATGCATATCACTTTATTATAAAAAAGTAACAATAAATGTACAACCCAATTGAGTCCATGCTTTTTTCTTTATTGATTGATTGACTGACTCATGCATGTGCGCAAATCTGACCATACCCATCCAGGTATTGATCAGAAAGGGCAAGATTTTTGGTCTGTACATCACAATAATCATAAAAAGTAATAAAATACAGTGTGTGAATGATATAGATTGCTTTCCTGTTGTCTTTACAGGTGCCTGCGACTATTTGCATTTTCCAGTAAAGAAGAAGAAGAAAAAAAGATCAATGCAAGAGTGTGTCAATGATTGGGTAAAATCAATGTTTGGGTGAACTATTTCTTTCATCTCACCAAAATGTAAAAACATAAAAAAGTTTCTTCGTTTTCATAGTAAGAGGCTCCCACCGACCCCTACATTCCCTCTCCCCTGTTTATTCTGCTAACCGTGTAGCAATCAAATGTTCTCCCACTTACAGATCGTCCCACTTCATGACTCCGACCCCGAGCAAGAGGGAAGAAAAAAAGCTGTCGGCATCAGCGTAGATGAAATTGAATCTCATTTTCGAGGATCTCCCGGGCAGCTGATGTTTTGATGAGACGAGCAGTTGTCAAGGTAAGGGCCGGGGCCCGGGCAGCGAGAAGAGATCTCTTCTCTTAACTAACCTGCATCTTGACAAGGCAATCAAGAGGCACGGGAGAGTAATTAAATGATAAGTTCATATTTGAGGGACAATCGAGTGGTGCAGGCACTCTTGTCACGGCTCCTGGCCGTCGTGATGAATACCCTTATTAGCAGGCGCGCTGCTCCCTGTCACAGGGGCCAGGCCTGACAGCGGGGCCCGTGACAGAACCCCTCAGTGCCCCTGCTGAGATGGCTGCAGATAGCCCTCTGTAAGGACACCTGGAGGAACATTATGTAGGACAGTGACGCACGTAAAGGGCTAAAATGTGGACGTGAAAGTCAACAAGGGGGATGGAGATAAGTCACGATCGGGAAGTGCTGCCAGAAAGAACATGCTAACAACTAGAGTCTGCACAGGTATCAAGAGGAAACGGGGGTAAGGAAAAGAAAGCACAAGACTGACTGTTCTGATGCACCGTAATTGAACGTGGCAACCACTTCACCGTCGACTATGAGATATGGAAGTGTCTCACTGATCTCCTGTGCACACTTTGGTTCAATCAAGAGGTGGGAGGAAAGAACAAGAGCCACGTTCGGTATTTATACAACACGACACACTTCCCTCAAAGCTTTATTCAGCTTAAACATTTGGGTCACCACTAGGAGCGAAGCAGCTCTCTTGTGATGCCTCTGATTGCAGTGGATCCCCCCGCCCCATCTGCAGTGCTTTAAGTCCCACTTGCTGTAATCCCACGTTGTGTGCCACTGGCTCGGCAGGATGCCATTGTGATCCTCTCCCCATTGTGTCGGCGGCATAAAGCATCCTCTGTTGTCTCGCCAACTTCCTCCCTCAAACACAGCTTGTGTTTTCAATGCTTACATCCCCCGTGCAAAGGAAAATAAACCTGGGCCCTTTGACGAGATCTATACCGGTGTTGTGCGAATATAAAGGTTGGGAAGTGTGAGTGTGTGTGAGAGAGGGAAAGTGGGAGGGTGAGAGTGGCTGAGGTGAGGGAGCATTTAAAAGCGATACCCTCGGCCAAAGAAAACCCTTGGGTGAGAACCTGTAGATATGAGTCACTGCGATGATTGCATTTCAATATATATCGCATGTACTTTTCCCTTTTAAACTGACGTCGTCTGTACTTATGGCCGCGCTTGAGTTTAGGGATCGGAATAAAGAAATAATGAAATAATAATATGGTAATATCGAGAGCTTGAAATGGCAAAGGCCCCCGTAAGTCCTGCGGCAGAGCATGGGGCAATAAAGTATGCTCCACTTCAGATTTCATGTTAATAAATCTGAACTCCAGAGAGTCTGCTTAAATTGCACCTTTATATAACTTCTAAGTAAAGGTCACTCTTCTTTTTTAAGGGAATTTAAAGATCAAAATGGCTTCTGTCAGTGTTTCCATATTATACACCTCCATCTTGCTCGCGCCCTTAAGCAGCATGAGGTGATATTTTTTAATAATTTGTGCACTACGTGAATATATCCAACTGAATAATTGTTCTCCGGACTGGGCTGGATCCAGATCTACATAAAAATGGATGTCGTATTTTCCATTATTTCTTATAAGTTGAACAGCAGGACACAAAGATCATTGTATGGTTGGAGTATTAACACTAGAACTACAGAGGTGGTCATTTTGGACTTTTGTAATTTAATAGCTTTCTTTAAATAAAACCTATAGAACTATAATACCCTTCCTAAATGTGTGCATTGTGTGTTATTTTATTAAAAATGGCAAAACACAAAAGAGTTCTCATTTCTATCCTGAATTACCATAGCGGTCAAATCGACCACATGCGTTTCAATGTCCGCTACTTATTCCCTTGCCTTTGAATATGTGTGCCTCTGTTGCCTAGCAACATCTTGCTAACAAAAACATAACTTTCTGATAGAGAAAACATAACTTTACTTCAGACGTGTCTTTCAAAGCAGTGTATTCAGTCCACAAAAAAAAAAAATGCTTTTCAGCTTGCTGGACAAAGTGAAGTGTACACCTTTGGAGATGGTCTAGTAACTAATACACATTTATAGGCTGTATTAACAAAAAAATAAATCATATCGTTAGTGTAATAACTTCATAAAATATGACAACAGACATTCAAAGCTTAATTTTCAATCTCAAGCATTGAATGTACTTGACAATAGGAAGTCTTATATAAGAATGGTCAGAATGACTATTGTGGCCATTCGTGTAGTTATGTAATGCTGTAGTTTTCAATGTTAAACACTATACATGAAGATTTTAAGGTAATTCGAGGACACTTCATTATTTCTATAGGATGAACTTTATATTAATAATAATAACAACAAATTAGTAGAATGTGTATTGAATGAATTGAGCACATGACTTGAATGACATGAGACCACAAGACATCACTAGTCTCTCACAGGACATCGCTAGTCACTCAGTCTGCTCGGCTGTGATCTTGATCAGCTCTTCTTCACCCTCTTTCACAGTTCACTGACTGTAATGTGTTTCTTAGCCATGGCTTTATTCCTGTGGATTTCCCGTTGATGCTTAATTAGGTTTATATGAGGACTCTAGTATGGACTTTTCATTATTTATATTTTCCTTGTTGTTTATATACCTTTAGTCTAAACTTAAAGCAGCTGAGTCCATCACATTTTAGTCCCCCAACACATTTCCATTGTGGTCTTCACAGCAGATTTCTGTGTTGTTCTATTTGGATGTTGTGTATTCAGTGCGTTTAATCTCTCTCAGACGCATTGAGACCAGCCTTTTTGAGGAGTGAATGTGTTAATGACATCATAAAGATACAGTATTTGAGGAATCAGAACAACTTTTGGTCACACTTTATTTTCATAGTTCGTTTGTTGAACTTAATTATGTGTAGACTGTTAGGTTGGGTTTAGGGGTAGGGTTAGTGTTGACTTGTACTTGCAAAGTTTCTTATAGTCAGTTAAATGTCTATTGAATGTCAGTCTCAACAGATATAGACAGTCTACTAATACTCAAATGGACCATCAAAATAAAGTGTTACCCAACTTTTATGCCTGAAGGGGTCATTCCTTTGTCCTATATCTGGTCAACCTAATGTTAGTGTTTTCATTCCCTTCAGAATGACTCGCCATTTTGCAAAGTCAGTCAAAACAAGACAGTTAGATTGGCAGTTAAACAGGGTTTGTCAGATAATTAAGGAAATTATGACCATGTGCCAGATAATACTAATGGCTATGAGGTACCTGGAAGTGTTTTGATCGGTGTTCTTTTTAAAAATACCTTATTTTATTTTATTTTTTTGTAACATTCTTCAGAATTAAATGCAACTCATGAACTATGCTTAAAACTGTTCTACTCCTGGTAGGATAACTTTAAACAGGACCTTGATATTTAGGAAATTGTAGGCTCTCTTGCTATACCCCAGTATGGTAATTATTCTTTCCCCCTCAAGTTACAGATAAGAACAAAGAACCATGAATGGCACATGTTGATCATCTGGAAAAAACGACTGAGAGAAGTCAACCTTGAAAGAGTTTAAAAATAAAAACCTTCCCACCCAATCTCACATCCTCTTCACCAAGAGCATTACTATAAAAAGGGCTGCTGCTGCTGAAATCCTCTCTCTCTCTCCCTGTCTTGGCTGCTCTTAGCCCCACGGAGAGAGCCGTCAGATGCAGTTTGTCCTGACGGCTGATGGATCGGCCAAAGACACTCGTCTCTGGGCACTTCTCTATATATCGTTAATTTAATGCATGATGACGTGGCCAATTACAGGGCGGCTGCACGCTCAAATAGCATGTCAAAACCTGTGTATCAATCTATTAGATCCTGTCTCTTCGTGGCATGAGTAGGCACCTTAAAGCAGTGGTGAGACGCAGAGGGAAGAGAGAAAGTGCTGACCTCATGGGGATCTGGCCTCTGATCTCACACTGAATAAAAAACAGCCTTAACAAGATACGCTAGCAGGTGAGCTCGCACCTTCCATCTGAATGGAGCTCTCATGCTAATGCGCATGTGATGTCTAAGAATAATGAACTAAAAGTGATCATTCAAATAACACTGGCTTTTAAATATTTGAGGTTGGTAATATCATTTGTTTTTTCATTGTAATATTTTATGTTTATAAGGAATCAGTGATTATTATATGTTTTATATGTTTTGTTTTATATTTTAATTTCACAAATTGACTGTAATAATGAGTCACCAAAAAAATCTAATTTGAAGATGACTTTTTATATAGATTTATTTACATTCTAATAAGTGCAATACGTGTGCCACAAAGCACATTCATACATTTAATGTTACAATAAAGTTAGAAAACTATTGTTTTTTTATTACATAAACATTAAAGTTGTCTTTAATAAAACGTTTTTACCAAATTAGAGTGACATCTGCATACCTGTCAACCCTCCTGTATTTCCCGGGATTCTCCCGTATTTTACAGTTCTATTCCGCTATCATCCCGTAAAGGTATTTTCCCGTATTTCTCCCGTATTTTCAGTCGTTCTCCGACGGGTGTCAATAAACATTAAAGAGCCGATCCTCCCTATACGCAACCCATACCGCCGAACCACCAGGGGCCGCCCCTTGCTCTTAAATGTGAATCTGTTCTGTGCTTTTGTTTAATTTAGGCATGAAACACTTTAGAATAAACATAAAAACAGCACGATTCCCTTTCCTTTTCATTACAGGTGCCGTCGCTCCTCCAATGCAATCCTCAAAACAGTCATATAGTGGTGCGTGACTGTCAGCTGACGCGTCCGTAGTGATAAATAGACGCTGTTTCCCAAACGGATTCTGTACACTCGATTAGAAGCAGAGCGAAAGTGGATACTGGGAAAGTGGGTGCATGTTTGAACAGACATATTCAATTCAATTCAATTCATCTTTATTTGTATAACGCTTTTACAATGTAGATTGTGTCAAAGCAGCTTCACATGCATTATAAAAAATTGAAACAGTGTCAGTCCCTATACACACAGTGTCAGTGTCAGTCCCTATACACAATTAGTATTAATAACATCTAAAGATGTCGATCTTGATGTTTTTTTTAAACACAACTAATTTTGTCCTTAATGAGCATAAAACGTTAGGAAAGCAGTCGAATGCTTTCATTATAATGATAGATGTAAACTTCTGTTATTTAAAACAGAGACACTTCTGTTATTTAATGTAATCAAACAAAAAATGTAATAAATGAGATTCATTCACTGCTCTTTATTCAGAATGTGTAAGATATACAGTGAAGAAAAGATTAATAAGATTTGATAACTTGATTATATTTCTTTATAATAGCTCATTTGAATACGCAAAACTGTTTGCTAATGTATTCTAATACATTTTCTTTTGTAAATAATATTATTAAAAAGTATTACTGACAGTTTAGCTGTTTATTTGCTTTGAAAAAACTCCAGAAGGACATTTAATATAATATGGGGATTTTTTTATTTTTTTATTATTTTATCCCCTATTTTTACATCCCAATGTTGACAGGTATGCATCTGAAATATGATGTAACACTTAAGATTGAAACAGTGTTTGCTGAAACACACACCCACACCCACAAAAGCAATTGTTGGATGGCTGGATGGATGGATGGATGGGTGGATGATAGATAGATAGATAGATAGATAGATAGATAGATAGATAGATAGAT
>CAIGQQ010040079.1:3341391-3361582 GCA_903798035.1 Danio albolineatus | reverse complement strand
CAGTGGTGGGAAAAGGGGTTGGAAGCACATGAGAAAAAGTAAATGATGAGTAAATGTAAACATATGGGTGAACCATCCTTTAGCTAGAAATAAATGTTCCTCTGATCAAAGTTGTGCACAACTCAGTATCTATTTCAAAATGGCTTTTAAATTCCAGCTGAAATTGAGCTGTGCTAATAAGCATAATGCAGAATCCCCATTCCTCGAATTGGAATGTGGGTAGAATTAATGAAAACTAAAACGGATGGTTTATTTTAACAATACCAATGTACTAATAATGACTGGAAAGCCTTTTCTTTTCTGTGTTTAAAATAAAAAAATAAAATAAAATAAAAGTTTTTTGAGGTCAGTACAGTAGTTGTTAACGGTACTCTGTAAAGGGTGTTTTTTTTTGTTAAATACACACGCATGCAATTTACCAGGAGACAATAATACTTACAATCAATTTTTAAAAAGTGATTTACTCTTGGAGTTTCAAGTCATCTTTCTGTGGGGTGTGACAAATTTGATTAAAAAAATCGGCAGAATCTTCAATTCTGAATGTAACAGGTCTGGTTCAAAGCTATTCTAGACATTTATTCTCAATGCTAGATGTTAAAGGGGTAGTCCAGAGTGTATTTTTAAGGTTTGTTTGTGTTTGTAAGATGCAAAACATTGTCTGCTCATGCTCCACTTGTAAAAAATCATGTTATTTTTCATATATCTTTGATTATATACAGCTCAGCTAACATGAAAACGACTTTCATATTTTCTAGTTCCTCCAAAAGGCCCGGCCTCAAGAGGCTCTGATTGGTCAGCTAACATAATGTGATTCGCAGATCGACTCCACATCACCAGCAACAGATCGGGGAAACGGATCCGGTATGTTACCAGAGGATGAAGAGGTATCACAGACGAAAGTGAAGAGGAGGGCTGGGTGTCGCAGACGAAAGTGAAGAGGGTTGGGGAGTCGCAGAAGAAAGTGCAAGTGAACAGTGGACATGGGAGAAGGGCGGTTGAGGAGGGGATCGGTAAAATGAGGTACCGGATTACATTTCAGAGGTGCCGGATTCAGATCTGGCGTGTTCCGGCACAAATTAAGCCCTGTGCTAGACACTGTGCATGTAACGGATCATTTTTAACAAATATAAATACTTACAGATTGTGGCTCACAGTTCACAGCTTCTTCTATTATGGTTGTAGCTGCCCCTTCTTTGAAGAGTTTTTGCCGAATCCAGCACTGAACTGGGAGAGATTCTGGAAGCTGATCTTTGTCAAATGCTAGCTATATATTTTTTATTATTCTCTGGAACATAACTAACATTAAATTGTAAGCACTTCTCTCTGTAAAAGCCAGTGTCTCCCTTTGCATTGAACTTTGAGCGTATTACATTCAGAGATGTTGTTTATGTTCCCACAGCTACATTACACATCAACTAAAGTTTAAAATATGATATCGTAGTGGACCACCCCTTTAAAAGAAAGTGATACATATATGTAAAAAGTATGAACAATGCAAAACTGTCAGTCTGCTCCACACAAAGATGGCTGACGGTCTTGTTCTAAACATGTGACATTTGAAAAATCACACGACTGCAGAGCATGAAGCGCAAATTGCAGTCAAGATCCATGAAACCTTCAAGTCCTTCACTGATTTTCCATCTGCATCGTGACTTCTGTCTTTCTCCCCGGTCCCAGAAGCCCGTTTGCATACAGTGCTTGTAGCAGTGGATCTTGTTGCATTAGCATATGATGGTGACAGCTCTGGACGCCGGTGGGTGGATCTCTGCACCTCTCATGTGAGGTAGAGGGTATCGCTCACGTCTCACTACTCTGTCTCTTATGTAAACTGTAGGCTTTAGAAGGAGCTCAGCTGACGAGAGCCACAAAAAAAAAAAAAGAAAGTGACGTGGCCTTCCCCGTCTACGAGCGAGGGAGTGGACCCGACAGGCCCTGATCGCCCGAATGACAGAACTAATCTCCAGACCCGGTGCCGTGCTCCGAACTGCGCTCTGATCAGCTCCCATTAGAACTAAACACTTTGAATGATTTGGAATGAAATCAAAATCAATTTGCGCAGCCCTCTATTCCCAGCCGTCCCCCCGGGCAACGGGCCTTGTCACATCCTGTCGTGCCGAAATTGACGTTTTGACACACGCATGCAGGGGAAAAAAGCACGAGAGTAAGCGAGTGGGGGGTAGACGAATGAGTGAAGATGAGAAAAGCTGAAGCCCGATGAAGACGAGGCGCTGGTAGTTTAGGAGTACTCCAACGTGTCACTGCCTAGGAAGGACAATCATGAGCTGTCAGTCAACTCATTTGCAGGACTGGAAGCCTTTAGCTCGCCGGAGAGTTTTCCTGACTCGTGGGGTTTGCGTCCGCGCTCTTGTCCGACCTGTGCCTTTAGCTCTCTGGGCTGAGATTGACAGAGTGACAGGAGACAGGTAACCATATGGACAGGTCTGTGATGTGAGGTTTGAATGACGGGATTCGTCACAAGGTTGGACATGCTGAAATGTGACTGGCAGGCCCGCTTTTGCATGGGAACACAACTTTTTTTTTTTCTCCCCTCTTCCCCAGCCTGTGACATTGTACATCTGCCAGAGACATGCACGTCTAAGCAACAAGATGGGAGAGAGAGACAGAACGAGAGATCCGCTGTGTGCGTGTCTCCGCGTATCTGCATGAGATGTGCTCCTGTGTTTGTATACGCTCACGTTCGAGCGTATATTTGCGAACGCGCGCACGCGTGTGTACATCGAATCAGGTCACCGTGAGGTGAGTGCCCTTATCAGGCACACACAGAAGATGTCGTCCATTTGCAATGACACGGGCTGCGATATCAGGGCTCTGCTTGCTGGAGAGATGTACTGTTTGTCGTTTTGACAGTTTTGGGTGGGCTCAGTGCATTTCACGGCACACACAGTGTGAACTTTGCTGAAGAACCGTCAGTCTCTTGCTGTCTTGTGGGGATTTCAATCTTAAACAAAACAGGCAGAGTGTAAAACAGGGTGGAAATCACACACAGGATTCTTTAATCAGCCACCTATTGTATCACTGCAAAACCCTGATGCTTTTTTTAACTTTTTGGTTCTTTACAGGATGTGTTATTAAGACACACATGTTCAAAATAACCTCATAGATTGTAAGTAAATTAATTGAATTCTACACCCACAGGCAGACGTGCTGCCACCTCTGTTGTTGTGCTAGAACACGAACATACCAATAATAACAATGATGTTGTTTACATACCCGCGCGCTTGGGTTGAAAATAAGCAAAGTGTCTTGGATCCACCTTGGTGTAATGAAATTATTTTTGCTTGACTTTACTTAATGATATAATTAGTCTGTGTTGTAATGATAATTAATTACTCCATAATTAAAGGTCCATCAATGGACATTAATTTAAAGTGTTGGCTAATTAATCTTTTTTTCTTTGAAGACTGCACCTGGATATGTGGTTTTCCTTAAGCAGATGTGCAGCTCGTCCAGAGCAGCAACATCTGGAGCGGCTTCACATGTGATATGATGCTTCCACTGGTCAGTAGCCAAGTGTGGATACGACACTCTCGCTAAGCGAGCGAATCCGAAATGTCAGCTCGCTGTATACGTGCTGACTTTGAGGGCTATGCTGGCTGGTTTGGGGGTCCACATGTCACTTTTGACCCCGTGGAGACACAAGGCCTTCACTGCGATTAGTCACGGACGCGCAGTTGACTTTAACATCCACTGAGAGGCTGAAATGTTGTTCTGACTGATCAGAATTGTCGGATACTGTTGAACATCTTTAGTAACTGTACAGCAGCCAAGAAGAGCACAGGAGTTTACAATTAGATGCAAGTCCAGAAGTCCAGATGCTGGACTGTCACTGTCACTGGTCGGAAGGTCTATATATGTATTTACATTTATATGGGAATAACATTATAAGATACAATCCGAAAAACTTGGGACATTTTGTAAAATGCTACAATATATGAAAAAAGGGATTTATTATGTATTTGTTTATATTTTCTTCAACTGGCAAAAGTGCAAAGAAAATATTTCCAGAGTTTTTTTTTTCTGTAAACATAAACTTATTTTTTTATGTCAATGGTGGCAACACACTCCAAAAAGGATGAGACATGTTGGGAGGCATGCTGTTTAATAAGTTGTCGCATCAACCTTATTTTAAATTGCAACATTTATTTATTTGGGAACTGGGATATTAATTGTTAAAGTAAATAATTTGCAAAATGTGACATTTTACAAGACTTCAGCTGTTTGACAGCCAGTGGTTGCCTTTGCCAGATTGTCTTTTCTTGATAGTCTGTGGATGTTCTATAGGAAACTTCAGGGAAGTCATAAGCCATGCTCTTCTTGAACATTCAGAAAGAGACGATTTAACAACCATAGACCTCCCATGAAAGATATCATCTTGATCTACTTTACCAATATGTGATCCTCATAATCCAATTTCAAAACATTGACCCTTATGGCTGGTTTTGCGTTCCTAGGGCAGGTGTTTTGACTATCTGTTCTCTGGCCCAGAAAACTTGGTGGCACCACTGCACAGAACTGATGTATAGCATTTTTTGATTAACTATAGCATAACATATTATCTAACATTGCAGACTGCATCTTTATACAAACAATGATACTGGCTAATTAATTATAAATCATGTATAGTGTGCTATGAACATGCATTGAAAAAATAAATGCATCATTAATACATGTTAATAACACTATACATATAGCTATAAATCTCATTATAATACACCATACGGTGTGTTGTGTCTTTATACATTCATATAATTGTTATGACTGATTTTGAATAATTTCAAACAGAGATATAATTTATTATAAGCATGAACTTCATAGAGTTACCAACTTTTCTTATGTTTAACAATCATTTCATGAATTTTTGATAAAATGCTGAACCATGGTCTAGCTTTGTTTGCAAGATGTTCCTTTTAACTATTGTGAACAAAGCAGTTTCAGAACAGTTCAATCTGGATATCTAATTGTTTTGTATTTATGTTGCATTTAACTTTTCTTTTCCTCTGTCCCAACGTTTTGGAGAATTATAAATATAATAAATGTATTCATTCATTCATTCATTATTTATTTATTTATTTATTTATTTATTTATTTATTTTTACAAAATACAGATGCGTCTATCATTTGTCAGTAAAAGTTACTTTGGTCAATTAATTGAAACGCATATTCTTGATTTGATTCATATTGTATATGTATTTTTCAGAATATCTGTATATTTCAGTTTAAAGGTGCCATAGAATCTGTATATACCAAGGTATAGATGAATTAAATAAGTTCAGAATACAGAAATAGCATACAGTAAGCCTCAATACACCATTGTTTCTTTCTTTTTATATAAATATCACTTGAGCAAAAGAACTCAAGAAAAATAGACGGATCAGAACCAAACTACAATGAGGTTCAGACTTTACAACAAGGTTCATTAGTTAATGTTTATGAATGCATTTACTAACATGAACAAACAATGAACTACATTTACTACAGTATTTGTTCATCTTAGTTAACATTGGTTAATGAAAATACAGTTGTTCATTGTTAGTTCATGTTAACTCACGGTGCATTAACTAATGTTAACAAGCATGGACTTGGATGTTAATAATGCATTAGTAAATGTTCAATTATGATTAATAAAGGCTGTACAGGTTTTGTTCATGATTAGTTCATGTTAGTAAATGCATTAACTAATGAACCTTATTGTAAAGTGTTAACACAATGAGAGCTATGTAACACCCAGGATCAATAATATGCATTTGATTATCCACATTTCTTAGTGAGATAGCAAGGATACAAATATTTTTCTATTTTGTAAGTTTAACACAGCTTGCGTTTTTCACTTTTAAACACCATGTTTAAGTGTATACATGGTCTTGGCGCTAAAATAGTCTATGAGTTGATACATACATTCAGCAGTGATGGGACAAAGGCTAAAGAGGCAGTAAGTGTGAATTGTAGAATCCGCAGATGCAGAATCACTATGGGTCAGTCGTCAATCCCATGCCTGTTAATTTAAAGTTACAATCAGAACGCCATTTTTTTTTCTATAAAGCTGAAAGAACGGTTAAAATCTTTACAGCAATGTAAATGAACTATTTTTTTTTTTAGGTTGGTCAGGTTTACATTTGTCTTTAGTATGCAGATTGTCTAGCATTTTATGTTTGTGGCCTCTACACTGTACGTTTGTTGTATTGATTTTTTTGTTTTTGTTTTGTTTATTTGTTTATTTATTTCTCTTTTTTACATAAAGCCTAACCAGGGACGAAGCCTGCAAATTAGCTTTTTTTGCTATATGCTCTATATAAGCAACATTGATTGTCTTTGTATAACAATGTCAAGTGTATTGTCCCTGTTAAATAAGCAAAAAAAAAAAAATTATATTTATATGTATATGGGACTTGTATTTTGAAAATGAAACAGACATTTCATTGGTCAGAAAATCACTTGGTCACATCTCATCAGAAAAAAAATGTTGAGACTTTAGCAGGCCTCATTAATATTCATGACACTTCCAAATAAGGTAAAAACGAACCTTTCATTCTTGGGGTAATTCCTGCGGTTGTAACTTGACCTAAGCCATATTTTATCTATATCTATCTATCTATCTATCTATCTATCTATCTATCTATCTATCTATCTATCTATCTATCTATCTATCTATCTATCTGTCTATCTGTCTATCTTGTCTAGCTGTCTGTGTTTCTTGCAATCTAGCTATAACATATGGGATTATTACATGGCCACTCGACTTTGCATACATTTCCAATCCGTACACTGGTGTCAAAAAATCACTAAGCACTAACCGTTCATATGAAGTGGAGCCTTAGTAATTATGCAAACATATGTGTTGCATCTAAAAAAGCCTGCAAACATGTAAATATGTCATCTTTGCAGTGTAACACAATGTAAAATATAATGATGTCGGTGAAAGAAAAAAAAAGCATGTCCCTCGAGATGGAATGAGATGAAATCAGTCACTTTTCTTTTGCTAATGTTTACACGTTTCAGCTACAATGGGCAGGTGATTAGACAGGATGGGGACAGTGGCAGCGGAGACTCTTTCTCTCGCTCTCATCGCTAATGACGAGTCACATGTGTGCGACTCTCCAGCTTTGACAGACATGGTGTCAATCAGCACCACAGAAACAGACCCCATGATGTCACCCAGCTGGCCCTGCTCGACAGCTGATGGGCATCAGAGACAGAGCCCGTTACTTCCTTGCGCTGTGATTGGCTAGATTATTCTGCTGCAGTGCTAATGACTATGGTGCGAAATGGCTGTAATCTCATTATGGCAAAAAACACAGGACTATTCTTTGCAAACATAAATGCTCTAGTGTGGTTTTCAGTGTATCTGTCTGAAATCTTTTATTTTCAATTGAATGTTGTTGTTTTTTTTATAGTGAATTTTTTTTTCTTTTTTTTTTTGTTCACATTACAGTAAACTATATTAGCCATTGGGGGAAAACACAATCCTATAGAATGACCCTCTGTAGAAATCCTACACAAACTTAATTCTTACAAACAATTCGACTGACAAGTGCTGCTGAATGTCAGGAGGCTGTAGTCAAGCAAGAGAGGAGGAGGAGGAGGAGGGTGAAGGGTGTACAATAGACTGCACACTCCCATGGGTGTAATCTTGCTTTGTTTATGCTACCAGAGTGTTATTTTAGCTGTCTGTTTGGGCCACAGTGTGAATGACGTGGATATGGATGCTCTGTCTGTATAGAGGGTTGGCTGCACAACTTGACTGTCTGCATTGTTGAATGGAGACATATTTAATGATTTGCACACAAAAATGCAATTTATCTGTTTATATTTGCAATTTGCATATACCATTTTATAGGGTTGTATATATGATGATTATACGATGATACTCTCTACTTACAATATTAGTGTATTACCGTCGAGTTGACATTTATGCAATGTACACATGCATTATGTTATAAATGCATACACTACCTGACAAATATCTTGTCACCTATTCAAGTTTTAGGAATAACTTGACTTCTAGTTGATCATTTGGTGTTCGAAGTGGCTTATATGAAAGGCAAAGACCTCTAGATTACGCTTATTTTACCAAAATAAAATATGATCATGCCTTGATTTTTAATGATTTAATTAGGACAGTAAGGTCTGACTTTGCTTAGACAAACGTCTTGTCACTTAACAGAAATAATGTTTTTACAATTAATATTGTGTGTGACTCCCATGAGCTTGGATGACTGCATCCACACATCTCTGCAATGACTCAAACAACTTATTATTAATAAAGTCATTTGGAATGGCAAAGAAAGCGTTCTTGCAGGACTCCCAGAGTTCATCAAGATTCATCTTCAATGCCTCCTCTTTCATCTTACCCCAGACATGCTCAATAATGGTAATGTCTGGTGACTGGGCTTGAAAATCCTGGAGCACATTGACCTTGTTTGCTTTCAGGAGCTTTGATTTGTAGGCTTAAGTATGAGAAGGAGCACTATCCTGCTGAAGAATTTGCCCTCTTCTGTGGTTTGTAATGTAACGGGCTGCACAAATGTCATGATACCTCAGACATGCCCCGTACTGAATGTGACCCTAAACCATAATTTTCCCTTCACCAAACTTGACTGATTTCTGTGAGAATCTTGGATCCAAGCAAGTTCCAATAGGTCTTCTGCAGTATTTGTGACTGGGATGCAGTTCAACAGATGATTCATCTAAAAAAATGTCTACCTTCTGCCACTTTTCCAAATGATCAACTAGAAGTCAAGTTATTATTTGTTGCTCTTACAAATGAGATCGACTTTTGTCTGGTAGTGTATTTCCTAAGTGAAGTTTCATAAACTAATTTCGAGAGGAGCACGTGATATGATTAGCACGCCTGGCTGATCATCTGTAATCAGCAATGATCCAATCAGAGCGATCCAAGCGTACTATAAACAGACCATTTTTTCCCCTACTGCTCTACCTTCGTTTTGGAAGAATCCCCCCTTCCACCCCATCTCCTCCTTTTTTTCCTCCCTTTTCTAAGGGGGAGCTTTCGAGACCTATCTGATCTCGGATCCCCTTATATGCTTATTGACTGGGCGGGAGCCTTGGGCTGAAATATCTCCGAGCTCAGGGTTCTCTCCCGGGACAGCATGCCAAACCTTCTATAAACGCTAAGCATATCTAAGGGTGAACTCTTGAAGTACAATATATATGAAATGTATGCAATATTTGATTGGAATAATCAGTTGTTTTTAATGTACTTTGGATACTTAAGCACATTAACATTTCTCCAACACAGATTATTATCAGTGATTAACAATGGTTAACAATGGTTAAACCAACAGTATAAGAGGATGTGTACGTTTATATTACTATGGAACTGAAAATACTAGGCCTGTGCAGTTACAATATGCAAGCAGTGGTTATATGTGGTTCTTTTTAATGTACTTTGGATACTTAAGCACATACTTTTGTACTTTTACTCGTTTGATAGTTTAAAATGAGCACTTTTTGAGAGTGAATTACTTGGTTTGTGCACTTTCTCCAACACTGATTATTATTAATTAAAATAGTAAAGCCATTGTACAAAGTCAGGTAATTTTACTGTACTTCATGGTATGGGAACCGCATATAACCACTGCTTGCATGTTGTAACTGCACAGGTCTAGTATTTTCAGTTCCATAGTAATATAAACATACACATCCTCTCATACTGTTGGTTTAACCATTGTTCAGCCTCATACAATACACATATATAAAGTATGCTTTGAAGTAATCTGCTAGATTGTGTAGCAGTCTACTTTTTTGAATAACACAAAGCTAACACAAAACTGCAGGTCTCCGGATATGATAACATCAATGAAGCTTTATACACGTTGCAGTGTGAGCTGAAAGCAGGGATTTGTACATAGCTCCTCTAGCTCCTGTGTGGGAACCCGAACTAATAGAATATATTATAAGATTATATTTAACAAAGTGTCCATCTCAAATAAGGTCCATTTTTCATGTGACAGCCATTCCAGGGAGGCCCGGAGTTGAAGAGAGGGAGGAAAAGATGGCTGTCTGAAAAGGCTGGCTTGAGATTGGCTTGGTATCCATTAAAGTGTGGAGCATGGTGCATATTTTCATTATTCACACAAAGGTACGTGTCAGCTAATCACGGCGAAATCGCAAGCGTTTAAAAAGCCAACAGACAGACTCCATCCATTACGTCAATTATGAATTAGCACCTCTCCGCCATCTCACTGCACGGAAATGTCTAGTGCTGTCTTAATTAGCCAAACACAGGGCATCAATTCCTCCCAGCCAATGCTGTCTCCTCCTGAGCGCACACGCGCGCACACTGAGCCGAGATTTGAAATGGCGCATGGGGACATTTAATGAGACAAGCGCTCGTGTTTGTCATGCTTTGACGATACATTACTGATCTGATATCCTCGCCTGTTTCAAGTGTAAAATACATCAGCTCTACTTGTCCTGAGCCAGATTTCAGAGGAAAACTTAACAGCCAGACACAATATATCACATTAATGCACACACCTGCTGCGATCGCATTATTCATACCTGTAATAAATTGCAAAAGAGAGAGAGAGATGGTCTTGCAGTGTACCTCACGATGGTGAATCAAGTGTAAAACCGACCAACAGAGCACGAATGCATGCACGGCTTGTCCAGCCGTTGCGCTGTCTCTTTAAACTAGCCCCTCCCTGTCCCTCCCGCTGCCACGGCTACAGCCAACGAGCATTGTGAAGTGTGACATGATCATGCTCACTTTCCGTAGTTAAGCCCTCGCCGGGGGTCGGCCTCTCCAGCTGCTCAATGAGTCATTTGATTGTCATCCACCTAGTGCACTCACAGAGAGAGGAGAAAAAGAGAGGCAGACAGCCACCGAGAGGGAGGGAGGGATGGAAGATATGGAGGGAGGGGACTTTCGGAGGCAATGGGAGAGAATGAGAGGAAAGGAGGGGAGCGAGGAAGAGGAAGAAAGACAGAAGTCAGTTTGAGAGAGGGAGAGAGAAACGGAGCCCGGAGCGTTGTCTGCCGAGGATGACAAGCAGTCACAGAGTCTAAACCCCCGCGCAGAAATAAGTGAGTTAGAACAGGGCTTCTGGCTCTGTAATAAACCGTTTAATGGACAGACAGCCTCTCCTTTCCTTCCTCAGGGTAACACTAAATCCCTCTTTATTGTAGTTTGCACAGATGTTAGTGAGTTATCCATTTCTCTAATCACACTGGATGCTGGCACATCCATCTCGAAGTGAAAAATAACCCTTCGCCTTTTCTCCCACAAACATCCCGCAATTCCTCCATCTCTCTCCCTCTTTAATGTCGGCAGTGAGTCATATAAGGGTCAGTTGCACCAATACAAATAGAATTAAAACAATATTGTGTCCCGATTCGAGGCTTCATGCGATTAGGAACAGCCCGCGGTCAGGTTTGTTTTATAGGTTATGGTGCTGTTTCAGGGGTGCGGCATCTGGACATGATATTGCCGAGCGCCTCGTCATAAAGACAGACATTGTCCCGAGGCCTTCGTAGCAATAACGCAGTTCGCCACCATAGAGCAGAGACAACAATGTCAGATTGTTTTTGAACTGCACAATTTCATAACAGCCTCACAGTCTCGGCCAACAGAGGCAAACGCAATTAAGTCATTGATAAACAACAAAGTGTGCTGGAAAAGTAAGTTTGGATTACAGGAGTCTATGTGAAGATAAAACGATAAGCAAGGGCATATTCGATTTCACCTGATGCAATCACGTTTATTAAAAATCAATGCAGCGAGGAAAGGACACTCATATCTTTAAGAGAAATTATTTGCCGCTTTTTCCCTCTGCGTCCTAATGTGTTCTTCGGCTATTCTGACCTCTCAACAGCTGTGTTAATTTTGTAGCGTTTCAATGGCACAATATCTGCCCTTCATCACACTGCCGTGAGAGACAGACTGTCTCTAACGCCGACCATGTGAGATATTAAAAAAAGAAAGAAGGAAAGAAAGAGGGAAGACGGAGAAAAAAGAAAGAAGCGAGACCGATTCGGCATTCAGCGAAACGCAGACGGGTTAAATCTGGAAGCGTGACAAAAATGTGTCCAGCCTAATGATGTCAACTAGTGTTCTCTCTGCAGAGTGTGCCTTCTTGCATTCGCTCTCCTTCTCGTTCTCCTAACTGCTGAGAAAAGCAAAGTTCTGACACAAACACACTGTCATGTAAACACATCCACTCTCCTTCTTCCACCTATTACTGTAATCTCACTATCAAACGTAGACATGAAAATAAACCGAGAGACAAGGCGGGAGCGCTCCTAACGAATCCAGCCACACCAATCTGCTGTGTCTTTAGGCTCTAACTAGGTGCCGAGGACTGTAAGTTCTGGAGAGGAGCGTGAGGGAAAGGTCACAGGGAGTTCAGAGCAAGCGGATGAGTGATGGCCGTGGAGTGAGGGGCTCTGTTGCCGGGTCTTGTACTTTTCTGTGCTGGCTGATGGGCCTCACAGCAGTAGCCTGAGTCTTGATGGATTGGCAGGCAGTGAAAGGAAATGTTGCCCCCCTCCTCTTTTTCTTTCTTTTTTTTTTACACAAACACACACACACACATATACTCTCCACCATCCCATCATTCCCCCTCCCATCGCTTGAGTGAGAGATTTGCCCTCATCTTCGTTTCTCTCTCCTCCCACCTCCAGCTGCCCCTGGGCTGCTCAGGAGATTCAGGGAACCATAAGGGTTTAGGGGGCCGAACATCTCATGACCAGGTCAACGGAGGAGTGCTGCCCCCCCCAAAGGCAGCCTGACTGGCTGGGGCTGAGCTTGAGATTGTTGTACCTGGCTGGACACAAAAGGACCTGGAGCAGCAGGGGTGGGCTACTAAAATAAACATCAAAGGAGTGGAGGGGATGCGTAGTGGACCCTTTTGTTGCCTGGAAATGGAGGGCTCCCCTGGGGGGTGTCGGCGCTAAATGAGATGGTCTGTCTCGGGCGCGCTTCCTGGTGAAATATTTTTGATAAATAAATCACGGGACCCTCGACACGTTAACCGCTTAGCGACCAACAAACCACAAGATAATCGGAAAGCCTGTTTTGAACCACCTTTCCCATCCCACTTTTCCTCCCGCTGGAAGCCTCTGTGTGATTTGAATAACGGCTTGCCGTGTCTGCATCCTTTAGAAAGCATCACACACACGTTCAGATTGTGTTCCACCTATTGTTTGCAGAGCTCGCTCTCCTGAAAATAACAAATCCATTCTGATGTGTGTCTCTGCTGTGTCAAAACAGAGCCCTGATAATGACATGAACCTAAACCTCTGGAGGTGTCTCTAGGGCCCCGGTGCTCCTCCAGCTATTAGGATTTGTTTGCTTGTTTGTTTTCTGTGTGTAGGGTCCCCATGGATGTGTCTAATTGCTCGACGTGATTGTGTAATATATTCACAGTCAAGGAGAATAGATGGAGTATTATGTGTGTGTGTGTCTCAAGTTCCTCTGTGAGCTCTGGTATAAGTGCGTCTCATTTGTACCTTGTGTTCTAATAAATGTTAAGCTGTCAAGTAATGTGTCGTGCCACACAGCGCACTGCGGACCTTATGCAAAACAAGTGACGTTCTACAAATCCTCGACAACAATAAGACCAAGCCACTCAGTGAGATTTGTGTACTACCATATGACTGTTTCCACATATGTCGAGTGTGGGAGGTTGTGTTTGTGTGTGTGCGCGCATCTGCATGCGTGCACCGCACCGATTAAAACTGCTTTGCTAGCAAACGATTGCGAGTGTGCGATTGTGTGTGCGTACGTGTGCGTGCACTCAAGCGGTTGAGATGGTGGCGGTGAAGGGAGGGCTTCTGGGGAAGAGATGATTATGCCCATCTGTGGTGGATGCCAGGTGTGTACTCCCCACCCCCACCTCTTCCCTTTCCCATTCCTCCCCTCCATCCTGGTGACGCTCCACTCCACTCATCACCCTCCATCAGCACGCTCCAGCTGCCAGCCACCATGCTAACTAGTACCAAGGGGCGCTAGCGTGCCTTCACAGAATGCACTTACCGGTGAAATCGGAGCAACTCTGCAGTCTATAAAAGTGCAACTGGATGAAACACTGTCCAACAGGGCCTGACACCTGCTGCGGTCATGGACTTCCTTTCGGTGTGGCTGCCTTGCGAAAACTCATAAAAAACAAGCTAGAGACTCCAGTGCACTGATATTGACTGCCGCGTCAGATTTTGTTGTTGTCGATTGCTTGTTGCTTTCTGGTCAATTTAGATTCTCCTCACCTCCAGAACCAACAGCTCCAGTGTTTGGTCACAAGGGCGATTTCTGTGATCATACAACTGGCGTGCGTGCAAAAGCTGCTTGATTTACAGGGGCACCCTGATCCTATGAGGCTGTCACCCACATGGACACACTCACTCTTGCACTACGGAGCCACCCCACACTGAGAGGACGTGCCTCGTAAAACACCCTGCGACGGCCTAGATTGATCCCCTGGTGAAAATGGGCAATATTCCTACTGCATCGATATCAATAAAGCGTCTCAGGCTGGAGGCTGTGCAGGCCTCCTTTTTGTTTCCCTTCTGTGGTGGGTAGAGGGAGGAAAAAATCCATAGACAATTGATGGTGTCTGGAAGAAAGGCTCTATTGGAGTATATCAAATCAGGCTATCGAAGAGAGGAAAGTTTGCCCTGTAAATTAGACTGTTTGCTCCAAGTTCAGTGATAAAGAGAATGGTATAGGAATGTCCTTTTTCTGGCTACGCTCTGAATGATTCTCCTTCCATCAGACACAGACTGTTATATATGGAGCAGATATAGGGAACATTTAATGTTGATTGACATAAAAGGGACCGTTTACTCAACAATGAAAATTATTTTCATGTCATTCAAAAGCTGGATTTTCCATTTCAAATCTACACAGCCTGACAAATGTCTTATCATCAGTCCCAGTTGTAAGAGCAACAAATAATAACTTGACTTCAAGTTGATCATTTGGAAAAGATGAGTAGATGGCAGAAGGTAGATATTTACGATGAATAATCTTTGGAACAGCATCCCAGTCATCACAAATACTCCAGAAGACCTATTGGAACCCGCATGGACTCAAGATTCTCACAGAAATCAGTTAAGTTTGGTGAAGGAAAAATCCTGGTTTGGGGTTACATTCAGTATGGGGCATGCGAGAGATCTGCAGAGTGAATGGCAACATCAACAGTCTGACATTTGTGCTGCCCATTACATTACAAACCAAAGGAGACGGCAAATTCTTCAGCAGGATAGTGCTCCTTCTCATACTTCAACCTCCACATCAAATTTCCTGAAAGCAAACAAGATCAAGTTGCTCCAGGATTGGCCAGCCCAGTCACCAGACATGAACATTATTGAACATGTCTAGGGTAAGAAGAAGGAGGTGGCATTGAAGATGAATCCAAAGAATCTTGATGATCTCTGGGAGTCCTGCAAGAACGCTTTCTTTGCCATTCCAGATGACCATTATTAATAAGGTATTTTAATCATTGCAGAGATGTATGCATGCAGTCGTCCAAGCTTATGGGAGCCAAACATTATATTAATTGTTTTTCCACCGCGCCATGACTTTATATTCTATACTGTACATTATTTCTGTTAAGTGACAAGACTTTTGTGTAAGCATAGTCAGACCTTTCTGTCCTAATTAAATCATTAAAGATCAAGACATGATCATATTTCATTTTGGTGAAATAAGCGTAATCTAGAAGCCTTTGGCTCCATTTACACTAGTTCGTTTTAGTTTTAAAACGACATTTTAGCATGAAAACGATCCGCGTCCACCCTAGCGTTTCACCCAGTGTTTCTGAACACATCTCTGCACACACTACTCCACCAAAAACGTATATCACGTGACCATTCGCGCACTCTGGGCATGCACGTTCAAGTATAAACAGGAAGCACGTGTCTCGCTCGGCATTCTAAATAGGGCTTACGCCACGTGAAACGCGAACGATTAGCGAGTGCTCGAACAGTAGCTTGCCTCTTGCAAATATATGCAGCTGTTAAACAATAGTGCAAACAACGCTCCCATTTCTGTCCATGTTGTTTACAGTGAAGGCTGGTCTGACATCTTCCGGTGGCGTTATAGTCATGTGATAGGGGCTTGGCGAATAAGGTAAGGTTACGCAATGACCCAAAAGGCCCAATCGAATAGCGAATCCCAGCAGCCACACCTCCGTTTTCAAATGTCTCTGTTTCCCCCTCATCCACACTGAGACGGAGCAGCAGCGTTTTAGAATGAAAACGGCCTCTCCAGCGTTTCCAAAACGCTCCGTTTTCAGGGCATGAAAACTCTGGCGTAGTGTGGATGGATGGCATAACCGTAGCAAAACTTATGCGTTTTAAAACGAAAATGCATTAGTGTAAACGAGGCCTTTGCCTTTCATATATAAGCCACTTCTGACACCAAATAATCAACTAGAAGTCAAGTTATTATTTGTTGTTTCTAAAATGTGGATAGGTGACAAGACTTTTGTCCCATAGTGTAGCTTGCTTTCTTTTTTGTATGATTACATGACAGTTTTTGCGTTGTCAAACTACAATTTTACAGTACTTTACACATCACAACTGAATATATGAAGAATTTAATGGGATAGTTCACCCAGAAATTCAAATTCTGTCATCATTTACTCACCCTCTACTTGTTCTATACCAGTTTTTGGAAACCTGTAACCACTGACTTCCATTGTAAGACAAACAAATACCAGCAAAGCCAATAGTTGGCAGATTCCAACATGTTTCAAAGTATCTTATTTTGTGTTCACCAGCAAACAAAACCTCAAACTGGTTTGAAACAAGTAAAGGGTAAGTCAATAATGACAGAATATTCATTTTTGAATTATTACATTATATATGAGGAGGGTATCCTGGGCATCTGAGCAAGTGCACCACTGAAGTGAAATTGAAAAGTGAAATTATTGTGCAGGCTAAAATATAATGCTTAAAGTCCATGTAAATATATATGCTTATTGTTGACCATTGGTGCTCATTTTTGTTAGCAAACCTATTTCTGTTATCTCCCCTTCTCTGTTTGCTGGGTTAGTGATGTGGAGGGATGGTGCCCTCCGCAAAAATGCTTTGTAGATGAAATCAGGCCAATCAGTAGCATAATGAGAGGTGTAATATGTCCCCTGAGAGAGAAGGAAGGGGGGGAAAGGGGTTTATCATATTGCCAGAGCCTCTTAGACTCTATAATCTCTCTATACGTTCTCAGAAACACACTCACTCACAACACGGTTCAAATATGTTCCAAGTTTTGTATACTTCCACCTATCTACACTTTCCCTTTTCAGTCTGTTGTTCTTGTTCTGCTCAGAAATGCATCTATAAGCAGACAATCCTCATGATAATTATTTAATAGCAGCGGAAAAAAACACACACACTCTAATTGTGGTCTAGTCCTAATTACACATGGCTTTGTTTTCTAGGAATGCATTTCAAAAGCACATCAAACACTTGCAGTTGGGTGAAAAGTACCATTGCTGGGAACAAATGCAGACCTACTTTAAACCCAGTAAATAAATTCATTATTGTGCACGATAACAAGAAATGGGGGGGAAATAGAACCAAAAAAAGCAAACAGACAGTTGTATGTATGTGAGTCATGCTTATTATCTCTTATCTCGCATGCATTAGCATATGTATGAGATTTTTTTATACACTTCAGTCCAACTAGCTTGCAAGAAATCCCTCATTGACAAGAATAAGAACTCAATATCAGCAGAATTAAAAGTTTGCAGCTTTAATATGGAAATGAAGCACTTGAGTCCAATAAAGCAGACCCTTGGATTAATACGCATCCAGTAATGCGCATTTTTGACACATTTTTGATTTGTTCAGGGCTGCATGTACATGAGTGTTCTATGTGTTCCGACAGGTAAAACGCTGCACACGTTCAGTAAACGAATACAATAATTGGACATGACTCTCTACTGTAAATGAGGTGATTTTATGATTCAGTATATGTTTTCGTTTGTTTGACCACCAATAAAATCCAACCCACAGTATGTAAACGATAAACAGGTTTTGAATATTTTCTCAATCATTACAAATGCGTGGGGCGATCCTACAGATAATGGGAAACGATAGACATTGAAACCTTGAGAATTTACAGGAAGGTAATGTTGTAAACAAACACTGTCTCCACCAATAATATTTTGACATTTCTATGCATGATGACACATTTTTAGACATTTCTAGAAAAGACACCAAAGTACTTCAGCGACTGCCTTTCATTTTTATTTCTTTTTTTAAACCACATAATGTCTGAAGCGACTTAATTGGATTGGGGAAGGCTGTCTATTTCCAGTTTCTGTCTCTTATTCTTGTTATTTTCTACATTCCCCCAGGAACGTGGAATCCACAACATTCACTTTTGTCTGGTGTCTGTCAAAGAATAAACATCAGATATGAAATTGGAAAGAAAAAGTGCATTCCATCACTGGAAGGATGTACTTCGCTCTTATCGGATATTTGCATCTAAATTGGAGTCTTGCTCTGCTTTTGAAAAGAGCACCATATTGAGCACACACACCCGCAATGTTTCCGACTGGAACGTAACACATTGTTAAATGTCCAGTCACGAAGGGTTGTTAGCTTTATCCTGGCCGTTCATTCACTACGAGCATTATGTCCTTTAGCAAGACTTTTCTGATGACATTCATGGTCCGCGAAGTGACCTTTGTAGTCGTTTGAATTTACAATTTAGTTTGTCTTTTTTTTTCTATTATGCGCTGCAGCCTATTCATATGACTTATCAAAACTTTGGTGTGCGCCAGAACTTTTAATCTTCTTTCATATATTGTTACACAGTATACATTTAAGTCACATATACATATGTTATGTCTTAATATCTTGAAATACACTTTAAAAGATAAAGGTTCTTGGTTCATGGAGGTGTATGATTATTTGTACATGTGTGGGTGTACATTTGCACCTACGTATCATTGCATTTTCTTGGTTTACATATTACTATTATTATTATTATTATTATTATTATTATTATTATTAATAATAATAATAATAATAATAATAATAATAATAATTGCTGGCATGGGGTGAGTTTTGGGGTTTAAATAAATAAATAATTAAATAGATATTTATGGCATGGACTGTTGCCAAATAAGGAATCAGAAAGCACATGTCATTATTGAAGATTGTTCCCATCCTTTAAATATAAAATTTCAGCTCTTGCCATCAAAAAGACGTTTTAGGTAACCTCAAGTAAAGAAAATTGTGCATCAAATGTCCTTTGTGCCAACTGCCATTAGAATTTAAATGGGTGGTCTACTATGATATCATATTTTACACTTTAGTTGATGTGTAATGTAGCTGTGTGAACATAAAGAACATCTCTGAATGCAATACGGTTAAAGTTCAATGCAAAGGACGACTTTGTTTTAGACAGAGTTAGCTTAGCAAAGCCTACAGCGAATGAAGTTTGGGGACAACAAAAAAATCCGGGTTAATGATGTCATAAACCCTTCAGGTTACACGCATACACCCTGCGCAGCGAAAAGGCGTGGCCAGAGGCACTGTAATGTTATAGCAGAGAACGCTAAAATGCCGTCCAAACGCTGCTATTTCCACAGAACTTCTTCTGTTTCTGTATTTGGGCTTCAAAAGGACACAACACAAAGAGATGTGCTTACAGTTTAATTTAATTATGTTTCAGAGAATTATAAAAAAAATATATAGCCAGTTTTTGAGAAAGGTCATTTACAGTTACACTGACTGACAGTATTTACACATCAGAGGCAAAGCGTGTGCTAGTAGAGGTGTGACACCGCCGTTATGTTAGCTGACCAATCAGAGCCTCTTGAGGGCGGGCCTTTCAGAGGAACTCGTAAATATGACAGTCGTTTTCATGTTAGCTGAGTAGCTGTATATAATCAAAGTAAAATATATGAAAAAGATAACCTAATTTCAAGTGAACACACATTGCTTTGCATCCCATAAACACAACTAACCCTTAAAAATACATTCTGGATCACCCCTTTAAATACTGGGTTTTAAGTATATATCGGGCTGTAATTTGTTTTTAATGTGATTTATGTGATAACATTGAATTTATTTGTGCTGTGGAATGAAAAGCCAAAGATAAAGATCCACTTGTGGACAATAAAGAAAGTAAAAAAAAAGATAGATAGATGGACAGACAGACAGACAGACAGACAGACAGACAGACAGACAGACAGAC
>CAIGQQ010040079.1:3291927-3306956 GCA_903798035.1 Danio albolineatus | reverse complement strand
CTTTTTATTATTTTATGTTTATTATATTTTATTATCTTTTCTTCCTCTACATTGTAAAAGGATCATCAATCATTCACATCACACTAACTATTAAAAATGTGAATTCCAGGCTAAATTACTAGCATTTTTGATTTAATAATTTAAGGGGATTCACTAACTATAAACATCTTCACTAACTATAAACCTGTCTTTTTGAAGTGTTTCCCTTAGCAACTAAAACAGTCCTGCTTCCTGTTATGCATAAATCCCAATATGTCATTTAATTCTAATTATTGTTTAGAAAAATTAAATCTAAATAAACAATAGGCATAATGCAGATACCATTTCACGTGTATTTATTATAATGCATTACAATAATGAATACATCAATAAATATTTTTAAAAAGACATCATTAATATAAGAAAAAAAATCAAGCTCTCATAAATCCATGCTCGCTTAAGCCAAGAACAATGAGGTATTTTGTGGAAGTGATTGCATCAGCCTAAGGAAAGTTTTATAACTTCCCCCGCTTTCCAAAGTGTTATTTCTCTGTCCCTGTTTTAATCTTTAATGCCTCCTCGTCTGAAGAGAGAAAGAGTCAGAGAGCTCATGCTATGCTCTTGACCCCAATGCTACATGTTTGTTGTGTTGGGTAATTCTTCTTCCTTCCCTCCCAAGATGAGCCCTCCGGTTTATTTTTAAGTCATCAATTACTCAAACTTCAGCCCAACTATCTCTCCTACCATCTGGGTTCCATACCATGGTCTTAAATGCAGCCCGGATAATGACAACCTTCTCCAGACTGTTAATTTACGAGGCCGCGGAGTCGTATTTCATGTGTTATCATGCCTCTCCATTTGATCTCGCGTATCTTTTTCCCCCTGCATCTGTGCGCCCGCGTGCATAAATCTCCGTGTCTCACACCTTGTCACCAGGCCAAAAGATGCTCAAGGCACAAGGAACCCCGCATTAGCGTGTTTAAGCTAAAAAAGAAATGGGGTAGGAGAAAGAACAAAGAGGAACGAGGAAAAAAAAGATGTGCGGAACGGTAAAGTGGCCGCAGGTACTAAAAGTCGATTCAGATGTGACACAACTTGGCAGACGATCTGATAAATACGTTTCCACCTCTGCTAATCGCAATAAACTATAATAATTGACAGTCTTTTAAAACATGCAGGTATCATCTGGATCTCAAATCTAACTTTGCCTATCAGTTTGGGGTATTTTACACGGTTTGTGCAGTTTCTCTATGGCTTACTTTTATTTATATGCTCACATCTAAACATAAAACACAATGTTCCGCTCCAGTTTGGGAGATTTGCTACTTTTGTTTATCTCAACTGTCTTTTCTTTCCGCTCTACACTTTCCATAGTCTATTTTCATCTTCATTGTAGTGTTATTTTCACCCCTAATGAAATCACACGCAAATCGCCCAAAGTGCTGACGGAGGCTGCGGGCGTTAAAAGCCAATCCTCCGCGGGCCTCGTTTAGAAAGCAACCATTTTATTTATTGTGCATCTCATCTCATCTCCTCCTCCTCCTCGTTCTCTTCTCTTCTGGACTCCTTAGAGAGTCTCCGAAATGTCCCTTAAAGCTCACTGGCCACAACAAACTAAGAGGGCTTACTCTAATCCAAGGCAGAAAATAATAATATAGTGGAAATATCAAACGTGTAAAAGTTCTTTGTATCGCTCTTTGAATGACGAGCCCCATATTTCCTCTCTGAAATGACACTTTAATTAAGCAAATTACTCTAGTGAGGGTAGAGGAACCGTCAAGAGCTTGATAAGGCTGTGGAGATAAACCCTTATTGAGAGTGTTTATCAAAGACGCTGGAATCTAAACCTTTAATAGGTAATACCGAGATAAGTAAGCCTTTGTGATGTTACTAGCGCAGGGATATTTTCAGAAGGGCTTATGGAAGAGAGTAAAAGAAAAGGGATGAAATGTTGCGAGGACGAGTCGGTGCTTAGGGGAAGAAAAAAAAAGGGCAGACGATCACATCCTCACCCCACTCACTGCTCTTTTGTGTGACATACTTAGGTTTTGAGAAGAAATTGTTTAAAAAAATGTATAAAAATACAACGTATACTGTTAGCACTTTCTCTAAAGCAGAGCTTGTTTCATAAGGCTATTAGCAATTTTCATGGATTAGCTTTTGAGGAAACATTTAGAGGTGAGTATTGTACTAGCATTACCTATGAGAGATTTCTTTAGCCTTAAAAAAAAGTTTTTTTTTTTCTTTGAATTTTAGTACACATGGTGATACTAGTTTAAACTATGAGAAACTGCATGACACTGAAGGAAGTTTGTGGAAGAAAAAAAAAGGCCAGATATTTATTTTTCTGTTACCATGCTAAACTTATTTTTATATCTTTGAGCTAGGGGTGTGGGCTATTCCTTCATAATATTGTAATTGTTGTTTTAAAGATCTACAAGCTGACATGATCAGCTATGTTAAAAACAAAAAAGTTCAAAAGCATTCATTAGAATTAGAGCCCATGCAATCATATGAGTAGTCACGGGATACGGGTCTATTTCTGCCAGCCTGATCTCATGAGGAAACAGAAGTATTTTACATTTTGTCACTTCAGTGGCTACTATGTACAAATGCATACGAGTTCATTTGTATGAAAATGCACAATTTTAAAAAGGAGGCGCGACACCCAACCCCACTTCTAAACCCAACCATCATTGGTGGATAAGCAAATCATACTAAATTTCACGAACGTGATCGTACGAATGAGATCGTACAAATGAGATCGTATGAATTCGTACAAAGTAGACACTGAATCAAAAAGTTGCGAACAGCTGTGAGATTGTGATGATTTCTGCACAGAGATTAGTTTACAGTAATCTCATCCATATGTTGCATAGATATGAGTGTGAAATTTCATTTTTTGCTCTACAATAATATATTGAGAATATAGACAATCTATTAGGTATACCCAAAATAAATAATACTTCATGAGTAACCACTATAAAGATATTAGAGTCAGCAGAAAATTCCAGAAGAAGTGTTAGAGATAAGGATGATCTCTGCATACTCATTAGTAGGGCCAGACAGAATCTGCGGACATTTTTTGCTATTTATTTGTTTTGTTTTGCAGTTTTATGTGGAATGATTTTGTGAGTATCATAACTAAAACCTTAATATGTGAAATAAAAAGTAGTACCTTTTAAACTTGTATTTAATGTTTACAATGTGAATCCAATTAGAGCTTTATTTGGTAAACAAAGCAAGCCTTTCATATAAAATCTTTACTGAACGATAGAAAATTGTACTTTACAAACTGTATTGTAAACAAATAATATGAATATTTTCATATTAATCAATATTATTACTGAAATTAGTTTGAAAACTGAATAAATATAAGAATTTACACACATTTACACCAGTAAATAAACAGAATCAATGATGGGCTAAAAATCTGCGGAATTCTGGGCGCGCAGATTCCAGTGAGCACAGAAATAAATAAAAAGCATGTTTTTTATTAAATGGCAAGTCAGCGATTTATTATGCATTCATCCACCTAAATTCACAACAGTATGGCAGGCTGCCCAGCTAACACTAACAGTTACGTAACATATTGGTCAATTTTGGTAATTTCGTGACTTACCCATTTAACTACAATGTCATATGCTGGTCATTTCGTTACTATCTCAATACCAAATCAGAGTGTTGCCAATTCATTCCACTAATTTTTTTTTTTTTTGTTATTTTAGTGACTAAAATAAATAAAATTAAAAAAAAAAAACAAGCACATCCCAGACTGGTAGTTGAGTAGTATGTCCGAATTCATTGTATTCGAAAAACAGTAGGTGAGAAGAACCCGAATTACAAACCTTTGCACGATGAAGTGCGCATGTGACTGACGCACTTTTGTGAGAGTGAAGCAATGCAACTGACGCGGGTAGGTCATGTGATCATGACTAATGATGGATGTAGTATTCCGATTTCCATTCATACTACTCACATTTATACTACATTGAACATACTTTTCTAACGGTCGAGTAATAAATTCAAATTCAAAAGTAGCCAGTCACTTTAATTAAGACAGACCTAAACCACACTGTAAAAAGCAATTAGTTGACTAAGAAAAAAATAAAATAAAATTAACTTGGAACTGTTAAGTTGAACTTTTTTAAAAATAATTATGCACATAGTTTATTTACTTAATATTTTTACAGCAACAGGTTTCTCACTTTTTTAAACTAAAGTAAACTAATTGCTTTAAAAAAAAACATGTTTACTGAAAAAAAAAAGCCAACTGATCTCTTTTTACAGTGCAGTCAAAGTACCAGGTCAAAAGCATACTAATGATAATACAACTTAATTATTATGATGTTGCAGATGCCAGTATGGGTCATCTGATTTTATTTCATTCTTTTCTTAAATCAGTCATCAAGATCTTACACTTCATAATAAACAACAGGCAAACTCTTTTCATCTCCCTGATTATTTTACCGACGCTACATAGCAAAACCTGCTGGATGGATGATATATTTAAAGACATCCACAGAAATCATTCCAAGACAAGCATAGATGCAGTGACATAATGTTTATCTGGCATTTCTATAAACAAATACACATGAAATGAAAACCCTAAGATCCCCATCCCGCCGTCTACCTTGTACTTGCTTTCTTTTCTCTGTCTCGCTTTCTTTCCTTTCCCTATCTCCGATACTATATGAACACACTGTCTCTCCTCTCTCTCTCTGATCTACATGTGTTTTCGGTTATGCAAGCGTGTTATACTGCAGTGTGGAGACATTACCGTTACTGTAGGACCAGTAAAGGAGTCAATGAAAGATAGACAGAGAAAAAGAGATTAAAAAAAGGAAAACTGTAGAAGCAGTAGTGCTACAGCAGCACCCAGGCCTCTCTCTGCAGAAAGTCATAAAAACCTTACAGGCACCCAGCTGAGCGACCATGTAGGAGAGCCACAGATCACTTCCTTTTACATACTTCAGCACTCATGTTTCTCTGCAGGAGGAGGCCTCCGCTTTCCCAGAATTCCTGCGCGGGGTTCAGGGACCACCGTGGTGTGTGTGCGGTCTGCGCATAGTTATGGCTAATAATGTGTTTCTGAGAGAGAGCAGGGTGTGTGTTGTGCACTGCGTCCTCTAACTGTCTCATGTGGTAATGCTCAACAGCTGTACTGTACTGTAGTGTCCATTTTTATATATACTTTTTATATTACACACAGAGAGATACTGTATTGTTGTGTTTGTGACAGATTCTTTTTTTCTTTTATTAAATAAAACATTAATTTTTCATTTTATATTTTTATTTTATTTAGCATAAAAAATGATCAATATTAACACCACATATGTATGTATGTATGTTGCTTTTTTGTCTGTTTCATCTTATTATATTTTGGCAAGTGTATTTAACATTTAAAATTGTCAAAATGTAACATCACAATTGGATGCTATTCAGTTTAAACCTAGTAAAATGAACAAATAAATAGGCAAACAAAGAGCAACATGGGCTCATTCTGAAAACGTAACCCTACTGTATATACATTTCTGGAGATCGCGAATCATGTAGCCAGAGCAATGTATGGCTGCATTTCATTTTTAAAATGAACACTATGGGGTGGTATGACGCCGTTTCTTTTCTCGCTTACCAGCTGAACTCTTGTGGATTTTCCGCTGTTACCAATTTGTCAGGTAGCTAGACATGTATGTTGGCGTACTTAAAATGCAGAGCAGAGTTGTGCGTGACAATGAGGCTCGAGTCTGGTGAAGAACAGTTCCAGAAAGTGGCTAAAACAAAAGCTAAAAAATTAAATAAAAGTAACAGGGTGAAAATGTGGTAAAATCTGAAAATGTGGTAAAAATCAAGGGCCTTTTCTTTTCGTGGATTGCTTTTAAAAACATTGTGGTTGGGTTTAGGAAAGGGGGTGGGCGGGTCAATTAGTGCTTTTAAAAACTATTTTGGTTGGGTTTAGGGAAGTGGGAAGGTGGGGGCATTGGTCGGTTGGTCAATCAGAAAGTCAGTTAGTTGACAGCAGCCTTTACGTGAGAACAGCAGGCGCAAATGACAAAGAAATTTGAGATCTGAAAAAGTGTACACAGTGGCCTCTGCAAAAACTGCAAAAAATATATATCTTCTGGGATGTATTTGGCACTCTTGAGAAATGTATATAGTGGTACATAATCAGTATGAGCCTGGGTTGCATAAATAGATGAACAGGCAATATATAATATTGTAAAATATCATTTAAGTTTTCTTTTTGTTTTATTATTGTCGAAAGGGTATTTTTTGACATGTTGATTGTTGACTATGTATTTTTACCATTATTTGTTCATTAATTTAATTTGAATGGATGGATGGATGAATGGATGAATCAATCAATCAATCAATCAAACTCTGTTTGTATAGCACTTTTTTAAAATAATTATTTTCAAACAAGCATAACAAAAGGTAACAAAAGGTGCTTATTATTGCATTACTATCAAATAAAGTAAAAAGTTACAATCAGATATAAGTTAACATAAATAAACACAGGAAACATGCCGTTTCATAGCATGAATGTGATGTCTACATGTGTTTAATGAAGTGTATATGAGTATAAAGTGTATGTGTTGCCCATGAAATCACAAACAAAAGTATATTAAATATACATTTTATATAACAATGTTATAATAATGAATCGAAACCAAATCTTAGTGTTTTTTTTTACAGAAACAACTTGTTTCCTGCAAATTAGAGGGGCATATGTTTAATCAGGTTGACAAAAATGTTGACACAAATATTGTCAATCTTATAATGAAGATGATTTGTGGCACATTCATGAAAGTGACAGCTGTTTTAATGATTTACTCACAGATGCAGTGGCCTAAATCCTTTCATTGGCTATTTAAACTGTTTAGGCCTTTTTTACACTCTAAAAACGTACATTATTATTATTACTATCATTATTATTATTATATTATTATTATTATTATTATTGTTGTTGCATTTTGACCAAACTATGGACAATCATAACAGCTGGGTTAAAAAAAAAAGTTAACCCAATGGTTGGCCACTGGAGTGTACACTCATTATATTATACACACCTATACATTGAGCTGTTTTCCTTTTTGTGTTTTTTTTCTCTCTTGTTTATTGAAGTTAAATGAAATAAATGAGCTTATCATCATTGTGGATGAGCCCCGGATGCTTTGAGAGGAACCGTGGAAGAGGAAGAAAGCGAACTCTCTTCATCAATATCGGTCTAAAACCTCTGTTAGATCTCAGCCTGTCACTTACCTGAAGCTGCCACTTCTCCTTAGCATAAGCAAGCGTGAAATGTTTACTTGAACACATTTCGAAGAGAAAGCGTGCAATAGAAGATGGCACGAGCTGCATAGGAGGTATAGGTAGGTGACAGATATATAACACAGAAGGGTAGAAAAAAGACAGAGAGAGAGAGAGAGAAAGGGAGGAAGAAGAAAAAAGAGAGGGCTGACACTTGTTATTGCGGCAATGCTCGGCTGAGGTGTATCTTTTCTGAGGAGGATAAATTCAACGTGATGTGCCCGTCCTTTTGCCTTCAAAGCACTGACATTGGCATGCAGTTCACGTCATGGGACAGACACACATTAGCTGTCAAACACTTCTTTCATCTTCTGACTTCAAAGGGACCGATTGATTAGTCTAAATGGCCATTACCAAACATCCGCCACTGCAGCATGAAGCAGCAAGCGTGACAAAGAGGAATACAAAATCAACGGCTGCTGAATATGATAAAGAAGAGGTAGAGAGAGGGCGATGAAGTGCTGCAACAAAAGAACAAAAACATGCTTTCGCTCTAATTTGCGGAGGGAGACGCTCTTTTCTGCCGTAATCCGCTGAGATTAGCAGCAGATTATAAGCGTTCTGCACTGTGTCGCTAGCTTTATGGTATAAAGAGCTTTTTGTTGCTGCTGTCATCTCTTTAGAATGTGAGGTGTGTTTTGCACACTGGGAAAGCCATCTGATTGTGTCGATATTTTCAGGCTGGAAAACAGGCTGTTTTTTAGTAATCTGGGAGGATTGTGGTTCTCTTAGTGATAGCGGTGAGGCTACATATAGGGCCAGGGCGACTCTAGTCCATAAATGAGACGCAGAATCATACACACACGACAATAAACACTACAGTACATGAAAGAAAAAGTAATTAAATTGTGGTGGGTGAGTGCTCCAATTGTGGGTTTCTGTTCTTTTGACCTTATTTTTCACATACAAGCAGGCGCAGCCATTGAAATATTTTTTTTAACCCAGGCTCATTCTGAAAACGTAACCCTATATACATTTCTGGAGAGCACCAAATTGTCCAAGGAGGTACGTTTTTTTTTTTTTTTTTTTTTGCAGTTTTTGTTTTCACGAATCCATCAGACGCTTTTTCAGATCTTGAATTTCTTTTGCGAGTGTCATTTGCACCTGCTGTTCTTGCATAAATTCACTAGAGGTCGCTGTCGACTGACTGACTGACTGAACCCCCTCTTCCATCCCTAAACTCAACCAATAATTTTTTCAAAAGCCCCAATTGACCCACCCATCGACCCACTTCCCTATACCCATTGACAGTATTCAAAAGCAGTCCAGAAAAAAAGAAAAGCCCTCACCTAATTTTTACCACCTTTTCAGATTTTACCGCATTCTCACTCTGTTATTTACTTGTTTATTTATTTATTAATTTTTTTGGCTTCTGTTTTTGTCTCACCTGCTTTCTGGAACCGCTCTTCGCTGGATTCGAACCCCATCATCATGGTCAACTCCTCTCTGCATCTCAAGTTTGCCGATGTACTGTACATGGCGAGCTGCTGGACAAACTGGTAACAGCGGGAAAGCCGCCCATACAGAGGTAAGCAGTTAGCTGGTAAGCATGAAAAGGAACAGCGTCGTACCACCTTGTAGCGTTCATTTTAAAAGTGAAATGCGGCCATACATACTTCTGGCTACATAATTCGCGATCTTCAGAAATGGATATAGAGCTACGTTTTCAGAATGAGGCGATGTTGATCTTTTTGGCTCGACACTTCTGCTCTCATTCACTTCCATTGATTTATAGACGTTAAAACAGCTCGTTATGCTGCTTGATGTTACAAACTGATATTTTCTTATTATATACTTTCTTCTTTTTATGTATAGTCATGAACCTACTTGTCTGTAGAGCAAGTTTGCTGTTTTCTGATGATTATTATTGCTAGTCATTTCTCCCATATGCAACTGATTCTGAGGTTCTAAAACAATAACCAAAATGAGCGTCAATAATAAGTGGTAAAGTCAAAACTCTAAAGAATTATTACTAGTCAGTAATGGGCAGAATTTGACTTTAAAGTGATCACCAAAAACTGAATATTCTGTCATCATTAATTTGTCAAAAACGTTTTTTAAATTGCTTTCCATTCATTTATTCATTTTCTTTTTGGCTTAGTCCCTTTATTAATCTGGGGTCGCCACAGCTGAATGAACCCCCAACTTGTCCAGCATATGTTTTACGCGGCGGATGCCCTTCCAGCTGCAACCCATCACTGGGAAAAAAAATTATTTCCATTGAACACAAAATAATTTATCAGAAAATAATTTATAACCTGTAACCATTGACTTGCATGGTATTTGTGTTTCCTACAAGGGAGATCAATGGTTACAGGTTTCTAACATTTTTCAAATAAAAAATAAAGAAACACATTAAGGTATGGAACCACTTGAGGTTGAGGTAAACACAGTAGTAAATTTTCATTTTGGGGCGAACTTTAAGCTCAAAAACAGAAATTCATCTAATTAATAACCAATAACTAATTAATGGTAACACTTAAAAAACGTCTTATGATTATTTTTTTTTTAGGTTTTAGGATTCATTTGCTAATTTTAATGAACTGAAACAGATTAAATTTACTAACAATAAAAAAATACTTTTGATACATTTAATGATCTTAGTAATCATAATTTTAGCAATATACTATTACATTACAAAAAAAGATACTATTATTTTGTCAAACTGAATAATATGAAATAGTTTTATAGTTTTATCAAGACATTATTTATTTATTCATTCATTCATTCATTCATTCATTCATTCATTCATTCATTCATCCATCCATTCATTCATTCATTCATTCATTTATTTATTATTTTATTATTTTATTATTGTTTTATTTAAAAAAATGTGTGTGTACTAATATATTAGCAATGCTTGTAATAATGTATTATTAACATTAGGTAAAAACATTAAATATAATTTAATGACATACTGTAATTAACTTTTTTTTGTATGTATTCTAATTTATTTGGTCTCTTTTTACTTTGATGGTCCCTTTAACGCATTTTGTTGAATTTAAGTTACAATGCACCTACATGTCAACTAATTCTCATTAGATTATAAGTAGACTGTTAGGTTGAGGTTAGGGTTGTGGTTAGGGTTAGTGTAAGTTTACATGTACTTGCAAAGTTGCTTATGGTCAGTTTAATGTCTGTTGAAGGAGTAGTATCAGCAGATAATAAGCAGACAGCCTACTGATACTCAAATGAGAAGTAATTGGCATGTAGTTGCAATATAACTTTTAGTTAACAAACTGTGCAATAGGGACCATCAAAATAAAGTTTTACCATTCATTTTTTGCAAATTTTAACGTAATTTCAATTGAATTACTTGTACGTAGTGTGTATTATTATTAACGATTGTTTCTATACTATTCTTGGTTGACTTTGATTGATTGAGTTATAAAACAAGCTTACACTGATCAATTGATAGATTCATAGAAAATGTACCAAAATCTTAGATGCTTTGGTGACAGGAGTTAGCAAAAAGCAAAAAGAGACCAAACAGTCACATAAGCCTCAAAAACCTGTTTGATGTGCGCTTGTTGATCCTTGCGTTGTCTTCTGATGCCTGTTTCATAAAGAGCAACGGAGGACGATATTAATTAATTTGCCATTATTTTTAGCATTAACATACTAATGATTTCACTGCCTAGTCAAAACATTTCCCCAGCTTATCCCCGCTCAACATATGGCGACATGCACACTCCCACCCACACGTGCACGCGAAATCACAGCAATGAAAAATGAAATCAAAAGCTATGCCCTCGTAAAAGTGGAATAAAGCCCCCCGTTTCCTTGAAGACGGCATGTGCGTCTTGCCGGAGACAGATGGTGGTGTTGCTGGATATATTTTACCTCTCTTCTCCCCCTCACACTGAGGCCGGGGACACTAAAAAGCCCATAAAACTCAAAGATGAGCGGATAGAGCTAATAATATAATCATTGGAAACACCTGCAAAAGGCGCAGATGGGCCATCTCAGCCCGCCTGTCCATCAGCGGCGCGAGGGTCCGCCTTCCCATATGGAGCCGAGGGGTCCGCACATACACGGCCTCTCACTCACTTGCGTCTGTATCTCTCTAACTCATTCACTCTCTTTCGTTGCTGTTTTTTTTCTTTCCTCCACCCAAGAGCATAGCATATGCAGGCTTTTTATAGCGCAGGGCTGGGCTGCCGGGTGTCACAGTCAATCCTGTCCCTCCGCAGAATTGGTGTGCCGTTCTGTGAGGAGGTTGTGAGCTGCGCGATGCCAAGGATGTGTCACCCGTACACTTCTTTAGATTCACACACACACACACATACAGAGAGAGAGAGAGAGACTTCCTCACGCTTTGTCTCTCTAACTGTATTTCGAATGCCCTGCGAGTAGCACATTCTCTTTATATTGAAGGCATCATTCTAATGGGCAGGTCACGAAGATGCGTCTTGTTGACATCTAGGACATTGGAGGGAGCTGATAGGAGCAGAGCATCGATGAGCGTGTCACTGTAATGGCTTTACAGCAGATAACGACTAAAGACACTCTTTCCGAGGAGGGGGGAAGGGGGGTCTGATCCCAAATCAGAGGTTGAGGGTAACTCCTCTTCCCTCTGATCTCTGCCTGAATTTCATTAATCTTGACAATACGAGATACTGCTCTCTGACAGCCTTTAGTCTACAAGCCTTTTACAATCTGTCCGAGTCTGGCTCGCGCAGGTTCTTCAGCTTCAGAGTGTATGATTTATATCTTTAGTTAATCATCTTTTTGAAAGCAACCGGCTGTATGTTTTTTTTTTTTGTTTTTTTTTCCAGTGTACGTATGCATTCACATAAACACACACACACACACACACACACACACACACACACACACACACACACACACACAAACAGCCAACAGAGTCGAAATCTCTTTCCTCTTTCGTGCTGTGAAGCAGGGCTCCTTTGAAGATATTAGAAGAAAGTGAACACAACTCAACGGCGTCATCAATTTTACTGCGCAGCAATATTTTGTTTAAAGAGTGGAAAGAGAGGAGACACTCCTGGCTGTTGCTGTCATGATGTGATAACTTTGCAGAGCTCTCTTAAAGCGGCTGACACTGAGGCACTCTTTAAAGGAAGGATTGGGCTATTTACTCTTCTCGCTGCTACTGAGTCTTGGCTCGCTTTAGAGAGAAGTGCTGGTCCCCTACAAATTATTCCATCATGAGGGTCAACGACGTGGCAATCTTTAAATTCAGAAATACTTTAAAAATACAATTCAGAGATACTGTTGTGTAAACGATCGACCAAATTGAAGTCGTTATGAAGAAGCATGCAGAGTAAAAGCATAAAAGAGATTTTGGTATTGTATGAGAGGATGCCTTTAGTCACTCATCACTATGTGTCTCTAGATTCATTCATTCATTTTCTTTTCGGCTTAATCCCTTTATTAATCCGGGGTCGCCACAGCGGAATGAACTGCCAACTTATCCAGCATTCGTTTTAAGCAGCTGACGCCCTTCCAGCCACAACCCATCTCTGGGAAACATCCATACATTCTCATTCACACACATACACTACGGACAATTTAGCTTACCCAATTCACCTGTACCGCATGTCTTTGGACTGTGGGGGAAACCGGAGCAACCGGAGGAAACCCACGCGAACACGGGAGAACATGCAAAACTCCACACAGAAATGCCAACTGACCCAGCCGAGGCTCGAACCAGCGACCTTCTTGCTTTGAGGCGACAGCACTACCTACTGCGCCACCGTGTCACCCTGTGTCTCTACAGTAGGTCTTTAATATCAGACATGTTGGCAACTTCAAACTGTTTGAAAGTCACATAACATTTTAATGATGATAAGTCTAAGGTTGATTGGTTTCGATGTACTTGCAAGTTTCATAGTCAAAAAGGAAAAGGAAATGATATCAGAGAGAGCTTTCCTGCAGTAAGTTGTAATTATTGTGTCCAGGGACTCAACATGCATACACACACGTTTGATTTTAGAATTCTGAAAATGGTCTTTGGCATGGGAAAGCGCTTTAATCAACAGACTTTTCATTGCAGCAGAGTATTTGGAAATCTAAGCATTTCTTGCCACTTGCTGTTCTTAAGCAAAGGATTTGGGCCTATAAATTAGGGCCGTTTTTTAAAGATGTGAAATCATTTGGGTTTGCACATTTTTAAGATCATCAAAGATTGCACACCTTGAAGAACTGTTTTTAACCCCTTAGCCAGCACCCCGACATGGTCGCACTGAGGCACTATTTTTCCCACATGTCAGTGTTTATAAATAGATTACACCACAAAGAAAGAAGTAATCTGCACAAACTATACATCAATCTAAAGCTACAACCCTCAAGCACCCATTGCAGCTAGTTGCTTTTCAACGGGAGGCTTGTAAAGGATGTATTTGCTAAATTTGTGTAAGTTTTACAGAAAATGCTTAATAGATATGGAGTGAATATTATAGTAAAAACAACACACACACGCATTCATTGCAGTACATCAGGGTTTATTTCAAAAGGTAAGAGTCCACAGAAAACATCCTATCGAACACATTTAGTCCACGGACACAATAGTACGGATTATGGATGATTATTCGTTTGTTTATGTCACCGTTTCTACCGGAGACCTGTTGTTTACCATGGTACTTACACGTGAAAACGGCGTCTTTGTAGTAAAAAGCAAGGCAATGTCATAGCTTACAGTGTTACAGATAAAATAAGATCACAAACTAAATAAAAAGTCAAAGTTATAGTTACTAAAATCTAAATAAAGCTGTCGAGTGTTTAGATGCTCTGCATACGCTGTCTTTCATATGCTGTCATTGCTGCCGATCACTGAGTTACTTCCTACTTAGTTTGATTGATGGAGAATTTAGCCAATGGCTAAATTTTTTTCTTTATTGGTCGATGGCTGGGGTTTGAGGTTTTATATAATGTATATGTTTGTTTCTTAGAATATCAGGTATGCACGACTGAGAAATTATTTTAGATCTAGCATCTGCTACCCATTGATTCGTTCCTTTTCTTTTCGGCTTAGTCCCTTATATTAATGTGGGGTCGCTACAGCAGAATGAACTGCCAATTTATCCAGCATATGATTTACGGAGCAGATGCATTTCTAGCTGCAACCCATCACTAGCAAACATCCATACACACTCATTTACACACATACACTACGCACAATTTAGCTTCCCAATTCACCTGTACTCCATGTTTTTGGACTTGTGGGGGAAACCAGAGCACCTGTAGGAAACCCACGCCAACACTGGGAGGACATGCAAATTGCACACAGAAATGCCAACGGACCCAGCCGAGGCTCGAACCAGCAACCTTCTTGATGTGAGGCTATTGTGCTATCTACTGCGCCACCACAAGGCCTATATGCTACCCACACTTACAAAAAATAAAAAGAGTTATGAAGGTATAATTTTTATCATTTTTGTTACTGTCAATCTAACAAGTTGGTGAAAAACCTGAGCGTCCGGCTGAATAATGATATGTATATAATGATTATATAATATCAATATAATGAATCCATGATTTTTTAAAAATATTTTCCAGACTAAGATCATGTCATAATTCTAGCTTTCATAATAATAATAATAATAATAATAATAATAATAATAATAATAATAATTCATTCATTCATTCATTTTCTTTTCGGCTTAGTCCCTTTATTAATCCGGGGTCGCCACAGCGGAATGAACCGCCAACTTATCCGGCATTTGTTTTACGCAGCGGATGCCCTTCCAGCCACAACCCATCTCTGGGAAACACAT
>CAIGQQ010040079.1:3260910-3291527 GCA_903798035.1 Danio albolineatus | reverse complement strand
TATATTATGTACCTGTACTACATTATATATTCTGTTATTTTTCAAGTGTCAGTATCATTTTAAAGCACCTTCATTTTATTATCAGCCCCTCCCCTACAAATATTGGCATGAGACACTGGCAAAACAGTCCTTTATTATGCAGTGGGCGGCACACGCCCACACACTCGCGCTTCTCCTTCATATAAACACACTCACTGTTGTCTCTGTGTGAGACATGCGGGAGTTGATTAGTACCTGCTTGTAGGTTTGATTTCGATGTTATTTATTTATTTTATTCTGTTTTGACAAGGGGAATTTGAGGATACGATGTGACTTGGCCCTGTCATTCACGGCTGGCTGACAGGTGTACTTGTCAAGGACGGGCCTGTCTCTGCCCATTAAGTGACACGTAAATCCTGGGAGGGTGGAGAACAGCTATTTCGGAGGGCTTGGGCTTGACATAAATCCAGTGTGGAAAAGCTTCCATCTCCTGCCTTCCTACCCGTCAAACATACAGATCCCCTCTGATGCCTGTTTCAAAAAAAAAAAAAAAAAAAAAAAAAAAAAAAAGAGCCCGACCTGTGCATGCACTTCACAGCAGACTTACAATTGTAAGGTTAATATAGACAATTTTTTAAGTTTGGAGCACAGTTTTTTTTTTTTTTTTTTGTATTTGTCTAAAAGAAGTAATGCTCACCAAGGCTTTATTATATTACCAATACATTCATCACCAATAAGTCAGTTAATATTAATGTCAGTGTTGAAAATAGTTCTGGTGGATTTCTTAACAAAATGTTCCACCTTTGCCACCTGTGACAACCTCAACCTTGTCGATACCTGCTGGACCTTAGAAGAATACATCATCTTCACTCTAGAACAAATCTATTCACCACCCCTATTCAAGAACATGATACCAGAGCCTGCACTACAAACAGTGCAAGAGCCAGTCTCAATCTCAGAGCCCAAGCCCAACAGTGAGTATGTGGTATATATTCTTGGCACATACAGTATTATGCCTCTTAATAACAATTGAGCTTTGTTTAAGAGCCACAAACTATCTTGTTCCATGACAACAGTATACTCATAGTGTAATGAAAACTTCCAGCAGGATAATATGCAATGTCACAAAGTAGATCTAATTCTAACAGAGCACCTTTGGGATATGCTGGATCAGCAGCTTTGCTACATGGATGTGCATCAACAAATCTGCAGCAATTGCATGTTTGCATGTCATTATGGACTTAAATATCTAAGGGATACTTCCAGCAATTTGTTGCATGTATGCCATGAAAAATCAAGAAGCAAGGGGTCTAAGTGTGTACTAGCAAGTGCACTAATAAGTAACTAATAACAGCAAGTCTGACTTTGTGTGTGAGCCAGTCCTTACTTTTGTTTCAGAGGGGAAAATCTGGCTAAGAGCTAGATATAACTGGCTACTGATAAACAGCTCCTTGAGTTCCACAATAAACCATTGTCTTTCTGACTTCACCAGAATTCCTCATCACTCTGGCTTAGGCAGTTGGTGTTTCACCTTTGCCGCACACTTATGGTAACTCACCCCTTCAACCATTTCGACTCCGGCAGATTCCTTTCCTCCAGCTTTAGCTCAGTCTCCAGGATAACATGCTTACTGTAATTCTTTAGCACCTCCTATCCACCTCCACCTGCTCTACCTACTGTAGGTATGTCAATCCCGTTTGTGCATGGCATCCCTACCAAGGCTCCACCATGGCTCCATCCTCCCCACTTCCATTGGGTGTCATCATCATCCCGGTTCTCTGGAGGCTCTCATCTCTAGTTTGATCCTCAGTGGTTCCTTCAACATGTATTGCTCTATAAACCATTCAGTTGCCCATTTTCGTTTGGTTTGCTCTGCTCCTTTGTATTTGGGTTGTATTAACTATATTTAATAAATAAAGTGGTCAGATGCAAAAGCCTCTGAGTGCCATTTGAAAGTTTCTTTAAAATGAGCATTTTTCTCACTCTCATGTGTGTAGATTGAGTAATTTCACTTTTATTCATTCATTTATTTTATTTTCGGCTTAGTCCCTTAATTAATCTGGGGTCGCCACAGCGGAATGATCCGCCAATTTCACTTTTATAGCGAAGAAAATTGTCTTTTTGATGACTTAAAAAAAAATAAATGAACAAATATAGAGAAGCTACGAAAAACAAAGAACTTTTCATACGACACTCAGAAGTTTTTGCATCTGAACTCATTACATTTATAAATAAATGTTTATCAAATGTTATATAATAAATATATATTAATTATGTTGAAACCTTTCTGCAACCTTTTCAAAACCTTTGCTAAAATGTAATACATACTGATACTTTATTAGGTCAGGCTGTCCAACTGCTTGTTAACCGAAATATTTAATCAGCCAAAGTCATAACAACTTTTAATTTAGGTTAGAAGAGAAGGACCTGACTGGTTTGAACTAATAAGAGGGCAACATTCACTCAAATCGCCACTTGTTACTGAGTAACAATGCTGGGAATAATGGCATTATAAATAAATGCTGTTACTAAGGAAGTTTGCTTTTCTCAGTAACGAGTAATCAAACAAATGACTGTTTCCTCATTACTATTACCATTACTGAAAATAAAATGCTGCGTTATGTATTTGATATACTGTATAATCTGCTGAAATTGAGCTCATTGAAGCTGTTTTCGTTTGAGTACATACATAACACAATAGTTATTTTCCCTGATTATTAATTCGTTTTTTAATAATTCAGTTACTATATGTGATAAGTAACTATAACTAACACATTTTTTTTAAGTAACATGGGGCGGCACTGTTGCCTCACAGCAAGAAGGTCGCTGGTTCGAGTTCCGGCTGGGTCAGTTGGTTTTTCTGTGAGGAGTTTGCTTGTTCTCCCCGTGTTCGCATGGTATGGAGTAGGTTAATTTAAGAAACTGAATTCTCTGTAGTGTATGTGAGAGTGTATGAATGTTTTCCAGAGATGGGTTGCAGCTGGAAGGGCATCCACTGTGTAAAACTCATGCTTGATAAGTTGATGGTTCATTCCGCTTAGGTGACCCCTGATGAATAAAGGGACCAAGCTGAGGGAGAATAAATGAATGAATAAAGTAGCATACCACTGCTGAGTGTTACATCTCCTGTGATGTTTTGATTGATGAAGGAAAGGAAATTTAAACTTAAATTTTAAGTATAACTGCATACATCTTCCATTCTGATTGCACAGCAAATATCAACTTAGAGCAGATGATTTGGTGTCGCTCCTTTAAGATAGAACAGCAAACTGAGACTCCAATTAGAATTGTACTAAATTAAATTGGGCACTATAACACTTCACACGTGAGTCTGATGATGAATCTGTTTCTGTGACATCTGAATGGTGTGGTCTGATTTTTGCATACATAATTGGAAACAAGAATCCATCCTGCCTTGTTTCACTAGTTCAGACTGGGGTTGTAGTGCTGTAGGCGATATATTCTTGGCACACATTGTGCCCCTTAATACCAATTGAATTTTGTTTAAGAGCCACAAACTACCTTGTTTCTGACCATGTCTATCCCTTTATGGCCACAGTGTACTCATATTGTAATGACTACTTCCAGCAGGATAATGTGCAATGTCACAAAGTAGACATAATTCTAAAAGAGCACCTTTGGGATATGCTAGAACAGGAGATTTAAATCATGGATGTCAACAAATATGAGGCAATTGCATGTTTGCTTGTCATTATGGACCAAATTATCTGAGGGATGTTTCCAGCAATTTGTTGAGTGTATGCCACGAAGAATTTATGTACAGTGTGAAGGCCAGATCATCAAACCTGGTACTAGTAAGGTTTAACTAATAACGTGGGTTGCGTGTGTAATTGCTTTGAAAGTGTAGGACCTTTGTTTTCTTCTCTGCATTTGTTTTAATACTTTCATTTTGGAATGAAAATTTCCCTGTTACTGAATTATAAAAAAAAGTTTTACTGTACCCCCAAATACATTGCATCTAATAGATGTCTAATATACAGCTAAACGTAGATGGTTATCTGAAACAAAGCTACATTTGAGCTGTCAGTACAGATTTCTATGACTGGCCAAAAACATGACTAGTCTTTAAATACATAGATTAGACAGACCCACATGAGCAGGGGATTATTTATTACTTTAATACTGTGCATAGTCTAGTTTTGGATAGACTTGTTCCAGCAAAGCCGTCAATGTTTAAACATCAATTAGACGTCTATTAAGTTTTTTTTTTTTCAACAGAAAAAAATGCTTGCCGGTTGGTGGTTTGTGTTTGAATTAATAAATAGCTCATTTAGGGTGTGGGAGAATCGTGACTTTCCCCGTCATTTCGGGCAACTGTGTCAACAACTGATGATGAGATGCCATGCGTCTTGCCATCTGTGATGTCACTTGTGATATGCGGTGATATTCTGGTGTTATCAAGCATCACTTTAACACAGCTGGCTGAAACATTACTTTCTGTCTCGACTAGTATGGGAGAATATACTGTAAGAGATGCAATTCATAAAGGAACAACTGCTAAAATAGACTAAAATGTAGTGACACTATTTTTCTTTTGTAAGAGTTTACTTCATAAACTGGATGAAACCTATACGACAGGGATCACCAAACTTGTTCCTGGAGGTCCAATGTGCTGCAGATTTTAGCTCCAACCCTAATCAAACACATCTGAACAAGCTAATCAAACTCTCACTAGGTATACTTGAAACATCCAGACAAGTTGGAGCTAAATCCCGAGATTGGTGATCTCTGCTATATGAAATGGAAATATGGCATGTGATTGTTCTCAATGTTTTTCAATCAATCAATCAATCAATACAAAATTACTATGCAGTCTTGCTAGCACCACACAGTGTTAACTTTTTGCTGTATGTTAAAGGTTTTGGTTTGTGTGTTCATCTAAAAATCCCAAAGCCAAAGCTTCAGCCATTGCTTATAGTTGATATGCAGATGTTAATCAAGCTGTTGTGAATGAAACCATTGTTGCAAAATAATTAAGTCTGAGACAGAATTATACAAAATGCCTCCACAAATTATAGCGCATAGGAATGAAAATAACACAAGGAAAAAAAATGACTTGACTTTCTGAGAAACAATAAATTAAACCTGACTTCTATTTAAAGTTTCATTTCAAAAGTTTGTAAATATTGTTACGCGCTTAGCTCTAATATGGAAAAAATTACCTCTTGTGACAATTTAAACGTTTCATTGTAATCAGACGGAGAGTCAGCCATCATAATGTTTAAAATTAGACTTTAATATTTCATCGCATCAGAAGGTTGGTTCTTATTAAAGATGTGGGCTTTTTCTCAAAGCCTAAATGTCATCAGAAGGAATGTGTGAAGATGCTTCTGTTTGCTGAATTATTCCACCTCTGTGCAGACGCCGTCCACCGATCATAAATTTGGCACATCGGCTTAATGATTCAGATATTAAAATGTATATGTATTTATTAAAAAGAGGCATTAGTTTCAATAAATACAGCACATTTGAGTATATTATTAATATTACTACTACTACTACTACTACTACTACTACTACTACTACTACTACTAATAATAATAATAATAATAATAATAATAGTAACAACAACAACAACTATTGTTGTTGTTGTTATTATTATTATTATTATTATTATTATTATTATTATTATTATTATTATTATTATTATTATATTAGTTCCTAATAGCTTTCTAACATACCTAATATGTATATAATGCTGGATCTGTGACAAATTGCTCATGTTCATCATCTTTAACTCATGTTCAAAAATGCACGTCGGTTGCATAAAATGTATTTATGTAAAATGCATTCATCATTAACTGCTTGACTACAATCTTTTTTTTTTGTGCGGTTTGTGTTGGTGCCACTTCTAGTGTAGAAATTACACTCTTCATCTTTACGTTGTTTAAATGACATATTATGCATACTCAAACTAGCTTTGATTTAATCATATGTGCTTGTAGACAGCAAATCCTACTACCACTGTTTTCAGTGACATGCTTCTGTTCTGCAATATATCCATCTTCGCAATGTTACCTTTTGAATTAAAAAGTTTGCGATCAAAAAATTGCTACATGTCATTCGCGGCACTATTGCTATGGATAAATAAATAAATAAATAAATAAATAAATAAATAAATAAATAAATAAATAAATAAATAAATAAATAAATTAAATAAAATAATATTATATAATATTATATAATATAATATAATAAATATAATATAAGGGAGGCACCACGGTGGCGTAGTGAGTAGCACGTTCGCCTCACAGCAAGAAGGTCGCTGGTTCGAGCCTCGGCTGGGTGAGTTGGCATTTCTGTGTGGAGTTTGCATGTTCTCCCCGTGGTTGCGTGGGTTTCCTCCGGGTGTTCCAGTTTCCCCCACAAGTCCGAAGACATGCGGTACAGGTGAATTGGGTAGGCTAAATTGTCCATAGTGTATGTGTGTGAATGAGAATGTATGGATGTTTCCCAGAAATGGGTTGCGGCTGGAAGGGCATCCACTGCGTAAAACAAATGCTGGATAAGTTGGCGGATCAGTTCGCTGTGGCGACCCCGGATTAGTAAAGGGACTAAGCCGACAAGAAAATGAATGAATGAATGAATGAATAAGTAAGGGATAATCAACGGCTTGGGATAATCAAGCCATTGATTATCCCGCTTATTCCATGGTCATTTGCCAATGTAGGCCTACGTTTAAAATAGTTTTGCTGTTTGCAGAGCAATATTTGTCAGATTTTTTAAAAAAAAATTGTCAGTTTTTTACATGTTAGATTTTCTAGTCCCTCACTGAATCAGCTGTGACAGGCAGACAGAGAGATAGAGAGAACATGTGCGTGCTGTTTATACCTGTTAATATTATTAAGATGTGATTTCATCAGTCCTGATCACAAGTGGACAAATAAGACATTCCTAGTCACACCTGGACTGTGTTTCCAGTCACACGTTTCCTTTTGCCTTTCTACCACTTCTCTGACGAGGGAGGATCTGTATAATAGTTGTTTTTCCCCTTTACATTACCTTTAATACTGTGAAAGCTGATATACCTACAGTATAGCAGAATTTCCGCGATTTACATTTCATAATAAACATACAAATTTTATAAAAGGTATCATATCAATTAAATATGCATACTCTAGAGTCTTTGAAGCAGCCAAATTCTATTTCAGAAATCTCTGCTGTTAAATATAGGTAAATTTTGCATTAAAAAAAAAAAAAACATATCAGGACAGGTAGGAGAACATTCTGCTTTATTTATCTTCTTTAAAACAAAAGCAATCTGTTTATTTATTTTTCGAACTGTTATCAAATATGACTGGAACTACCTGTGCATTTCAACGAAAATAAAGCACACCCTCCAGCCAATCAGAATCAAGAATTTCAACAGACCATGGAATAAAATAATATAATTCATTCATTTTCTTTTTGCTAATCCCTTTATTAATCTGAGGTCACCACAGTGGAATGAACCACCAACTTTCCCAGCATATGTTTTATGCAGCAGATAATATAATATAATATAATATAATATAATATAATATAATATAATATAATATAATATAATATAATATAATATAATATAATATAAGCTGCTGGTGGTTCTTTATTGATACAGACACCAAATTAATGGTAAGTGCCTGTCAAAATACAATTTAGAGTTGTTAAACAAAAAAGACTGTATATAAAATAAACTATTCACTGAATATGTTCCCTGGGGATTTCAGTATATTTCAGCACCATCCATTGTATTCTAATGCACATTCTAATGTTCGATGCATTTACAAACACACAAACACACACACTTCAGAGACCACAGCCCCTGCCCATTCCCCCCAGGGACCACTCTATTGCTTTTGGTTTATCACGGTCCAGCGTGCAGTTGGCCACAGTAATTAGAAAACCTCAGACATGCATTTGAAGTGTCCTGCTTAGGCCCAGATCACCAATAACAGCATTTATTGTTTTCTAATCAGGGGCCCTTCGGCTGCCCCAATCACTCAGTAAATAATGGAGATGTCAATACTCTCAGGCCCGTGACTCACCCAAACCTCTGCTCCCGCTCACCATAAAAAGCCCTCATTAATCACTCTGTACCTTTGAAAAGAGTTAAAACTGTCAGTCGGTGAAAACCTGTCTTCCTCCACTAGCTCGGCACCGTCCACATCACCTCAACCACCGGCCTCAGTAAACCCTTTTCCTCATCAGCGGTCAAGCGGCTCAAATCTTCCTGCGTAACAAGGGCACCCGCATTGATTAGCGCACTCATAGGCAGGTCCCACTGCAGGAATTACACTGCTAATTCTCTGTGAGGTTTTTTTCGCTAAGCCCAATCGACATCGTATATGAGACCTGGTGTTGAATTTAAGGGGTAGTTTACCCAAAAATGAATGTTTACTCATTATTTACTCACATTCAAGTGTTTCCAAATCTGTATGTGCTTCTTGTTTTCTGTTGAACACAAAATAAGATATTTTGAAGAAAGAAAGCTGGAAACCTGTAACCATTGATTTCCATAGTAGGAAAAACGGTCCCACTTTATATTAAGTGTCCTTAACTACTATGTACTTGCATCAAAAAATAAATACAATATACTTACTGTGCTATTATGTATTTGAGAACACTTGTGGTGCTATTGAGTTGGGATAGGGGTAGAGTTAAGGACAACTTTGGTGGTATCGGTAGGTTTAAAGGTGGGTTAAGGTGTAAGGGATGCTTAACAGTGTATTTACAAATGTAAATACAGAAATTAATTACAGATGTAATTACATACAGGTATTTAATCAAGCATAAGTACGTTGTAAAAATATGTATTTACACAAGTACATTGTAACAAATTATCAATTTTGGTGTAAGTACATATTAGTTAAGGCCACTTAATATAAAGTGGGACCGGAAAAACAACTACTAAGGAAGTCAATGGTTACAGGTTTCCAGCTTTCTTTAAAATATGTTATTTCATGTCTAACAGAAGAAATAAATGTATATACGATAAAAAAAATATCTAAAAAAAATTAGAAAGGGTGTGTAAATTATGTCATACTTTTCAGTTTTGGGTGAACTATTCCTTTAAGGCTCCTGACCGAAACCTACATATTGTGCTGGTTTCTACACTCTTAAAACAAACGGTTCTATATAGAACCAAAAATGGTTCTATCGAGCGCTTCATATATGGAACCCCAAAAAGGTTCTATATAGAACCATTTTAAGGGTTCATTAAATAGAACCCCAAATGGTTCTTTGAATTCAAGTTAGATGGTTCTATTTAGAACCATTTAAGGGTTCTTTTTATTTATTAATGAATTATTGCTACTTATTAATGAATAAAAAATAAAACCAATCCAGACAATTCAAATTGTTTAAATTTATTCAATCCATTATACAAAATATTTTTTAAATAATACTTAAAATTGCACCTCTGCATACTTTGCATTGGACAGCAGATCTACCTTAACAGTTTAATGACATTCAACAATGTAATTGTAATGATTTCACTTTTATACGCTTTTTTACTGTTTGAGCAAATACAGTACTTAACTTTCACACATCTCTAAACGGAAGAGAAATATATCACAATGCAGATGGAAACAATACACAAAACAATATCAATGCATCTATTAAATAACACTACAATTTCAAAAAGTGGATGGTACATGTATGTATTGGTCATCACAACATCCATTTTTATACATAATTTTTAACCTCACATCAAGCAGGTCACTGGTTCGAGTCCCGACTGGGCCAGTTGGCATTTCTGTGTGGAGTTTCCAAGTTCTCCCAGTTTTCTTGTGGGTTCCTTCTGGGTGCTTCGGTTGACCCCACAGTCCAAAAGCATGTGTACAGTATAGGTGAATTGGCCATAGTGAGTGAATGTGTGTAGATGTAAGAGAATATGGGTGTTTCCAAGTGCTGGGTTGTGGCTGGAAAGGGCAGATGAATTGGTGATTCACTCCACTGTGGTGCCTCTGATAAATGAGGAAGTCGAAGGGTAGCGAGTGAGTGTTGTATACTGACACTTCAAGCCTACAGTAGGTGGAATCAGGAGAGCTGTTGAATCCTGGTTGGTGTAGGACCTTTGGATTTCTGTAAAACAATATTTTAATGTTGAGTACTTTTAACCAATTAACATAAGTCATCAAATAGAATTACAGTTATAATCAATATTAAAGTGTGTGTGTGTTTGGAGGATATGGGATGTAATATAGGGAGTAGTTACCTTCTGCAGTTTCCTCTGCTGGTCCAATGAGACTGTCATGGAGCACTTCCTTCTTTCCTTCCCTTTTTTGGGCTATTTGTTTTAATGATGTTTCTGTGTACTTCACCAAGTTTTCAGCATCCTAAATCCAAAAAAACATTTTGTTTACTTCATGTGTAAGTTTCAAAATAACACATTTTCAGCAATACAAGTTCATTAAACTTGTTCATTAAAATTGATCTCAAAAGTATTTAACACACAATGTAACAGTGTTTACTCACAAGCTGTGGCACTCCAAGAAGAAAAAAAACTGCTCCATTAGTTCTGCAAACCCCTCCATAATCTGTACTCTGGAAAAGGGTGTTCATTCGGTTCTTGACTTATGAGTATCTGGTTTCGCATTCAAAGTTCATCACAATCTGAGGTAGGAAGACAGCATTTTAGAGTGTGTAAATATGAATTTATAATACAGAATTAATCTAGCTTTGACATAAAATGTATTGAACTGAACTTACCTTGTGTTAAGTTCCTCAGAGTACAGTTCACTTCCTTTTCATCCCATTATTTTGTTTCATTTGCGAGATGATTGATGAGCTCACCACTGAAATCCTTTCATTTTTAAATTTGTTTTGCAGACATTGCAACAAATCCTGTAGGCAAATTTACACTTTATTTCAATACATATTTTTTTCTCTGCAGGACTTTTAAATAAGCAATGACCCTAATATTCTCACTGTACAAACAGCAGCAATAAGTAATAGAACATTTTTGTGATAAAAATATTATTTCAGTACACAACAACCAAGTCTGACATATGCATGTTATAAAATACAATATTTACCAGGTGTCCTTGTTGATGATAATTGTGTCACAATTATGGATGTAACGCATGTCCTTCTTTAAGCTGGGATCTTTCCTCTTCAAAGCTACTTGTGTCCTGCAGACCAAGGTTGGGAACTTAATATGGGTCCAATTACTCTTTCTGTAATCATGAATACAATGTTAAAGTCTTTTATAATATTCATTTCATCATACTTAATAAATACAGTTTGTTTAGATTTAAAAACAATGATACATACCAAGCACAAGATTTATGACGCAGTTGTTTCCAGGCTATTTGAAGAAAAGCAAGATATACATTAAAATATGAATTTTAAACTTATTTAGCACAATATATACATATGTAGCCTATATTTAACAAGGTTCAATATTTCACAATACATTTAGCCTGCATGTTTGTATGTGCTTCATAAATAACACCTGATCTTTCATTTCAAACAGAGGATAGATACTGAAAATTACACAGCCAGAAAATGTAAAAAGTTTGTCCACAGCAGAGGTCATGGTTTCAACATTAGGAAGAGAGGCAAAAGAGTCATTCTTTGACAATTACATACCGGCATCCATGTCCTAAAGAACTGATGGAAACAAACTGTGGCTGAGCTGACTTCAGGGTCCCCTTCATGGATTCAGTGAGCAAAGATGGAACATTGGTACCAGCCTTTAGAAATGAAACAATGAAAACCATTAGAAAATTGCTGCATTAGAAACAATTTTGTTTATCACAAGCTAACACAGTAAAAACCATACCATAGGTATGATACAGTACAGCAGATTTCACACAGCACTTACTTCTAGCAACAGTTCTCCCAGATGCCATGGGTGGAAGAAGATGAATGAGGATCTTCAGCATAGAGTAACACAGCTCATCTTGAAGAAGTGAAGATGCAGGTCACATGCAAAATAAGAATTAAATTTATTAAAATGAATTAATATGTATTTGTAATAATTACTTTATCATAAATTGAAAATTAAAATTTACATTACGTTTTCTTGTTTAAACTATGTTTACAAAAGTGTGCACAGGCAACAGACATTTTGGCTGAAGTTCATACCATCATGCTGATGGTCAGACTTCTCCAGCAAGTATCTGATGTCATTTTTCCTCTCCAAGGACACTATTCCCTTGAGATTTGGAATTATGTTCCTTTCCCGTTTCTGGATTGACAAATCCTCTTTCCCATCTGCAAGCTTGGAAAATTCAATGTCTACCTTCAAAAAACAAAACAAAAAAAACAATAATTTCCTATTTAAATTAATGTAATCATTTGCAAACAAATACAGCTTACATTGACTTAAAAAAAACACTCACATGTTTCTTTACAAGGTCATTGACAGCAACTTTATCAATAACCTTTCTTAAGGAAATAGACAGCGTCTTTGTCTCTTCGTGTTCTCTCAGGATTGTATTTTCTTCAAGCAGTGTCAGCAATCTATTTGTGGTGCCAGTCATCTGTTCAATGACATTAAGAAATGACAAAAACATTTTATTTATTAAAATATTTACTATTATATAATATTAAAAGTGAAAGACATTATTCATTTACCCATAATGAATGCACACTTCTTTCTGATGAATCAGGGATGTTGCTTGTAATATATTATATTTAAAATTTGTCATGCTCCATGCCAACTGTGAATAGTTTTCTCCATGTTTCCTTTCCGTCTATGAGCAGTTGCAAGAGCTCGGTGTAGAAGTGTTAGAGTAACTGTAATTTGTTCCTCGACTTCCTTTATCTAAGTAAAAGGGAAAGAAATCCATATATACACAGCACAGTGAAAAAACAAATACATGTAACAGTGTACAACAATACAAAGCATATTTTGAATAGTATGTGACTAGACGGGTGGCCCAAAATGGCGCGCAAGTTTGATTACAATAAAGGTTTTCATATTTAGACATTTTTTATGAATTTGCTCACACCAAGGCGCCATTTGTTGTCTGTCCGCAGCACCCAGCTAACCTTAATTCTCGGGCTGATACACAAATTACTGTCCAAGGGCATCATCATTAAATAGCATTATGATTACGTAACGTTATAGAATGTCTCCGGCGTGAGATAACGCTACCTCGAGTTCAGAGATGCCGAGGCTTTACGTTAGCGCTGTCGAATACAAAACATTCACGTTCAAAGTGACGCCAACTTTCCCACCGAAATCACAACAAACCTATGCTAAGTCTTCCGCTTGATACGTGTTATTAACAATTCTGCAAACACAAGTTTACAAAAATCGCGCCAAATGGGTTAACTGTTAACCTAGCTTGCGACAAAGTTAATAGGTCACCCGTGTAGTACGATACACAGACAACATAGTAGAAAAAACAACTTCTAGGACAACAAACACAAAACATTCTTAAGCAAAGTGGAAAAATATTGACTGTCGTAGACGAATTGTAATTAATTTCACTCACCTGAGGCAGAGAGCTTCGTATCCGACAGGGCCGTGGTGGGAGCGATGGTTGAAAATGAACGTCACTGCGCATGCACTTAGCGCGCGCGCGCACGTTCACAGCGCGTACATTTCACCCAGGTATACTCAAATACTTATTTTATATTGCCAACATGATAATTAAATTACATAAATACAGTAGACATCGCCCTTTGACTACAGGTAAAATAAATGTGCATTTTATACAGTAAATGTAGTAAAACCAAACAGAAAGGGATTTTGGTTTAACACAGCCATTGTGTAAACAGCTAAGCACAATATTAACACACAATGTGTCTGTAGCAACACAAGATGTGTTACGAACTGTTTAACACATATTTTGTGTTAATTTTTAACACATCATTTTTAAGAGTGAAGTTATGATTATTAGTTAAAATAAATTATTAAAATATAACAACACACTGAACAGTCTAAATAAACTGATTATTTTATTTATTTCACAAAATAATTCGTAATAAATGTTAAATATTAAGCATATATAAATAGTAGTTATATGGTAATGTACAAACCTGCATGAAACAAAAATCCTATCATACATTGATTACGTTTTTGACCATAGCAGTCATTTTATTAGGTTTTGACTCGAAAAGCGTTGTCTCTCTGTGTTATAGCTTATTATTAGTTTATAATCTTTACTATATAAGTATGTTATAAATCAGAAATTATAGAACCATTTTAATCAAAAAGGTTCTTTGCACTCAAAGGGTTCTAAATAGAACCATTTTTGGGTAAAAGGTTCTACTGGCCAAGTATAGAACCCTAGGGTTCTATATAGAACCTCAAGGAACCTTTTTTTTTAGAGTGTACACTCTCAGAAATCAGGTTACAAAAGCTGTCACTGGAAGTTTTTTTTACTAATGCTGCTCCTCACCAAATATAGCAGAAACACATGATTTATACTTTTACCTAGGCTCTACAACATATCATCAGCATAACTGCATTTTCATGACACAATCACTGAGCAGCACAGGTGCCAATAAATTTCCCCTCAGTGACATTGATTTCACTTTACCTCTCATCATTTTGCAATTGTAAACGGGTATTAGTGAATGACTGCTTGTAACTGACAGAATGTACTGAGTTACTAGAGAATTCTGGGCTGTACATCACCATGTGGCTGAAAGATGAAATTGCAAGGGAAGCTTTTTTTCAGCAGTTGAGAATCTGAGGTAGACCCATGCTTGCCTGTGATCAAAGGTTAGATACACCAAGACCGATGATAGAGGGTCGATGAATTGATTATAGCATAGTTGCCAAATCTTCTTTAGTTTGCTTGCAAATATAGCATATATACATGAAACTGTTGTAGTCAAATTCCCCATTTTTAATATTATTCTGATATTAAAGAAACTCAAACAATCCCTTTAAGAAATGCCATATGAAAAAAAAATAGATTAATATGTAGGAGCAGAACACAGCTCTTGTCTTGTCATAGATCATTGCGATACTAATGTCACATTAAAATACCAACCTCATCATAGTTTTCATGATGGAAAAAATAAAGCAAAAGGAAATGCAGTGTCATTAGATGCAGTGTGGATCATTTTAGCCCAACTTTTATTTGAAATTACTTGTTTCAGTTCTTGTGAATGGACGTTTTCCAAATGAGAAGTGCAACACATAATTAAAAACACACTGTAGGCACCTTTGGGAAGAAGTGGATAGCTTTAGCAAAGCTGCGCGCAATTCCATTCTATGAAGATTATCTCAAGTTGTACGTGTGGAGTTATGTTCTGTTTGAGCTCATATTAATCAAGAACAACTGCTGCAAATAAATCTGCGTTATATTCTGTTTGTTTACTAACATTTGTTTAAGCCGCAAAAGAAATAGCAGGCCAAAAGCCACATGTGTATACGGTTTTCATGTCCTTGCTATTGTTTAGCCTCTAATGTAAATGATTATACTGACTGAACCGAAACCTGCCCAGTAATATGACACAATAATAAAATGTATGATGTTTAACAGCTCATATTTTCATTTTTTTTTCTTTATTTTTTTTTCATTTTCAGTGCACTAGTTTAAATTCATTCATTTCCGGGGTTGCCACAGCGGAATGAACCACCAACTTATCCAGCATTTGTTTTACGCAGCGGATGCCCTTCCAGCTGCAACCCATCTCTAAAAAAAAAAATCCATACATTCTCAATCACACACATACACTCTAAAAAAAAAGGTGCTAAATAGCACCAAAACTGGTTCTTGGGTCGTAATGAGGGGGGAACCTTTTTTGGTGCTTTACAGCACCTTAAAAAAATAGGTGCTATATAGTACTTTTGTCAAATGGTGCTATATAGCACCTATATTTTAAGGTGCTCATAATGTTACTTTAACCTTTCCGCAAATAAAACCGGCATAAGAGTTATGAGAATTAGCTATAAGAACAAGTGCTTACCAGTAGTAGTGGTGCTATATAGCACTTTAACCCCCCCAAAGAACCACTGAAAGCCTTTATGGTGCTTTAAAGGTTCTTAACACAGTAAAAGTGCTATATAGCACCCTGACCACCTTAAAGAACCACTGAAGAACCTTTATGGTGCTTTAAAGGTTCTTTACACAGTAAAAGTGCTAAATAGCACCTCAACCACCGTAAAGAACTACTGAAGAACCACTGAAGAACCTTTTTTTTTAAGAGTGTACACTACGGACAATTTAGCTTACCCAATTCACCTGTACCGCATATCTTTGGACTTGTGGGGGAAACCGGAGCACCTGGAGGAAACCCACGCAACCACAGGGAGAACATGCAAACTCCACACAGAAATGCCAACTGACCCAACCAAGGCTCGAACCAGCGACCTTCTTGCTGTGAGGCGGACGTGCTACTCACTACGCCACCGTGGCGCCTGCACTAGTTTTATTAATGTAAAACTTTCTTCTTCTTTTGCCCTGCTTAAGCATTGCTTCAATTGGCAGGTCTCAGCATTCATCCAGCATCTTCAAATGGTAGCGGATGGCGCTAGCAACTTCAAAGTCTTGAGTTTGATTTCCAGGGAACGCATGCTGATAAAATATATTGAATGCAATGTAAGTCGCTTCGGATAAAGCATCTGCCAAATGAATAAACACAAATGCACTCCCATATGCACAAGGTTAGTTAGAGACAAGTCTCTACGGTGGAATGCCCCAACATTACATGACAGCTGGAAGATCTGCTTTCAGTCTGGCCTTGATTTCCCCTGATGAGGTCATGGTTGCTAGTATTTAGACAAGATTTTTGTGCAATTTTAATGCCCTTTTTTTATCTAAACAAAAATGAAATGATGGAGCTCCGAGGAGCGGTGCGTGCAGCTGTGTCGCAATACATCATTAGCGCGTCTCTAAATCATTTTATTTAACTTCAAACGACAGAGTGAGTTGTTTGACTGTGACAGAACAGATATTTGAAAACTCACTCGACATGAGCTTGATTGGAAGAGGCTCAAAGGCTGCCACCACCGAACAAGTGCCCTAAATCTCCTTGATGGGGTACATATTCTTTGCCCATATTTCTGTCAAGTAGAAGGTAGAATGATGTTGGCCGCATTCCGCCGGTGACCCAGCATTAGGTAGACTGTTGGGAGCGCTTCAGGTTCGGTCTTGTGACTTACGGTTTGTAAGCCCCATCCAAAACGTTCCCCTTAATTAGTCTGCGCACCACATGAAAGTTACTGTGTTACTGTACAGGAAGTGATTCAACATTTTCCCCTGTCAAACATTTCCCCCCTCCTTCTGCATGTCTCTAATGAGATTTAGGGTTTTACATAAAATGTTGTTTAGATTGGTTTCTCTCCATTTGGCAAGGCCTTTGAAAGAAAAAAAAAATGAAATGACTGACTCTGTCGGCAACCTCCCCTCTGTATGTCTAATCTAAGCCTGTAATTAGTTATTGCTCCACATCATGAACTCATTAGATATCTGCCTACGGGACATCAGCAGAGCTCTGCGTCGCTGCTGTACTTTACTGTTGTTTCAGACCAAGGCCCTTAAATCATAATTGTCACTTTTACGAAATAACATAAATTACTAACAAAAATCGTCTTGTTTATTCCGAACCGCATGCAGACATATGGGTCATTACTTGAGAATGGTTCCAGAAATATGCCTGAAATATGTCTGTATCATGTGAACTGGCATTCATGCTTTGGAACATCAGTTGTCATGCGCTTTCTAAACAGTTTATGACAGATAAATTACGGCAGGCTCGTGTATTCGCGGTTCAGCATTGATGTATAACATGGCCTCTCAGATCGCGGCTCAGGCTGATAATGGAGTGCATCCTCAGTGGGACTGTCCTCTCTCGGGCTCGATTTGAACTGAATTTGAATCAGGGCTGGGTTTGTCTTAAAGCAGACCTTTAACAGAGCCCCCTCCCCGTCTCCCCGCTGCCTATTTATACATTTTTTTCCTCCTCACCGATAAAGATCTCAGCTATCTCGGCTACCACCTCCCCCTCCCCCAGTGTGTTTCTGCAGTTGTAACATGCTTTGCAACACTCCACACTACATGCATACCAAAAAAGACGCATGCGCCCGCTGAGCGCCGATGTCTAATGGCATGAGGAAGCTGAAAAAAAAAGCCATTTCCTCTCCCTCCCGTCCTCCACCCCACCAGCCCGCCCTGATGATGAAAACACAGACAGCTGAAGCAGAAAGCCATTTCTCAAGTTAAATGCCATGTGGTTATGTAGTGTGGTATTCACTCCGAAATTAAACGCCTCTCGCCCTGAAAGCTGTCACACAACAAAGGGACCATAAGAGGCTGGGGTTCACCCAGCGTAGCCACAACATCGCTTAGATGCTGGACGTTCGTTTTATGACTCATTCCATCCCGCACAGTGTTTAGCTGGGTGCGTGCCTGTGGCGTTATGATCGCTGCAGGATCACCATGTTCAGCTGGTTTCATGTCTAATTTAATATTCTTTGGCCGCTAAGAAGTCTCAGTTATTTCATTTATGTCATGACTTTGTTTTGAGTAGCAGACTTGGTAATTCCGTGGCCTCCAAAAGTTTAAAAGCACCCTAGGCATCGTGGTGCCCTAGGCAAAGTAGGGTTTCAGAAAATATTAACAGAATTGCTTATTACTTTGTGATGTCTTTTTACATTGATATGGCCAACATAAATCATGTACAAATAAAAGCTGATCATTGATCAATCTTTTACTCTTATGTCAGTTTTTCCAGCACCAGTGTGTACTTTATTGGTGGACACTGTTTTTATGTTCTGTACAATTGTTTAAAGGCATATTTTTCCATCTATCATCTTCAGAAAAAAATACTTAAAGGTAAAACAGCTTGTCCCTGGGGCAGTATCATTCAAAGAACATCTTTGTACGTTATCTTTCTTGGGTTTTTTTGCACCTTAGTAGTGGTTTTGCAGAGTTAGACACATTTGTGGCTCTGCATATTTTATTGATCTTGGAATATCATGTCAAATTTAATTCAAAGCTAATTAGGTAATTAGCTAATAAGGTATGCCTAAATTATATTTAAAATTAAAATTAAATTTAAAATTAAATACTCAAATTACTGTAATTGAGTATTTTTTTCAGGAATTGTAATTTATGTGTTATATAAAAATGTGTTCTTTCTCTTCAGCAGTTTTTTAGTACAGTACTTTTACTCCACTTACTTTACTTTTACTTGCAGTCACTACTTGATTTTCTTGTCTATGGGATTAGAAAAATCAATCCTGTGTTTCTTGTTCAATCAAATCAAACATAGAAGCTACAGCAAGGCCCAATCCCAATTCTATTTTTGTACCCCCACCCCTTCCCCTTGCCCTTCCCCTTGGCCCTTACAACCGAGGGTTAAGGGCAAGGGCTTCAAAACTTACCCCTAAGAATTGGGACAGCACTTCAACACCTGCACATGTCATCGCGATCTCTTGCTTCATATGAGATCAGACGATCACGACTGCTGTTGTTATTCCAGTTGTGTTATGTTTTGGTGTTTATCTTCAGGAAATCACTGAAGGCATATATTATGTTATCATAACGATCTAATGTGGCAATAAGATCGTAACTGTACTGTGTATTTACACAGTGGCCATATTTACCTATGTAAACACACGAAAACAACAATAACATTATAGCAGACACTGTAAAAAGCTCATTCCCAGACACTAGACATTACTGACAGGGTATTCGAGTGTCATCGAGTGTCAGAATGTTGTGGGATGGCTGTACATAATTTATGATAATGGATTATAAATCGCGAAATTTAGTGGGGATTTTTTGCATTTTTTTTTTTAAAGCATGACGGTAAAACACGAACGGTTATGAATATATTAAAACATGTGTTTTTTTGTCATAAAAATTCGTAATAATGACAAAAATTACTAATTTGTGGATCTCCTTACTTCTGGCTTCAGCTATCCTGCCATTGTGGCAGCTGTATTCTGGGAAATTTTCTTACTCCTCCGTTTGAAGTGTGGTCCTGAAAAATCTTCTTCGAAGGGGTGTATACCCCTTGCCCTTACCCCTACACCTTCAAGCTAAAGATAATTGGTACACCACTACCCCTTGACGTGAACGCACAAAATGAGGCGTGGGGGTAAGGGGAAGGGCTAAGGGGTAGAATTGGAATTGAGCTTTAATACCATCATGCTGAACTACTCAACACATGGGCGCTTTATAAATGCAGCAAACTCCTTGGAAGCATTAAAAGTGTCCAAGATGTCTAAAATCTTTACACGCAATGGCCGAGAGACAGTTTAGATGCATGTCACTAATGAGAGGATGAAGAATGTTTACTGTATAATGACTGAAATCGCCAAATGGACATACAAGCAATCTTTAAATGCACTGCAGAATGTTACATTTATACATCTCTGTACAAATTGCATGTAAATTGCATGTAAACAGCAAAATATTCAATACGAGCTACTTTTGAGTATTTTTAAAAGGGCTAGTTTTTACTCATACTTTGAGTAATGTTTACAACAGATACTTTTACTCTACAATTTTTAGGCAAGTAATGGTACTTTTACTTGAGTATGATTTTTCAGTACTCTTTCCACCACTGCTAAAATGTGAGGAAAATAATACTGTAGGTAAATAACAATGGTGTAGCTTAACTTGTCTCTATAATATGATTGATTGGATTGTCCCAGGATTACCAAAGATGTTGATCCGGGATCATCGTACTTGGTAAAATCAGGTTCTGCTGAGATTGTATAATCTAGTATTCTTGTCATGCTTTTAAGATATATCATATTTCATTTGATCTGTTTGTTGATGTAAAAGTTTTTGTTTTTTTAAAAGAAAGAACCTTGAATAGTTGTCAGTAATTTCAGTCTTACTGTATATCCAACATACATAGGCTTGGAACAAATTTGCATAATGCTTATGAGCTACTTCGTCTGTCCAAAAACACATCTATTTTCACCCGATCTTTAACACTGCAGCTGTAGCTGAGGTCTGGACGTGTGGTTCAGTTGTCACATCGAGAAGATGCAGTTTTCTGTGCGGTGTAAGCGAATCTTTGAATGCACTTCAAAAAGGCTGAGGCTCATACTCAAACTTAAATGGCAAAACTGACACCATTCTTACTGTTCAAATCACTGTCTACAATAATATGTTTAACCACCACTCAATTGAGGCCTGTTTCTGCAGAGAAGGACCACTCTTCTCAGGAACACAAGCACAATTTTAACAGAGGGGAACCTTTTAGGATTAAATGATATATGGTACAAAAATATCCCTTAATGAGTGCATTGAACTTGTGTTGAATGATGCTAGTTTGTGATGATGATTAACAGAATGACTTTCCAAGTTCGTGTTTAATGGAGCTGTTCAGCAAAATGAAAGCTTACCTCACACACAGCTCAGCCCTCTTCAGCCTTCGCCAGAGACCTTTCACCTTAGTCGGGATACTTGGGTGACCCCGTCCCATCTCAGGCGGCTGCTGTCCCTGTTCGTAGATTCGATCGATGGAGGCTTTCAGTGGGCCCCGCCATCCATTCCCTCTTGTTAATGACAGCCATAATTCACAGGAGTGGGAAATATATATATATATAAATATTTCACCCACGAGCTGTGACCTTTCTGTCTCCCAGCTGACAGCTCAGGGGGGAAAAGGTGTCAATTAATGACATTTAGAAATTTCATATCACTCTCAATAACCCTGAGATTTTTACAGGGAGAAGCGGATGGGGTAGGGCCGGGCTTATACACGGAGCAACTTTCATGAGGTAAGATAGGGTTCGTGGCGAGTCATTAATGTCACTCGCTCCACCTGCAATCATTTCAGACCTGGGTCAGCATTAAATCTAATTGATCACCATGATTGTCTTTTGGGATGATATAGCCCTCATCACATCAATGCCCAGCCCTTTCTGTTCAAGGGGCTGTAGGCAAGACAAATGTCTTTGAAAGGTGATGAAGTTTGACAAAATCTGTATAAAAGGTCTTGTTTGAAAGTATCAGCCCCCCAAAATGGCTCCTTAGTCATGTTTTTATCAGGTTCTTACTCCCAAATGAGCAGGTCTTTTCACAGATATAGAGAGAGGTTGATGCATATGATGATGCTGGGAACAATATAACCCCATCCTCATGAAGCTTGTCGGGACAAAAGCCTTCATGGCTTAATTACGGAAAATTGCCTTTCTTCAGCGAAATTCAAAAGAAGATTAAAACTTTTATTTTTTTCCATTACAGAAAAAAAAAAAAAAAAAACATGAGCTTCATGCGTACAAACACCTACAAAAGATTATGTGAAACACATGAAACATGTTGTTTATGTGAAAAAGATAAGATCATGTGATTTTTATTTTACACACTGAAATATTCAAAAAACATGTGTTTCATGTGTGTTTGATACGTGTCACTCATGTAGTTTTATGTAACTGACAAAATTGTAAGGTCCAAAAAGTTACTAATAATTATTTTTAAAACTTCAAAATTATTGACTCAAAGTATATACCACATCTTCTGAAACAATAATGGACAAGCTTAAATTTACATATTAGTTCAGTTCAAAATGTGGTTAAATTTAGCATTACTTCAAATAGCACATAGGTGCCAATATCCTGCAGATTTCAGCTCAAATTTGCCTTAGCACACCTGCTTGGTAATGTCTAGTGTGCCTACAGTATATGAGCTTGATTAGCTGACTTAAGTGTGTTAGAGCTAAACTCTGCAGAACACTGGCCCACCAGGACCAAGTTTTGGGACCAGATTTGTTATTTAGGTGATGTTTGATGGTATTATGCTATGTTATAATGTAATAATATAAAGTAATTATTTATTTTTTTGGAGCAAGTTAAGCATTGCCCTGATTTAGCTTAAAGGGTTTGGTTCTCACATGTTAATATGGACCAAAGTAACATTGTTCAGAATAGCTTACTTTATTTTCCACAGAATAAAGAAAGTCATGAGGGTGCTTAACTCGTTCACTGCGAGTGGTTTGTTAATTCATTCATTCATTTTCTTTGTCAGCTTAGTCCTTTTATTAATCTGCGGTCGCCAGAGCAGAATGAACCACCAACTTATCCAGCATATGTTTTACGCAGCAGATGCCCTTCCAGCTGCAACCCATCTCTGGGAAACATCCATACACACTCATTCACACTCATACACTACGAACAATTTAGCCTACCCAATTCAACTATACCACGGAGGAAACCCACACAACCACGGGGAGAACATGCAAACTCCACACAGACATGCCAAGTGACCCAGCCGGGGCTCGAACCAGCGACCTTCTTGCTGTGAGGCGAATGTGCTACCCACGACGCCACCGTGGCACCCAGTGTTTTGTTTTTACTTATTATTTTTTTCTAAGTTGCCAGCCACCACCAGCATTTTTTTAGGAATTTCACCTTAATTTGATGGCCCTCAGAATATTTTATGCTTAGAATATAAGAGCATATTAAATATCAAAATAAACAACCAAGCCACGACTTTAAAACAAACAAACAAAAATTGTTTATTTTATATTCAATACACCTAACTAGATCTTGTCCATAAACGACAGCCTGTTTAACTGTAAACCTTTTCATTTTAATGTGATCAGATCACTTTCTTTTTTGAACACCATCCGATCTGCATTGATCGTCATTGTAATTTGTACCCAGGAGAGTCATAAATTGTGTAACTCATTCAGGACCTGTGTTAGCGCTTCCCATACTGTAATGCATTTATTTGCCTTAAAAAAAAACACACACACACTAAAAAAAAAATCTCAGTGGTGGTGACGTGTTGTTTCTTAATTGATGAGATGAGGTATGATGGGGTCAATTATAAGAAAAGAGTGTCAGAATTTTTCGCTTTTGGTTAAACTATATCTTGATCTGAAAACACAAAATATGACCATTCACCTATACTGTAGCTGAAATTCACCTGTAGCTTGACTGTAAACTTTGTCAAATATGCTGAGCTGCAAAAGCAATCAGTGAGCTTGATCATAATATCTAACGGCACATTATTCCATTGTTCCTTAAATGACAGGCCTCTCTGGCTACACTGTCACGCCGGCATCCCTGAGGATCTGAAACATGGAGCAATCTTGCACGGATCAGCCACACATTACTAGGCAATCATCTTGTTCACATACGAGTACAATGACATGGAGTCTGGCAATACTTCCCCCTTTTCCCCCCAAGCCTCCTTGTCAATCTCGACCACAATCTCCATTCCACTCAAATGCTAGATCTGTTCCATATCAGTGGCACTGGGCCTGCGGTTGAATATCAACCCCATTCAAATCGTGGGGTAAATAGCTAAGGGGTGACATAACCTTTCGTGTAGAGCCCGGCCGCACCGTATACAAATAATTGAAACCCTTGACCCTGTCTCACCGCATGCGGCTGTAAGTACAAACCTGACATTTTGATTCAGCTCCTGGGCCCTTTTCTCACTTGTTATTTTTCTATTTCAATAATCCATGACGGGCAGCAGCAAAAGAGAAGGGATGTGGAGGGGAAAGCGTGAATGATTAAGACTGTCAAGATCAAATAATGTCCTTCGAAAGCAGCCCATAAATCTGCTTTTGTGACATTTGCGAACCTGACACGCCACAAACAGTTCGCTACCCTCAAATGTTCCGCATGTTTTATTTATTTGTTTATTTATCACTGTTTGCTCATCTGGTTTGGCCCATCTCATAGGCAGCGAAATGAACCTGACCTTCCAGTTAGTGGAAATGGCCAAAAATCGCAGCGTATTATGATAATGCCAGACGTGCGGTGATGAGGAAGATTCAGTGATTGAAAAGTCAATGCGTTCCAGTTGCCCAATGTGCTGTGGTGAGCAAATACTAATGCTGAGAGTCGTTTTAGACTGACAGCTATCGATGAGGTTGGCTCATCTGGAGAACTGCACCATGCCGTAACTGCGTCCTCAGAAAGGATGTACTTGTTTTTCCCATTGACTGGGTTCGGTTCAGTCGATGGTCATCGCATTCTATAGTCGCTCATTATAATATCAGTTTAACTGCATTCGTTCCTTTTCCTTCTCACCCCCTCTCCATCTTTAACAGCCCCGTTTTAATCATTGCCCCATGCGGGCTCACTGTCTTGTCCTGGAATTTATACCCCATCAACTGCATTTGCATATTGCCTAATATGGACATTTCCAATTGAGAGTGTCACTGATAGCCTGCATGTTTCATGGCTATTATCCAGCACAATACCCAGATAAGAAGGATGAGGTTAATTCCTGACCTTAAGATTCACTCGTTTCATCTCCAAATCGTTTTTCATTTGCCTCTGATCTGTATTATGATTCTGATATTCTTGTTGGTGCTCACATACATGCATAATTTACAATAATGAAAATCACATTCATCGGAAAGTGGAGGTAGGCGCGTTTGGTTAAATGTTTATGACACGGACACTACAGCTTTTAAATGGGACAGAACAGGTTCAGGAGATCTACCAGGGGTTTTAATGCTAAAATCCAAGTGAGAGCAAAACTTTGATTAGAGCTTAAGTAGTGGAAAATTTGGTTGTTTGTGAAGCATTTTAAATGAAGACTTGAGGCCATGTCACATCCTGGTTCTTCCTTCTTCCTTCCCCTCCCCCTTCCTTTCCCTCCCTCTCGCTTGCATCTTCACCTCTTTAATGCCGCTCTGTTGTGATAAACAGCTGCCATCAGTGTGAAATATTAATAGCGGGGGCTGATTTGGGGTGTTGAGCAGTGTCATTCATTTGCCTTTTTAATCTACCAGCAAACAAAAAAAGAGAAAGAACTTCACTCGCAGTCTTTCAGAGCGTCAAAGTCCTCGCAAAGTCAGACACTTTTTCACTGACAGCTGTATTTTGAGTGTCTGAGATTGAGCAAGCATTTGTGTGCCTTCGTCATTCACTACATATAGAGGTGCCACACATGAAAGTTTAAACATGACACGAGGCATCACTGGCACTTCTCCAAACATTGTTTTTAAGGAGGGGGAAAACTCACTGTGGCACATTTGAAATATTTCACCATTTATAGAGGCCTACCAGAAGAACAAAATGGCAGCCAAGCTGCAATAAGTTTGTTGCAACTATTTGAACACAGCACAACTGTCAAAGAGGTGACTTTAAATCTATCTCAGATGCACAAGATTACAGCGATTCCCCACATTTTCTTTTGCTTTGCTTTGTCTGTGAATTCCCTCTCAAGTCCTAATGTGAACACAGTCAGCGGCACGCAGAGGAAGATCTTTGATTAATGTGAATGCATTTATAATTCTGCTTAATATCATTATCATAATAATTGCATTAATCATCCCGACCCATTGACAGCATTAATGTTTCTCCAAATGTGATCACACACCAAGCACGAATTAAAACGTGATGATATTTTATTCAGAGCCACCAATAAAAATGTCTCTCTGTGATGATACCTGTCCAAGCAGAGAGAGAGAGAGAGAGAGAGAGAAATTTATAACTCTGTTTAAACTCAAAGAAAATACTCTGTTGTAACTCTCCCTGCCCCTTTGTCTTGCTTTTAATAAGGGTGTCCAATTAATATTTATGGAATAATTGCCTCTTTCCTTTTTTCGCCGGAAAAGGAATAACAAGGCCAAAATACTGTTGTTGGTAATTAAGACAAATGCATCAATTATTAAAGATGCAAACATGTCAAGCAAGCATAACTAATTATTTGAGCGTGTTAACAGTTGTTTAATGTTAGCAGCTGATGAATTATTTAATGTGCGTATGCCATTTTTGGATTGTTTGAAATGTGGAATGATAAGTAGGGTGAAGAAAGTCATGGTCGCTTTTGGAAAGAAGGAAAACAAGTAAGCCAAGTTTTACAGATGGCACCCACCTATAAATGCATGTCTCAGGTTTTGTGCACATGCGGGTTTATGTGCGTGTGCGCATATGCACACATGTTAGCATGTGTGTACAAAGCATTTCCGGTACCTTGGGGGTACATAAGGGAGGCAGATTTGACACCGCTGCTTTGTTGTGGGGCATTGGGAGAATGGCGAGACGGCAGGGGTAAGTGAAAGTGACAGCAAACAATTTATTTTGTTACATCTTAATTGTCACCTGATGCGCTTACAATCTGGAGCCCTGTCAAAAAAACAGCTCATGCCCCACTCATCTGTGAAAGGGAGGGGGACGGAGAGCTGTTGTAGAAAAAAGCGAACTCTTACGAGGACTTGCATGTTCGATAAAAAAGAAAAAAGCAAGCTTTCACCTAAAACAATCAGTAAATCTAGTTAATAAATCAAAATGATTATAAAATATATCAGAATCAGAATCAGAAAGAGCTTTATTGCCAGGTATGTTCACACATAAGAGGAATTTGTTTTCGTGACAGAGCTTCAACAGTGCAATAGAATTACAGAGAAAGGACAAAAACAGATAATAAATATATTCAAAAAATAGAAGTAAGTGTTAAATGCAAATATACAAATTGACAAGTGTATTTACAGGTATTTTACTATATACAACGTTATATGTGCAGCTGTTATGTACAAATTGGCATGTAAAGTGTGTTGTTAAATAAGTGTATGTGTGTGTAAAAAGTGTATTATCACAGATACAAGTATTTTTAATCAACAAAGGTATTCAATGTTTTTATATATTTTCTTTTCTAGGAGTAATTACTATATATCATCAATATATATTTGAAATCCAACAATGCTGCTGTAAAAATAGCAAGTAAATTGCTCTCCTAAGATACCTTTCTCTGCTCTTCTTTTCACATTTCCTTTCCTTGCCAAAAGGATTTAGCATGCCAAGATCCTTTAATGTGGAACACTTGATAAAAATCACCATACTGCTGTCCTGCGTAACAAATAAGCATCGCTATTATGGTAAAATTGACAATTATGTTTCATTTTGAGAGGCATACGCAATTCATTTATCACTGTCAGTCCTAATTTTGTCTATGCAGATATTAAACAGAAAATCCTAATGTGATCTTTTATAAGGTAAATATCCTTCAGGCAGACTGGTTAGCATACAGATTTTGTTTTTACAGTTGTGTATGTAGTTGCGTATGGTAGGTAAAGGCTAAAACATAATGTATACACAACTTCTTCAAACCAGAGCAAACAGATAAAAAATTAACTTTCCCTCCCAAATACACCACAAATCTACCACAACCTTTAGTTTCCTCTGAAACGCTAATGCAGTAGTGTGCAATGCAAATAGACTAGTCTGGACACAACAGCTTAGACTTCAAATGATAAATCTCCAGCTCTTAGGGGGTTGGACAGAAATGTGATGCAAGATGTAGCAACACAGTCCATATACAACTTTGAGTACATCTGTTGGCTGGGATCAATCCCCTCAATGATCCATTGATTAAGCAGTACACGGTTGCATCAGATCTCGCTGCTTGTGTACTTCTCAGCCCTCAGTCCTGTCACTCTCAATCAACGGGGCAGAGGGTTAAAGATGCCTCTAGCGCACGGACAGAACCATCCGAGCTCGTTCTCACCCTTCCAGCTACGCAAACAAACGCAGTAAACAGTTTATCACATGCACAAGTACTCTAACAGATCCTTAAAAGCTCTTCCGGTGGCGAGCATATTGAAAACTGTGTAGGTGTGAGATTTGCCCCGTCCCCTCCCACTCCCACCCATCTCCACCCCGCTCCTCATCTTTCTGGCTATGATTTATGGGCTGATCCTGGCCGGTGGGGAGTTGACAGTTGCTTTCATTTTCTTCTATATATTTTTCCCTCTCCGCCAAGGTCATAGGGGAGTAGGGCCTCTCGAAGTTTTTCCCCCTCCGCTCGTCCTACATCACCCCTCCCCTTTCCTCTGCTCCTCTGATGGTCCCATGAATCATCTCGTCTTCCCATCGAACCTTCTGACGCCTCCCACCTTATGCGCCCGCCCTGACTTCCGCCATCCCTCTTCATTCTCACTAACAATTTGGTAATGAAATATTGATTTTTAGTTAGATTCAAATGGATGTTATTACGTTTGCATTGATAAATGGTGCCCCCATCCAGCCATGGAAGCATCTCAGTCAAAAGTGGGGTCCGATTACACCTGGGGGAGAGTGTTGACCAGGGGGGGCGACCAGTTTACTTTCAAATAAACTACATGTGGTGTTGGTATTCTGATATCCCACTGCAGAATAAAACCCATCACCTCTACTATCACACCATGAAGAGAAACATGACACAGAGTACATGTTGGATTTGCTTGTTTTCCATAAGGGAACAAATGATTAAAAGGAGAATAGAAATGAATGAAAATCTTAAGGAAATTTAGGAAGTTCAGTTCTCAATAATGAATTTGCTTTGTTAGTGGTTTCATTAATGTTTTAACAGTACTGTTGTAACTACAGAGGCAGTCATTTTGACCATTATTCAGTTGTATAACATTATAATAACTTTGCTAAAAAAATCAACAACAAAAACAACGACATTGCTCTCCCGCTTGCCAGTGTCCTGACATTTCATCCTTCCCCACCAGATTATGCTACCAACACTGTGTTTGAATGGTTCTGAGGTTGGGGATAGGGATTAGGTAGGTTAGGCCAATATTACAGCTTTGTATCACACCACTCCACATTAAAATTTACACTGGTAGCATGTTGCATCATTAAAATGTGCTACCTACTTTTTGAATAGGAGGTAGGACAATCTGAAAAGGTAGGTCAAATTGACATGAACACCAGAGCAACTACTGTATGTGTGTGGTATAGTAACTTAAATATTAATTCTAAAATCTCAAAATAAGCTTCCAATGCAAATATGAAGTGACAACAATTGGTAGTCTTTTATGAATGGTTGAATGAATAGTCATTAGTAGTTATAAAATTCGAGTAGTTCCAGTATTTAAAGAGACAATGTAATAGCTCTAAAAATATAATAGCAGCAAAAATGTATGTACTAGCAGTGCAGGAAATGTTACGAAGGAATTTAAGTAGTATTTTTGTAACGTTCATGTTTAGTTTATAGGAAAAAAAGATGAAATTCTAAGTTTCCATAATAGCCAAATGAATCACAGAGCCTAGAGTGCAGCAAATCGATGTTTTTACACTGCAGATGACAGTTTACAGTACATATAGGCCAACATACATACCAGTAATTGCACAGTGGCCAAATGAAGGTGAAGTTGATGCAGGATGATCCTCTTGTACAGGTTTTTATCATGTCACATATCATATCATGTCATATCATATCCTATCAAATCGTATCATATCATTCATTCATTCATTCATTCATTCATTTTCTTTTCGGCTTAGTCCCTTTATTAATCCGGGGTTGCCACAGCGGAATGAACCGCCAACTTATCCAGCATTTTGTTTTACGCAGCGGATGCCCTTTCAGCCACATGCAAACTCCACACAGAAATGCCAACTGGCCCAGCCGGGGATCGAACCAGCGACCTTCTTGCTGTGGGGCGAACGTGCTACCCACTAGGCCACCGTGGCGCCCTTCGTATCATATCATAGAAAAGTAATTTATTAGCAGTGCAGGAAATGTTATAAAGAATTTTAAGTAGTATTTTTTTGCATTTATGCTTAGTATATAAGAGAAAATATCAAATTCTAAGTTTCCAAAATAGCCAAATGAATCACAAGGCCTACAGTACAGTAAATCACTGTTTTTACACTGAAAATGACAGTTTAGAGTATCTATAGGCCTTCAGACATGCCAGTAATTGCATAGTGGCCAAACGAAGGTGAAGTTGATGCAGGATGATCCTCTTGTACAGGTGTTTATCATATCATATCATATCATATCATATCATATCATATCATATCATAT
>CAIGQQ010040079.1:3237452-3260453 GCA_903798035.1 Danio albolineatus | reverse complement strand
TATCATATCATATCATATCATATCATATCATATCATATCATATCATAGAAAAGTAATTTATTAGCAGAGCAGGAAATGTTATAAAGGATTTTAAGTAGTATTTTTGTTGCATTTATGCTTAGTATATAAGGGAAAAATATCAAATTCTAAGTTTCCAAAATAGCCAAATGAATCAAAAGGCCTACAGTACAGTAAATAACTGTTTTTACACTGAAAATGACAGTTTACAGTATATATAGGCCTTCAGACACGCCAGTAATTGCACAGTGGCCAAATGAAGGTGAAGTTGACGCAAGATGATCCTCTTGTACAGGTGTTTATTTTCTCTTTCACACTATTTCTCAGAGGTGTAAGGAGACGTTTAAAGCTTCTAGAGCAAGCACCAGGGCACTTGGAGGAAATTCCATGATAAGGGGAGTTCTCTCTTTTCAGGACAGCTGTTTATTTTAGCTTCACCTGTGCATTTAAATGCAACTGACAGAGAGGTGTGCTTTAAGAAAGTGACATTTCCTCCGCAAGGCCCGCTTTTACAGGCAGCTCCCGTTTTCATTGTTTTTACATGGTAATTGCTCTGTGTATTTACTCTCCGGGGGATTTAAACACATGCCTTCATACTCTCAGCCTTTCAGTCACAGCTCCATCTTTCTCTCTCTCTCAGTTTCAGCTTTTTCTTTTTTCTTCTTCTTCTTTTTTTTTTTCACAATGCCTTTCCAAACCACATAAGCAAAAGTAGATTCCTTCAGTTAACTGAATAGGACGCCTGCTGGTGGAGGAGAAAAAAAAAGAAGACAATATAAGTGTGGTATTAAAAAGGCAGCTTTGACACAAGATGGACACCCTGAGGTGGGGGGCTATGGATGGGACCCCAGGGTGCATATGAGGTGTCCTTTCCGGGGAAGGGTATTTACATTTTTCTCCAGCGTCCCAGTGACAGGGACACAATTTCCTGTCCCGCCTGGCATGGTTTGACGTGAGCCTGGACTGAAATGTAATCTTGTGCTGAGACGTGGTTCTTCCCAAGTGTATTGCAGAAACCTTGGACTTCGGTTCAGTAATCCCCCTTTTTTGAACCTGCTTCCATTTAGCCTGTAAAGAGCAACCAACTAAGGAAGTTATGCTTAATTCTGATCATTAATCTGATTTTGTTCTTCTTTTTTTTAGTGCATTAGAAAACACGGAAATGCAGATTGAGCTAGTTAATAAAAAAATGTGTGTTGTTTCAGGAGGACAAGTAAAGTATGAGTGTGTGTGTGTGTGTGTGTACTAGAGGTCACTGAAATTTCTCAAGAGACTATAGCCCGGTAGAGGACGTGGGTAGTTCTGTCACTGTGATTAATGCGTGGACACACACATATACACACACACACACAGTCCACAGACAAGTCTCACAAACTGGCACATGCGGGTTTGACATGTTCATGACCGTGTTCAGCCCAAGTGAGCATGCATGACCTGTGAGTGACACTCCACATAAACATGCTAACATACATGCAGCAGCCATTGAGCTGTGCTCCTACATCCAATTGATTGATTTAGAGAAAAAAAATGTAAAGACATCCTGGAATAAGCCTACAACACAACCGAATTTTGCTCAAAATGCAATTCGCACTTCTATTACTGCATTTGCACAACAGTATTGCGTTCTTCCTCGCAGAAGCCATTGTCCGATGAAACCTAATTTTCACAGGAATAAAAAATTCCCAGCCAGATGCAGTCAATGATTATGTTGGTTGCGCACACCCAATCCTTTCCCATCCCCCGGAGCGCCGCAACCTTCCTCTTTTCGCCAAGGTGGACAGAGGACCATATCAAATCCTCATCCAGCTGCTTCAGAGAGAGCGGTACTTGTCTCTTGCTGCATGTAGATAACCCATGTTATTAGCTACCCAATAGCCAATCAATAAAGCACTTCCATGGCCATGGAGATGAACTAAGTCTGCGAGCTGATAAACATCTCTCTCATGCTGTCGCTGTAATTGGTCGCCTCTCAATCCTGGCTTGTTTGACAAGGACTTTGCATATTGAAATACAGCCAGCAAGGTTCCGTCGCTATCAGAATTACTGCTGATCACAAAGACATCTCGGTTTAAGTGCTGACGCAAAGCACTCTTGGATGGGGCTGTGAAAGAGTGATCTCAACACTTGTTTTAGTAACACCCGGAACGATAGCTGTCTGTCTGCCTTTTTTTGATTAAAAAATGCTTTAAAGGATTTATAGATACCTATAAATTATGCAGAATGGCTACAGGGTAGTTTTCGGCAACATTGACTTTTGAAGGTCAAACACGTGAAGTCAAAGGGTTTTCAGAGGACAAGTGCAAGGTTTTGGAAAATATTAAACCAACATTCAAGGAAATGCCACTCAAATTTTTTTTTTCTTGCATCACTAAAACATAATTTCAGTAACAAATCAAGACTAGGTAGATGTTTTTTTTTTTAGCATTGTATGCTCAATAATATATAGTTAAATGTTAATGTAAATGAAAAGATATTTAAATTGAGCATGGGACTGAAATTTAGTTTTTGTAATATCATCATGTCATGTCATATAACCTATCATATCATATTGTATCATATTATATCGCATCAAATATAATATAATATAATATAATATAATATAATATAATATAAAATAATATAATATAATATAATATAATATAATATAATATAATTAGGGCTGTCAATTGATTTAAAAAAATAACTAATTAATCACACTTTTGTTTGTGATTAATCATGATTAATCATGAAAAGCCGTATTTATTACAGAAATAAAAACACAGGCATGTAAGTGCCATTTGAATTTTAAAACAATCAATGCCAATAACAAACTTAATTATTTCCATGTTGGATTCTAAGAGAACTACAAAAAAATCCAAAATACAGACATTGCAAATATGGAAATTGGAAGAAAAAATAATAATAATAAAGTATTGAATACAAACAATTGTATTCATTGTAAAGTTGTTTTGCGAGTTGAGAACATTAATAATAAAGTAGAAACAATTTTGCTTAGTCCTCTTTAACGTTTAGCCAGTTTTAGTCCAGTCTATTGACATTATCGGGTGACAACACACACACACACACACACACACACACACACACACAGACAGAGAGAGTGCGCGCAGTACAGCGCACTCCCTTCAAATCATCACCACACACGACTACGGTTCTTAAAGTATGGCTGTATTTCTCAAGCAAGGATTCTGATACAGGTTTACGAATTACAAAAGTTGCGTGTAGGGTGGAAACACGTCAAACTTAATGAAACATTTGAGGGTGCTTGGAATCAACTTAGAGAGGAATGGGCTGTCTTTGACAGCTTGCGACATCATCTGGCACTTTCACTGAGTACATTTACATGGATCCATATTATCCGTATTATCCTTTATCCATATTCCTTTGCTCATTAAACACACGCAGGGCCGGAGCAAGCTGAACTGGTGCTCTATGCGAACGGTGATCACACCGCCCTCAACCCGAAAGTGAAAAAGAAAGTGACCGGTTCGCGGATGAACGTGAGGACCGGGAGGGAGGGGGTAGGTGTCGCGGATTAAAGTGAGGACCGGGGGGTTTGCTTACTATTCTGCCGCCCTTGTCGGCCGCCTAGGTCGCCTCTGTGGACGCGCCGGCCCTGAACACACGTCAGCCACAACAGGAAATTTAAAAAAAACTGCCACTGCGTTAAATGCGTTAATTATTTTTAACGGTTTAAATATTTCAAATTAATCGGCGCGTATTAACGCGCTAATTTTGACAGCCCTAAATATAATATAATATAATATAATATAATATAATATAATATAATATAATATAATATAATATAATATAATATAATATAATATAATACAGATATTCATACATGTATTTATTTATCTAAACACAACCCTCTAAGGGAACCTCAGTAGAACTGTGGCTGGTTTGGTGATGCAGCTGAAAAGTATTTTCAGTGAGTTATGGCTATTACTTAAAGTTTTAAATAATAATAAACGATATTTGTTTTTGAGTAGTCATCTGAAGAGAATGTTCACATGGGATGAAAAGTGTACCGGTAATGTATTGTGTTTCACACATGCAGTCTTTACTGGTAAATTGCAGAAAAATATTATTTATTAATCATTGCTAAACTAGACCTAGACCCTAAAAAACATCAGTTTTGTCAAATGCTGAGAAGTTGTAAAATCACTGATACTTGTAAATCATATGTCTCATGCTATGTGTGAATAGAGATTATCATTATGAGCATCGATAAGAAAAGAAAAACAAAAAGGTGACCTAATATCTGTTTTGAGCCAACAATAAAGCTGTTTACATCATATGCACTACTGCTATTATTTTATTTATTAAATTCTGTGTATTTTATTATATTTTGTTCACTCTGAAAGATGATCTAGACCAGAGTTGCCAAAAGTAGGGCCCCAAAGTTAGCCCATGGTAACCTTTGGTTTGACCCACTATCCTGTCTGAAAAGAGAGGGAGATTGATAGAGAGTTGGTTGGGGTGAATGTCTTTGACAGAGATCATCATTCATTCATTCATTTTCTTTTCGGCTTAGTCCTTTTATTAATGTGGGGTTGTCACAGCGGAATGAACCGACAACTTAACTTACCCAATTCACCTATAGCGCATTTCTTTGGACTTGTGAGGGAAACCGGAGCACCTGGGGGAAACCCATGCCAACAGGGAAAGAACAAACTCCACACAGAAGTGCCGACTGACCCAGCCGAGGCTCGACCCAGCAGCCTACTTGCTGTGAGGCGATTGTGCTACCCATGTAACCTTTTTTATTTCTTTGTTTAATTGCTACACAAATGCCAGTTAACTTTAAATGTTTCATGTAAATGTTGTAAATGAATCAGACTTTTAAATGTTAATACTGTCATTTGAAAAATAGGGTACTCACAAGACATCGGCGAGCAAATCTAGACAACGGCAAAGCAGCTCAACTAGTGTATTCAGCATTGATCTCCATTGTTAAAAATGTAATTGTTTATGTTTTTACTATAATAAGTTCATTATAAAATGCTCAAAATTATACTGCATCATTATTTAATATGCTTTAAAGCAATATTTTCTAGTAATTTTTAAATAATACACAAGCATATTAGGAAATTACTCATGACAAATTTAAGGTAGTAATATTTGACATATTTAACTTTGGCACACATCCCTCAATCAGTTTGGTTTTTGGCCTTTATAAGAAGTTTTGACACCCCTGCTCTAGGCAAACATCTGACTCTTTCTAACACTTAAGACCCTTTCTTCTTCCCATTCACCAGTGATGCAGCTTCACACTTCACACTGTTTTGTACTACAGCTGCATACCATTGCTTTATGTGACTTGCATCTTTAACACTGAAAACATGTCCCGTGTGATCTTCTCCTTATGCCTGTCACTCAGAAGTTTTCCAAAAAAATATTATCAGGTTTGACAGATAGTAAAACCGAAGTGCTCCTGACTGAATGAAGAAAACTGCACAGCTTTTAAATTCAATTTCCTTATGGATTGACATGACAGAGCGTATGGGCTGTTTTGTGCTGATACTTTATATGAAAGGTGTCTCTCTAGTAAAAAGATGGAATGCTGTTGCTCGTGTGAAAAACACATTGTACTGGTAAAGTCAGTCTGGCAGTTTTATAGTAATTTACCATGATCTATACATGAAACCACACTTGTTATCTTCTTATGTGAGTGCTTGTTAAATTATTGAAGCATTTTTATGTATGTTTGTGTGTATGGATTAATCTGTGTATGTATTTATTTATTTTAAAGAACGTATGTATGAATTTATTTATTTATACAGTTTTAAAAATTCATTAATCACCAGTTTCTGTATTTTGTGATGCTTTTTTTGTTGTTGTTGTTGATTACTTACAGTTATGAATTGATCTCTGCTCTGTCGACTTTTAATGATGACAATTCAGCTGTTGATTAACCAAAGTGATTTTTATTGACAGTTTGCTTGTTTGAAAAAATGCACAAAAGCATGCACATCACTTTAAATGGGTGCTCAGCCAAACAGCAAACAGCGCAAAATTATATATTCAAAAAGGTGGCAACACCAAAGCTCCAAAAATGCCAATTTTCATTCATTCATTCATTCATTTTCCTTTTGGCTTAGTCCCTTTATTAATCTGAGGTCACCACAGCGAAATGAACCATCAACTTAACCAGCACATGTTTTACACAGCGGATGCCCTTCCAGCTGCAACCAATCATTGGGAAACATTCATACACACTCATTCACACACATACAGTACACTACGGGAAGTTTCTTTATAAACTAATTTCGAGAAGATCACATGCTTATGATTGCTTGCAGCTCGTCCCGCATCATTCAATTTATGATTCACCAATCAGACGATTCCTAAGCTACTTTAGTATGTATATACTATATACTATAGTATATTATATATAAATACCCTAAGTTCCATATCACAGCCATCTCCGTTTTGAAGAATCCCCCCTTCCATCCCTACTCCTCCTCCTTTCCTAAATGGGTGGCACGATGGCCCAGCACTGTTGCCTCACAGCAAGAACGTCACCGGTTCTAGTCCTTACCAAGCCAGCTGACGTTTCTGTGCTGAGTTTACACATTCTTCCCGTGCTCACGTGAGTTTCCCCCGGGTTACCCCATTTCCTCTCACCGTCCAAAAACATGCAACTTAAGTTAATTGACTAATCCAAAATGGCACCATAGACATGCTCCTAGTAAGCAGTTATCTCTTCATAGCGATCACTCTCTGTTCATTAGCTACCCGCAGGGGAGTTCTCGAGATCTACTTGAGCTCAAACTCTCCTCTCCCCTTGCAAACGGGAGGGAGCCCCGGGCTCGAGGATCTTATGGGCTCAGGGCTCACTCTCAGGACAGCATGCCAAACAAGCTTTGTAATCAATCATTAGCTAAGTGTGAACTCTTGAAGGACAATTTAGCTTTCCCAATTCACCTATACCACGTCTTTGGACTTGTGGGGAAACCGGAGCACCGAGAGCAAAGCCACAGGAACATGGGGAGAACATGCACACTTCATACAGAAATGCCAACTGACCCAGCCGAGGTTTGAACCAGCAACCATCTTACTGTGAGGTGATTTTGCTACCCACTGTGCCTCCGTGACGCTAAAATGCCAATTTATAAATTAAAAAGGCTGAAACAAAGCCTGTAATGTTTGTAATCTTCATCAGACAGTGCTCATCACATTATTGCTCTTTTTTATATACTTCCAGATCACATGATCTCATACAATATCTCACAAAAAATAAATAAATAAATAAATAAATAAATAAATAAATAAATAAATCACATTTATAAATTATACAACCTACATATTCAAAACAAAAACACAAAAACAAATCCAGAAAATACATCATGAAATAAAGGAAAAAACACAACAAAATAACAAAACCTTTACCGAAAACCTTTACCCAAACAACTAGCTAAATATTAAAGAAAAGATGAATATCAAACTCCTCATTTAAACCTCTTGGAGATAGTAGCTGTTTCTCAATATGCGTTCTTCAGCGGTCTTGCGTCCTCGTGTTCTCGTGTAACGTCATCATCATCCGCCGAAGTTCAGTTCCAATACTCAAGACCGCAAGAACGGAGGACGCATGAAAGCTCCCGGATGTGTTCTTGATATCGAGGACGCACCGATGCAGACTTGAGCACCGAACTCGCTCTAGAAGTGCCAGAAGTTACTGCGACTGGAGGTAGGAAGCGCAGCATTTTATATAGATTTATTATTCAGAGATATACTTATTTACCTCAGAAGCTTCCCTAAATGAGACGGTGAAAGTAAACATTACCATGAAAATCTTAATAGAGGCATAAACACATTAAGGGTGTTTGTTTGTTGAAATTCGTATCAAAATCTGTTTTATTTGTGATGTACAGCGTATATTTCTGAAGTCTTTATGCATAACATATATTGTGAAACGGGGGGAAACAATAAATCGCTGTACGGATGCTGTAATGTTTAAATAATCTTCGGTTAAAGACGCGCGAGGGTCATGTGACCATCAGGAAGAACGCAGCATCTTATTTCTCACAGGACGCGTTCTCTGTCCTCGCAGTCTCCCGAGTTCATTCTCCCGATGTGACCTGGCAAGACCGGTCTCCACAAGAACACAAGTCCGTTCTCTGTGTTCTTGGAATTGAGAAACAGCCAGTGTATCTTGAGTGAAAATCCAAAAAGCTTCACGTTGTAACAGTAATTTTATTAAGATCCCCACGATGTGGACACCTAACAACTTCAATCCCTATCATGATCAGGATCATGATGTCGAATAGCGCATCAATGTTCAGAACCGCCTTTTTGAACATATTTTTAGTAGTTTCAACAATATATTTTGTAATAAATAATATTAGAGAATTTAGTCTGTAAAATAACAGAAAAGATATACTGGCAGTTATTTACAAGGTTTTTGTACCATATTATACAACATCAACCCAGACAATTTGCATTTTCAAACTATTAAAAATACAATGTTTTCAAACTTTTCAGCATTACAAGTTGTTGGAGGAAAAACCAAAGACCCATTATTCAAATAATCTAAAAAAACAAAACAAAAAACATGCATCACAAAATTATGTTAGCAGTTTACAGATATTTTGCACAGTGTATGTATGAATGTATGTATCTATTAATGTATGTACGTACCTTTTTTCTCAGTTCAATAATAATTTATAGTATATGTTTTAATACATATTTATAATAAATATTTTTGTTAGTTCAAATGTGGTATATAATAAAGACAAAACAATTATTTAATGTGAACATTACATAATGACTTTTGTATTTATTTGAGTCCATGTACTTTGTTTATATTAATGTTTGTTTGTAATGTTATTTTTATTTTTATTTTTTAGATTAATTACAATGACTCTGTGTCATACGATGACATTTTGAACCTGTCTTACTTCACATTCAGAAAACTGCATGTTTAGCTTTTAAGAGACTGGGCAGCAAGGCAAGATGGAGCCAGAAATGTCTTCAATGCATTTAAATATTGCTAGGTTGAAAGAAGAATTGGGACATTTGTGCGGTGCACTCTTTGTGTGAGATCATTTTGTTTGTATCAATCCATACCAAATCTTTTCTGAAGTGCATTAGTGTCTACCAGGCCTACTCTTTTATATTTATGTGAAAAAAAAAGACTGATGTTGTGAGCCCTCGATTTCTCGAATATCAAATAAGCATGAGAAGTGATCAGAGGATGAAAGAGAGGTGAAGACCAACAGCGTCAACATGAAGAGATGCCCAGAGGAGGAGAGGGCTACACAAATGAAAGAAGAAAGGAAGAGCAATATTTTGATTAAGGAGTTGTCTCTCAAGAGTCTTTGGCACTGAGCGAAAATGAGATGTTTTTCATTTGAGCTTGAGATTTATGTTCTTGAAAAATGTACAAGTGGAAGTTGAATTATGGCACATTGGCATGCTTTGCTTTCTTAATAGCTGTAATTGCTCTTTTTTGCAAAGGCCTCAGTGCTGTTTCCTTCCAGTGTGATGAAAAATATGTCTGCCACGTGTTAATACATGATTTAACAGAAACATTCCCCTCAAAACAACCCCATATTCCTAAAAGAACATCCATTTATTTTGACAGAACAAAAATGCGGTAAGTTACTGTCGGGAAAGTGGAGCATTATTCTTATCTCTTAGTAATTGGGATTCACTTTGCTGTAAGTGTGTTAACCAGAGATGCATGCTGTTTGGTTTTAATTTAACTTACAACTACATGCTTGAAAGTAATGCTATGCAAATGTGATTGTCAATTGACAAACGGTTGTGTATCTGCATATGCAACGCTTTGTGATTTTTGCCCTGTGATGTGGGGAACACAGACAGAATGAAAACATTCAGTCTTTACTGCACAAAAATACAGTGGAATTTGGCAAAAGTTTAAATCTGAATATTGAGCTATGAATAAACAACAGATGATAATCAGTAAGTCATTTTTCTATATTTCCATTATTATTTTTATTGTTGTTATTATTAATATTTTATTATTGTTATTATTATTATTATTATTATTATTATTATTATTATTGTTGTAAAATTGGATTTATAATTCATTAATTTTCCTTCTGCTTAGTCTCTATTTTACCAAGGGTCGCCACAGTGGAATGGACCGCTAACTTCTCTGGAACTGTATTTGTTTTACACAGTGGTTGCTATATTTATAGTTGTTTATTTTAATTGTTAATTAGTTATTTCTATAAAAGGGAATTAAAGGGTCCCTATATTTAAACTATGGGTATGGAAATGGGATAACCGTAAGCCTCAGACACCATTGTTTCCTCATTCTCATGTAAATTCCATGCATGTAAAACTTTGGTGGACAAAAGGCCAATCAGAACACAAACTGTGTGACTCACAGGGTCCACTCGCAGCATTTGCATGTAAGTTTTAACAAACACATGTAGACTGCTGAATCATGTAGTCTCACTCAGCTCAATTGTCATTTTTCTGGAGTGATAAAAAAAAGTACTCTCCAGATAAAATAAAATTTTACTCATTAAGTTAAAAATGCATCTGCTTTGTTTGTTAAAGAGCACAGCTCATTGATATTTATAACTGATCCAAATATGGTCAATATGGACCTTTAGAAAATTTAGATTTTTTTTTTACTTATCAAAATCATATAACTACTATGTAGATATCAGAGAACAGTTTAACACAGGGGTGCTCAACCCTGTTCCTGGAGATCTACCTTCCAGCAGATTTCAGCTCAAACCCTGATCAAAATCACCTGCCTTTATTTACTAAGAACTGTTCAGGTCCTAATTAATGAGTTCAAGTGTGATTGAACAGGGTTGGAGCTGACATCTGCAGGAAGGTAGATCTCCAGGAACAGGTTTGAGCACCACTGGTTTAACATATTGAACCAATCCAGTATATGGCACCTTTAAGGGACTGGCTATAAACAAAGACTATAGAAATACACAAGACCTGTCACCTGTATAGTTTTAAATGGGGAAAAGTGTAACGGTCAATATGCCAAATGAAACCCCGACTACTAGGAGCTAATCAGCAATCGCTGTAGACTGATGTTTTTCTGGGGGAAAAAGTTGGGAGCAGACGTGTGTTTTACGGCAGTTTGGTGGTCAACAAACACACTGGAATCTCAGTAAATACTTGCTTCACAGACATGAGAATTATATTCACATTAAGCTTGAAATATGAACTTTTAAATGAACCAAGTGCTCTTGAAAACAAAAGTTTTTTTGGTTTTGTAATCTATATAAAACTAACGCGAGGTACAGTCTGTTCTGTCAAACGCACATTACATGACAGCAACAACTCAAACGCCCACAAACTTGTAAACAAATCGCCCTTTTCATTTCTGGAGGCGATTCGTCATCAATACCTCTTTCAGAAGAGCAGCGCGATCTGATAATCATTATCCAGAGGATGAAAATGTGTAGAACGGCCATAAATGAAGTTGTTGTCGTGATCGCATTGCTTTTAAGTGCGCTTTGGCTTGGACAAGTTAAAAAAATGCTGATTTTGTTTGATTCATACGTTTAGAAATGAAACCTATGAAACAGTTGTTCAATTTTATTGGTGGTTCCAAATATGTAATGCAATCGCAAGCTTGGCAAACAGTTTTGGAAAATTTGATTTTTCCCTATTCAGACAGAATGCCCGAGCGTACTGCCCGAGAGGCGTTTCAAATATGACCGCTGAGTGAAATGACCAGTCCTAAAGGGACTTTGTTATAAATAGGTACATACATAAATTAGATAAATATAAAAAAGATACTTTTGCTTTCATTTGATTACCACAATTTACAAAATAAGTACATTAATAAAATTAACAATTTACAAAAATAATAATATCATACCTGTCAACCCTCCCGTTTTTCCCGGGATTCTCCCGTATTTTACAGTTCTATCCTGCTATGATCCCATAAAAAGGTATTTTCTCGTATTTCTCCTGTATTTTAAGTCTTTCTAATAAACATTAAAGAGCCGATCCTCCGTATACGCAACCCATACCACCAAACCACCAGGGGTGCTCTTAAATGTGAGTCAGTCTTGTGCTTTTGTTTTATTTAGGCATGAAACACTTTGAAATAAATATTAAAATGGCAGGATTCACTTTCCTTTTCATTACAGGTGAAGTGGAGCGAAAGTGGATACTGGGTTTTGGGTGCGGGACATATACACATAATTAATAATAATAACATCTTAAGATGTCGATCTTAACAGTGAGATAAAGATTAATGAGATTTGATAACTTGATTCTATTTCTTTATAATAGCTCATTTTAATAAGCTAAACTGTTTGCTAATGTATACTATTCAATTGTCTTTTGTAAATAATAATATAAAAATATATATATTGCTGACCGTTTAACTGTTTATTTACAATGAAACAGCTCCAGAAGAACACTTTAATATGGGGCTTTATTTATTTATTTATGTTACTTTGGGGGGGGTGGAGGTTTTATCTCTTATTATGGCTTATCCCTTATTTTCACATCCCAATGTTGACAGGTATGAATAATAAATATTACTTATATATTGTATTTAAATAATATATATATTTTAATTAACTCATAACACAATGTTATATACATACATGTTACTAAACCACTGAAACCCAATCAAATAAAGTCTTGTAAATAGAAAACAGCATTTGGTTGAAAAAAGTAAAAGAGTTTTAAAATTTGCAGAAATGTATGAATCATTGTTTGTCTTCGTGTGACTTTGAGTGCTAGTTTGTGTGATGCAGTCAAGATTTGTATACGTTACATCTGCCAAAAGGGGAGCAGGACGCACAGATTGTTTGCATTTGTCTGCGGTCGTTGTGTGTATGTGGTTTAAACTGTGTGTTTATGTCTGCATTTAAATACTCTGGAGCTCAGTGGTGAGATTCTCTACAGCACCAGAGGAGCACCGCCTCTCCCCCAGCGGAGGTTTAAGGGATAAACCAGCTGTGACGTGGCCGACCAGCCTACTGATCCAACTCTGACAGCCTGGCCTGGTTCTCACTCCTTCTCCCCCAGAGTCTGGTCTACGAGAGTCTGGTCAGGCACGCACTCCACTGTCAACCCTTCCACCCTCCGGCCTGCACCGCTGTCAACACTCTCCATCTCCTATTCCTCTCAGGAGAGAACGTCCCCGCCTCTGCCACAAAACAAACAGACTGAGATATCAGAAAACACAATCGAAAAAAAAAAATGAAAAAAATCCTCAAAGAGACCTGTCATAGTCTATCTATAAAGATGTCACGAGAAGCTATTTTGAATGTGAGCCGCTTGCGTACTGCAGACAAAAACCAGAACAAAGGGAAAAGGGTGGAGTGGAGGAAAACAGAGAAAGTAAGAGTTGGACAGATGGATGAATGTTTTGGTTTTAGCTGCATTTGAGCCCCGTTTCTGTCCCTTTCCGCAGGGGAACTGGTCTCCCCGTGCTGCTCCGCTGAGGACTGGACGACTGGGACTCTCCTCCTCGCATCAGCGGCCCGTGCACGTCTCCATTTAGCATGCATCTGGATCACACTCTGGATCCAGCTCTCATTATGTCTCCCTTCATATAATTACCAGTCTGTCTATCGCAAGCCTCAGCCTGATAAAATGGCTGAGGTCACCGGAGATTCATGTGCTCCTCTGAAAAGAAAGTTTGAGCGTTGTCACTGATCTCACAGTATGAATATGAATACACACTAATTAATATTCTGTGTAGTTAAATAGTAAAGATTTTTTTGTTATTATTATTATTTTTTTAATAAGTAAAAAAGAAGGATGGCAATGCCTACTGTACCAAACACATACCACACATATGAGTCTTTTATTTTGTTTTCCTTGTTCTATATTGAAATCTAAACATTTACACACTTACTTACACACACACACACGCACACACACACACACACTTGTATACAGTGCATACTTGGGACACTCCATAGGCCACTTTATTAGGTACACCTGTCAAACTGCTCGTTAACACAAAATTATAATCAGCCAATCACATGGTAGCAACTCAATATGTTTAGACATGAAGACGTTGATTTAAGTGACTTTGAATGTGGCATGGTTGTTGGTGCCAGACGGGCTGATCTAAGTATTTCAGAAACTGCTAATCTACTGGGATTTTCATGCACAACCATCTCTAGGGTTTACAGAGAATGGTCAGAAAAAGAAAAAATATCCAGTAGGCAGCAGTTCTGTGGCTGCAAATGCCTTGTTGAAGCCAGAAGTCAGAGGAGAATGGCCAGACTGTTTCGAGCTTATAGAAATGCAACAGTAACTCAAATAACCTCGTTACAACCGAGGTATGCAGAAGAGCATCTCTGAATGCACAACACGTTGAACACTGAGGCGGATGGGCTACAGCAGCAGAAGACCACACCGGGTGCCACTACTGTCAGCTAAGAACAGGAAACTGAGGCTACAATTGGCACAGGCTCACCAAAACTGGACAATAGAAAATTGGAAAAATGCTGCCTGGTCTGATGAGTCTCACATGAAAGCATGGATCCATCCTGCCTTGTATCTTGTAACTTTGGGCCCATTAATATCAATTGAGCACTGTGTCAATGCCACAGCCAACCTGAGTATTGTTGCTGACCATGTTCACCCCTCTTTGACCACAGCGTGTCCCCATCTTCTGATGGTTACTTCCAGCAGGATAATGCACCATTTTATAAAGTGTGAATCATCTTAAACTGGTTTCTTGAACATGACAATGAGTTCACTGTACTCAAACACAGCACCAGATCTCATACCAATAGAGCATTTTTGTGATGTGGTGAAACAGGAGATTCACATCATGGATGTGCAGCCGACAAATCTGCAGCAACTGCACGATGCTATCATGTCAATAAGGAGCAAAATCTCTGAGGATTTTTCCAGTACCTTGTTGAATCTATGCACAAAGGTTTAAGGAAGTTCTGAAGGCAAAAGGAGATCCAACCGGTACTAGTAAGGTGTACCTAACAAAGTGGCCAGTGAGTGTATTTTACACTTTAAAAGCATCTTATTATATAAGGCCCTAAATTAGCATTTTTTTTTTTTTTTTTTTTTTTTTGATTTCTTGATTCAAGTTTTTTTTCCCCCAGTTTAACCTTTAACCTTTAACCTTGAAAGACTTTTAATATATATATATTTTTTTTATATGGTTTAAAGTGATATATCATCTGGGTTGGTGTAGTATATTATCTGCCACTTTACAGACTTCAGTCTATAGTATTTTTATACATGATATTATTTCAAACTACTAAAATGTCAATAAAAATCACTTTGTTAAACTGTAATGTTGAATTTAAACATAAAAATTCAACAGAGCAGAGATCAATGTCCCATAATGCAATTCACAACCGTAAATAAAGGGAAAACCCTTGTGAATCACAAAATACAGAAACTATTTTTTACACATACAAATAATTATACATTTCAGTATTATTATTTTTATTATAACAAAATAAATGAACAAAGAAATTAACTTGAATATAAAATATATGAATTAATAAATGAATGACTAATATAATAATAATAATAATAATAATAATAATAATAATAATAATAAAAATAATAAAAATAATAATAATGATAATAATAGTATATACATAGTATACTGTCAACTTAATGATAATAATAAAAATCACTTTGTATATATATATATATATATATATACACATACCACCGGTCAAAAGTATGGGGTAAGTTTATTATTATTATTAATAATAATAATAATAATAATAATAATAATAATTATAGAGTGATTTCTGAAGGATAATGTATCTCTGAAGGCTGGAGTAATGAAGCTGTAAATTCATCATTAAATCACTGGAATAAATTATTAAATTACATCAAAAACTACTTTTAAGCAGTTATTTTAGAGTGCAATAACATGTCACAATTTTAAAATTTGTACTGTATTTTTGATAAAATAAACTTGTGAGCAGGAGAAGCTTATTTTAAAACATTTAAAAATCCCACTGACCCCAAATTTTTGACCGGTAGTGTAGATATTGTGTTCATCTTAACTTCATCTTGTAGACCACTGGTCTTCTGGTCAGAGGTGAACAGGAGGGTAGTGAAGCATGTCCAGTGATAGGCCAATACTAACAGCTCTAAGTCCATAAAGTGGCGTCCCCTCATGAATCAGGCCCATCTTCACCCACCCGCTTCATATTTAGGTATGTGCGCATGTGTGTGTGAGTGTGTGTGTGTTTGTGGGGGGTGTGCTCTACCATTACTGACTAATGAGGCGTGCAGAAGAATACACCTTCAGCTGCCACATGATGAGGGCTCACTGACACCATATCCCGCATCAGGCGCGGGCCGCAGTATGTGTGTGTGTGTTGGACTGTGTGTGCATGTGCGCTCTCTTATTTTGTCCATCAATCACATCATTAGTCAAAGCAGACAGAGCTGTCAGTGTGTTCTGGCAGGAGGGCCAACAGACAGGTGTTAGCGTGTTAGCGTCTCACCCGCCGCTAGCATCTGCAGCGAAGCAGACGTCCAGACTACACCCTCACACAATAACACACTACAGCAAGACAAAGATGGAGGAGGCCAGCAGACGGAGAGGACAGGTCAGGGAGACAGATTTTGTAGGAGGGCACTGGAGAGTTAATATATGAGGTATGATAGCAACCTAGAACTTACAGTAAGGGCAGCGGAATATCTAGTTTAGTGGTGTTTATTTATGTCATTTCTATATTTGTTTACTTTTATTATTAATACTAAGGGGCTCATCACCACCACCCGCCTGAACCAATGCTCGTGGGATCTTTGCATTAATGTTGTTTATGACAAATGTGAATGATGTCATTTTTTTTTTTACTCTCTGGGAATTCAGTTAACATCAAAAATATATTTTCTTTCTTTCTTTCTTTCTTTTCTTTCTTTCTTTCTTTCTAGCATTTTTTATTTTTTTGTAGTTTGTGATTTATGTTTTTTCCCGCTAGTTTATTTATGGTTTTGAATTGCATTATGAGACCTTGATCTTTCTTCCAACAACCTTTAACCTGGAAAAGTAAAAAATAAAAATAAAAAGTGACTTTTATTATCATTTTTCATAGTTTAAAGTGATATATTATCTGGGTTGGTGTAGTATATTACCTGCCATTTCAAAGACTTCACTCTATAGTGTTTTTATACATGATATTTTTTCAAACTACTAAAATGTCAATAAAATCACTTTGTTAAACTGTAATGTTGAATTTCAACATAAAAATCATTTTCCTTTAATGCAATTCACAACCGTATATAAAGGGAAAACACTTGTGAATCACAAAATACGGAAACTGTTAATTAGCAGATATTTTTTACACATACAAATAATTATACATTTCAGTATTAGTATTATTATAACAAAATTAAGGGGCTCATCACCACCACTTGCCTGAACCAATGCTCGTGGGATCTTTGCTTTAATGTTGTTTATGACAAATGTGAATGATGTCATTTTTTTTTACTCTCTGGGAATTCAGTTAACATCAAAAATATACTTTCTTTCTTTCTTTCTTTCTTTCTTTCTTTCTTTCTTTCGCTTATTTGCGTTATTGGTTATATCCATTAATGGTGCATTGCAACATCCCTTCTAAAAGGGAACTCTAAGAACACTAATATTTTATTTATTTATTTATTTATTTATTTATTTATTTATTTTATTTTCAGAATGTGTTACAATGCAATCAATTCGTTTAAACAATCCATCTGGCAGCTAGCTCTCTGAACTCTCACATGGTCACCCACTGAAGCTAAGCAGGGCTGTGTCTGGTCAGTATCTTGATGGGAAACCACATAGAAAGACTAGGTCTGTGCGTCCTAATGCCCCAATATAGTGAAGGGGACTCTATACTGCTTAGTGAGCGCCGTCTTTCGGATGAGACGTTAAACCGAGGTCCTGACTCTCTGATGTTATTAAAAATCACAGGATGTTCTTTGAAAAAGAGTAGGGGTTTAACCCTGGCATCCTGGCCAGAGCTGCCCATTGGCCTTCTAACCATCGCCATATCATAACTGGCTTTATCACTCTGCCTCCTCTCCACCAATCAAGTAGTGTGCGGTCTGGTGCAATATGGCTGCAGTTGTGTCATCCAGGTGGATGCTGCACACTGGTGGTGGGTGAGGAGATCCCCCTCATTGTGTAAAGTGCTTTGAGTGTCTAGAAAAGTGCTTTATAAATGTAAGGAATTATTATTATTATTATTATGAGCATACAGGCAGATTTATACTTCTGCATCAAGCGCACCCGTATGATCTGTGGCCGACACGCACCTCTCGACAAATGTAACTACATGTCGCAACGACACGTAGCGCAAGCTCTGTGATTGGTCCGCTTGGTAGCTGTGACGAGTGTGGCCGGTGCAGAGAGCCAAGAGCCAGATGGAGTGATTGTTTACAAGTGTCGAGTCCCGTGAAGGAGCTCCACATGGAAACATTTGTTTTGTTTTTACCTTATGATTAAACTTGTTGCACGTCAGCCGGCTCCTGTTTCTGAATTAGCAAGTTTTAGCTACTTGTACATAAAGGTAGGGTTCAGAAAAAAACAAAACACCAGGGAAGAAACTCGATACATATAAACCCGCTGCCAGCAATAGCATCTTGGAAGTGTTATTGCAGAGCAACGCAAACAGCACGCAGAAGTATAATAATAAACGAGTACGCGCAAGGCATGAGCCGTGGGTCAGGGCAATTACTCGACGCAGAAGTATAAACCAGCCTCTAAAGAGAGAGAGATACTGAATAGAGAGTGTGTATTAAAAAAAACTAAATATTATCCATCTCTCTGTCTGTCCGTCCGTCCGTCTACCGTCTATCTATCTACAGTATCTGTCTATCTATCTACAGTATCTATCTATCTATCTATCTATCTATCTATCTATCTATCTATCTATCTATCTATCTATCTATCTATCTATCTGTTTATGCTTTACCCGAGGTTTGCGGTTACTGTATTCTGGCCTCTTCCTTTCAGTTAAGCAGTTGACTTTAATTATGCCCGTTAGAGAGTGACTATAAATCTGCTTGTAACAACATCTGGCACGTCTAACTATGGAATCAACTGTCTCTCCAATCAAACTTGAGGAAGAAACAGAGAGACATCGACGAAGAAACACCGAGACGTATGCGAAGAAAGAAAGCAGAGCAGAAGAAGGGCACTGGAACGCTGGCGTTGATTAGAGAAGCGGATGATTTAGACCTGAATGGTGACATTTCCAGTGTTCCCAAGAAATAGGTTACAAATGATTGAATAGATAATCAGGATATGCTGCTATTGCTTTCAGACTTGCTTTGTTGGCCGCCATTCTTTCCTGTGCTGATGGTTGCCCAAATGCCTTGAAGCACTCAAACACACACACACACACGTTTGTTTTTGTGAATTGTGTAGACTTTTCATAGGTTTCCATTTGTTTTACTGTACAAACTTTGTCCTACCCCAACCCTAAACCTAGCTCTTCATCCTTACAGCTAACTGTATGTAGTGTTACTTAAAAAATAAAATAAAATATCAATTATTTTAAAGCCTTTCGAAAAATGGAGACATCTGCAATGTCCTCATACTGTAATTCGCCATTTCCTTGTAATACTCGTGTCATACTCATGTCATTATACACATTTGTGTCCTGCATTGTCACAAAAACATACGCACACACAGACCATATCAACTTGAGACACTTTAGTGGATGGTAAATTCATAAGTTGCGAAAGGAATGTAGATTTTCCGTGAATTGAGAGACTGTACTCTAAACAAAGCCACCTGTCAACATGAAAGCTGGGCAAGAGTGATAGGTGCTTAGAGACTCCTGGCACAAAGACGCTTTCCGGATTTTTCTGCCAGGTACGTCAGCATTCAGGAAGCATCTGAACGCAGCCACGGTGGTCCTCGTCTGATTTGGGTCCCTCATAACTCTGGCTTGCACTGAAAAGAGAGCGCGAGCCAAACTCTGTCCATCTTTAGTCCTGTTTCCTTGGCTCCCTTTCTCACTGTCATATTCCTTGACTTTTTTTGGTATGTGTGTGTACGTTTCCTGAAGTAGATTTATTAAGCTAGCAGGTTTATAAATAAGCTTTAATGTTTAGAGACGTTGAAAATAACAAGGAGAACATGAACATGCCGCACCTGGACTCTGTGGGAGAGCTCACATCGGTTAAGCATTTTCTACTTTATTAACCCGTCTTTAGGGTGCAGACACCGTGTCTCCAGCATCCTGCCCTTCAGGGCCTTGAGATTTACGCTTAACCTTCTTCATTGTTTTTTTCCTTTCTTTCCTGAAATTCTTGTTTGTTTTATGATTCCCTCGTCTCCTGTAGATTTCCCACAATCCCCTTATCGCAAAGTATGTCTGCTTTGGTATATCATTTTCACAATGTTCTACTAAAAGTAGTTTCATTTAGGCTGAGAGTAGGATGCTGTCTTATTGGATTTGGTTGTCTGAAATGCTAGTGAAAAATTACCTTGGGTAAGCACACTGCGTGTTTGTTTCTTGCATGTGATGCTGTAAAGGAAATGCCATAATAAAGAAAATGTGCTTTAAATGATCCTGTGTGTGGTAAATGTGATTCAGGAGTAAATTCAATAAAATACAACCACAGCACAACCTTCAGAGTTACATGAAGATCTAAGAAACTATAGTAGGTAATAAGTGTATAAACAGATTTCACCGTGAAAAACCCTGTCTAACACACATAGACATACTCACACAGAGAACGGACACTGGAGGTTTAACAAAAAAAGAGCAGAACTAATGATAGCTTTCAGAGGCTGGATGAGCTGAGCGTCACAGGTGAACAGCAGCTCTGCTCCATACGGCCAAGGCTGCCATTTTTCATTTCCTCCCAAAGGCCTGGATATACTTGTAAACATTATTGAAAATAATAACTTAATGCTTCCTGAGGCTCAGTCGCGTCACAGAGACAGTGCTTGTTAACTCTTTATAGTTTATTAGTTTATTATACAGGCTCTCAGATACGCAAATACCAGTTTTATTAAAATGTATTCCATTATATGTGTTGTTTGAACAAAGCTGCCTGTTTGTGTATGTGTACCTGACAAAAGTTTTGTCATCAATCCTAGTTATAAGAGTAACAAATAATTACTTGACTAGTTGATCATTTGGAAAACTGTCAGAAGGTAGATTTTTTATGATGAATCATCTGTTGAACTGCACCCCAATCATCACAAATACTGCAGAAGACCTATTGGAGTCTGCATGAACCCAAAAACCTCATTCAATATGGGGCCGTGTGAGCGATCTGCAGAGTGAAAGGCAACATCATTTGCCACATATAAGCCACTTCTGACACTAGAAGTTGATCATTCATTCATTAATTTTCTTGTCGGCTTAATCCCTTCACTAATCCGGGGTCGCCACAGCGGAATGAACCGCCAACCCATCCAGCACCCGTTCCACGCAGCAGATGCCCCTCCAGCCGCAACCCAAACCGCATGTCTTTGGACTGTGGGGGAAACCAGAGCACGCGGAGGAAACCCACACAAATATATATATATATATATATATATAATCACATCTGCTTTACAACAGTAACCTACATAAGCGGCAACACTTTTAAACACTGCCAACATCATGCCAATGTTTCAATTCAACAAACTAGAAACACACACACAACAAACAACTGTACTTTAATCCCTGTGGCATTCAGACAGACACTTGCTACATATTCAAACTGGGCAAAACAAATCACAGGCAATCGGTACTTTTATAGCTGTGGAGATGAGACCTTATTCGGTAGTTGAAAATGTGAGCTTTAAGAAAATGTTAAATGTAATTAAGCCTCTTTACATTATTTCTTCACAAGCCCGTTTCAGTCAGACAATAATTCCTGCCTTCAGATCACATCAAACCAATCTGTGCTGTCTGAAGAAAATGTAGACACTTCTGAAAAAAAATTTGGTAGCACTTTATAATAACTACACGCTATGAATCATCTATTAAGCATTAGCAAATAGTGAATTCATTATTTGTTAAGCATTAACTCTGCATTAATAAACGTTAGTAAGCAGTTAATTCCTGCAGCTACAAATGCTCTATTCTTGACTTATAAGTACATTTATAATGTGCTTAATAATTGTGTTTTCACACTTTGTTAAGGATTTATTTTTCATTACTAAATTAAGTATCGCATTATTTACAAACCATTTGTATTTAAGAGTAGTTGGTGTTTTTAAGATCATTCAGAATGAGTTAGTAAACGATTAATAAACTATTAAAATCAACATTTATATATTGTATTATTCAGGCATATATGAATGGTTACTATGTATGTTAATAAATGCTTTATTAACTCAATTTCCTGCAGTTTTGTGACCTGATCTAAAGTGAGGACTATTCATGCTTTATAAATCCCTTATAAATGACAGTTAAAGGCTTAATATCAAATGAACAATATATCTTTGCAATCCTATCTAAATAATAAAATTACTGTAAAGTTTAAACATTGCTGAATAACAGGAGTGTCAAAATCCAACAAAAAATTGGATAAAAAAAAACAATAAAATTTAACAGTATATTATGGTACAACATTTTAAAGTTATTTAGTGATGTTTTAACTGAATAGTAATTTTATTTTAGATAAGGTTGCAAAGATTTATTTTTCATTTGATACAGTTTCATTTGTGTACAGTTGAAGTCACAATTATTAGCCCATATTTGATTTTAAATATTTCCCAAATGATGTTTAACAGAGCAAGGACATTTTCACAGTATGTCTGATAATATTTTTTTCTTCTGGAGAAAGTCTAATTTGTTTTATTTTGGCAAGAATAAAAGCAGCTTTAAAAACATTTTTAAAACCATTTTAATGGTCAAAATTGTTTTCAATTGTCCCTTTAAGCTGTATAGAAGTGTCTTGAAAAATATCTAGTCAAATATATTTTGTGCTGTCATCATGACAAAGATAAAATAAATCAGTGATTAGAAATGAGTTATTAAAGCTATTGGGTTTAGAAATGTACAGGGGGACTAATAACGGGGTGGGGTGGGGGGGGGGGGGGTTAATAATTCTGATTCAAATTAATAGAAA
>CAIGQQ010040079.1:3218043-3237052 GCA_903798035.1 Danio albolineatus | reverse complement strand
TTCTGGAGAAAGTCTAATTTGTTTTATTTTGGCAAGAATAAAAGCAGCTTTAAAAACATTTTTAAAACCATTTTAATGGTCAAAATTGTTTTCAATTGTCCCTTTAAGCTGTATAGAAGTGTCTTGAAAAATATCTAGTCAAATATATTTTGTGCTGTCATCATGACAAAGATAAAATAAATCAGTGATTAGAAATGAGTTATTAAAGCTATTGGGTTTAGAAATGTACAGGGGGACTAATAACGGGGTGGGGTGGGGGGGGGGGGGGGGAAAAATCTGATTCAAAATAAATAGAAATGAATAAAGTCGTCTATGTTCTTTTTTCCTGTTTAGAATAAAACTGAGCCTTTAATAATCTTTTATAAGGGATTTATAAAGCATGAATAGTCCTCACTTTAGATTAGGTCACAAAACTGCAGGAAATTGAGTTAATAAAGCATTTATTAACATACATAGTAACCATTAATATATGCCTGAATAATACAATATATAAATGTTGATTTTAATAGTTTATTAATTGTTTACTAACTCATTCTGAATGATCTTAAAAACACCAACTACTCTTAAATACAAATGGTTTGTAAATAATGCGATACTTAATTTAGTAACGAAAAATAAATCCTTAACAAAGTGTGAAAACACAATTATTAAGCACATTATAAATGTACTTATAAGTCAAGAATAGAGCATTTGTAGCTGCAGGAATTAACTGCTTACAAACGTTTATTAATGCAGAGTTAATGCTTAACAAATAATGAATTCACTATTTCCTAATGCTTAATAGATGATTCATAGCGTGTAGTTATTATAAAGTGCTACCAAAAATTTAATTGATTGAAATATAAAACATATAAAACAAAATCGTTTTTTTTTTCTATTTGTTTTACTGCTACAACATTACATTTCATTTTTTATAAGGAGCTTATTGGTTTTGGGTTTAAAGAAGGTTTTGTTTTATTAGCTGCAAAAAAGAAACCCCAGATGCTGGGTAAAGTATAGCTCATTACAATGTTTTTTTCTTTCTTTCTTTTTTCTAGAAGCTTACAAAATTTAAACTTCAAACTACACATAACATGCTGAATTTATCAAGTTATTGTAACTGTATGGGAGATACATACAGCTAATAATAATAATTATAGGCATCTAACAGTTACGTATTAATAGAAATATGACTACACTAAAAATGCTGGATTGTCTTAACCCAACAAAAGATCAGTTATGGACAAACCCAACATTTTATTGTTTCCAATAACTTGGTTGGGTCTGTTCATATTTTGCCCGACAATGCGTTATATGATGTTCATAATGTTTAAGCATAATACTACACAACAGTGTCACATTGGTGAACTAATGTAGTACTGCAGAGTAAACAATAATCCAGCATTATTTTGGTGTAGTTATATTTGTAGTTATGTTTTTTATGTTTTTTTTAAATACTGTATTCATGTCAAAGACAAGAAGTCCAATTTTAGTATCCACAGTAAATTAAGTGTACAAAAGTGATTTTAAATACTTTGAATTTATATTAAATGCAAGTAAAGTGCATTAAAATCAATATCATGCACACATATCCACAAACACACACATAAATACAGTGTGTATGTACTGTATAGAACGTAGGGCAGGCCTGTGTGCTTTTAGGAAACTAGGCCGCTATGCATTTTAATTATAAATGAGTGTTATGTTTCAGAGTTCTTTCTCAACAAAAGCACTATGTATTTGTTCCTCGGCCCCAGTGCAGTAATGGGCATCCCAATAATCAATAAGAGCAGATTAAATTAACTTCTACTTAATTAACTGTAACGGTCATTCAACCTGCATCACTACTTTTTTCCTCTGTTTTTTGTTTTGGATCACATTGATCATTTTATCAACACACACACACACATGCACGCACAAAATCAACATAAATAAGTGAATTAATCATTCATCCCAACAACAAAGTCCTGCAGCATTTCCCACAAGGCCAGAAAGCCGTATACACAGAGAGACATATCATAAAAGAGTAAACAAGAAGAGACCCGTACTGAGTGATGCAGTCAAACACTTTGAGGCTAGAAAAAAGGGGGAGAGAGAAAAAGAGAAAAGCGGCACAGTGAAAAGGGCAGCATGCGAGCGCATATGAGCGAGTGCGCTGAAGTAATTCTCCGGCTAAAAACACAATATCACTTTTCCGCTGGCGTACATTGACAGGTTGCAATGCAGGCAGGGTCAAGTCCTGCATCCTGATTATGCGGCTGATATTCCCCGGGGTTTCGCTCATTGATTTGCACATCTAGTTTACCTTGTTTTCCTATCCATATATGACACTCTACAATGGCTTCTGATCGAGAAATGTGTCATACAAATAAATTATGGCCAACTATATGCTAAATAATTCTATAAATGTACTTCAGGGCGAGGTTGACAAAACAGAAGTAGTTTGCGAGTGCGTGTTATGTGCTCTGATTATTCAGCGTTGTCATGTGTAATGAAGCAAGCGGACCCGCCATTAATCAAAGGGACCAATCGGATAACTAATTTAAGCAATAAAACTGAACCGCAGGACCAAAATGGCCAGTGGGCAGGAGGAAGAAAAAAAAGAAGAGAGAGAGAAAAAGAGCGAGAATAGGGATCAATATTTCTCTTTGGGGCAGATGCAGTTCAAAATCAGTTTCTAATTTGGCATATTAAAGCCATAATGGTGGTTGTGGGGCTAAGTTGCGCGGAGGGACAGGCGAGGTTAATTAGCCCAGTCTGAAGTGGAGTCACACGCGTGCTCCTGCTTTAATTAACACTAAGAGAGAACGAAAAGAGCACGAGATACGGGGGAGAGAAAGTAAAAACAAACCGTCAGCAGGGTTTGTTAAGTGGGGAAGTGCTTTGAAGAATGCCCAGAGCACACAACAAAGTGTGAGCGAGCGAGAGAGGACCAGTAAAGAAAGGAAAAGGCGCAAATAGTCTTCTATTGTGTGCATTGTTTCGGCACACTTCGCTAACATGAGTGTGTTTAATTTGCCTGATTTGTTTTGGTCTCCTGTTTGCATGTACCGTTATTGCTGATGTCTTCTCATTCGGTCAGTCAACACTTACTTAAATTCTGTATTTAAAACATGATGCAGGGATTTGACAGACAAAACATTTTCTGTGGATGACGTAAAAGGGGATTATACATATGAAATTTTAAATTAATGCATACCTTTTTTCATATTTTTGATATAATTGAAATGGAATATCCAAGCGGAAATTGTTTCCCATGATTTTTTTTCCGTGTTTACCATTTGAAAGTAATATTTAAGTATATACAAATTGATATTTAACATCTTAGTACACCTAAGTTCAACTACCTTTAAAGTCGACATGAAATCAAAACTAGCCATATGATTTAGTCAGCTCACATTGCTAGTTTTGTGGTGAACAATTCACCACAATTAGAAAAAAAATAAATGTCAATTAGAAAAAATGTGAAAAAATAAATGTCAATTAGAAAAAAAATAAATAAATAAATTTGTCCTTGTAATCTAAAATTAAAATGCAAATGCATGAAAATGCACTTCCGTTTTTTTTTTTTTTCAGTTAAATTGTCAGATTACCTATATCTAGGGCCACATGGAATCTGCCCATCATTGATTCTGTTTATTTACTGGTCTAAATGTGTGTACAATTATATTTAATCAGTTTTCAAATTAATTTCAGTAAAAATATTGATTAATATGAAAATATTCATATGGTTTGTAAAGTACTTGAGTTTGTAAAGTGCTATTTTCTGTCTTTTAGAAGATATTTTATACGAGAGACTGGCTTTGTCTACCAAATAAAGTGGATCTAATTGGATTTGCATTGTAAACATTAAATAAAGGTAAAATGGTTTTACTTTTTATTTCCTATATTAAATTTTTAGTTATGATACTCCTAAAATCATTCCGCATAAATCTGCAGATTTTTAACAAAATACTCTGCATAAATAGCAAAAAATGTCCGCAGATTCCGTCTGGCCCTGCCTATATCTTAGGAAATGGCCAACACATCTAATCAGGCTGCTACAACTGGCAGCTCTGACAACAAACAGAAATAGTGAGCAGGATGTGTCTGTTAGGTTTTAATAACTCTCCCTAAAGTCTTTTCTTATCTTTTTGAATGATATGCATACTTTACAAGGGCTTGACATTAACATTTCTGATCACCAGTCATTGTGGCTAGTAGTATTCCAACATGACTAGCCACTCGCAATTTTCACTAGCCACAATTTTATTGTTGGGAAAATATATTTTAAATGGATAAACTTGACCCTGACATGCTAAAACTACTTGATTTAGATTCTGTGCTATTTCCACATGCCTCCTCATTCATTTCACTTTGTGTTGTGTCTGACCTTGCTCAATGAGCATGAGCAAATCGGTTGTGATTTTGTAGGGTCGCATTGCAGTTAGTATTTATTTCACATGACTTTTCAGGGCTCAACACTAAGGATTTAAATTTTTCTCTAGCCACACAAAAAATAACATAATAAAATAAAATAAAATAAAAATAAATTTAAATTAAATTAAAAACAACTGCAAGCAAAAGAAATCAGGTAAATAAAACATACCATGTGCGATAATAAAAGGATGTTCACGTGAAAGGTTAAAGTTGAAGCAATCTGCTGCTTACAAAAAGCCTTTTTTTTTTACTTTTAAACACTCGCGTACATCACATCACCTGTCAGTGTGTCTGCATCACCTGTGTCTCACCGTGCGCGTGATCCTCCTCTTATTCAGTATTCATCTGCTTTCTTTTCCTCACGCGAACACAGTTATTATTGTCATCTCTCACGCTGGCCCTTCATTGGGCAATCCTTATTGTTGAACTCTGCTTTTTATGAAAAATACAATTTAAAAACTATCTTTAACCAACCAAGTTGGATAGTGGGAGTGGCTGTCTAACCCACCACAACTGAAATCAATGTGCATTTGGCACGTTGGCGGGTGTTACAGTTTTTTTATCCAACTGCTTACACACTAAATCCCTTCATGTCACACAATTTCTGAAACATCTTACTCAAAATGCAAAACTACACACTAAATTTCCAAAACTAGAACTTATTTCTCAGCCTTGAACAAAACTCTACACACAATTCTCTTCCTAAAACACAAAAATCTAACAGTAAGCTACGAGCTACACACACACACTCCTTAAATGTGCAAACACTAATTTCTTAACTGGTCACTAACCAATCACTGCTTTACTGTATATAGGCCTATGAATAGGTCAAAGGTGACAGGACAATGAGCTGTTCTAGGCCAAAAATAAAAATAACTGGTCCACAAGTTGTAGTTTTGTATCTACCCTATATTCACCATTTCTAAATCCTAAATTCCTCTAAACAAGAATATAGGAATTCTTCTCAGCCTGGCTCTGTGAAGTGTCTAATGGCCAACACTATGCCCACATGACGCTTTTCAAGGACACTTTTCCCCCTGAGACTCCACACTCTGTATTTACTGTATTCTGGAGAATATACCTTTGCTTAACTTATGCTTTACATAAATGTTTCCATACAGTAGGTTTATGGTTTAGATGTATGCTACAGTAATATTTGGCCTAATGAATATTTTTATGTCATTGGTGTTTATAGTGTACCTGTTACTCCTCCCAGCAGATTATTTTCACTGTAGAACATTGTATTTAATTGTAGACAGAAAGAGCACAGAGCTTTAGATTTAGAATAACAGTGTTTACATGGTTTATCCAAACATTTACTATAATAAAAGATGTGCTTGCCATTTGATGCAAATTCTTCATTCTGACATATGTTTATGGCATTTTGAATGCAGTGTTACATTTTGAAGGAAATGTGAGGCATTTTGAGTGTGCAGTTTTAAGAATTGTGTGTAGAGTTTTGAAAAAAAAAAAAGGTGACTGTTTTGAAAAAAAAAACTGTAATATCAAGCCCTGTTTACTACATAGAAAAACAAGCCATGGACACTGTTTTGTCATTTAATATTCCATTTCTCTGGGAACTGTGTCACAATGTGAAAAAATAAATAATAAATGGTGGCAGCTTCCGGTTCATGAGGACTTTAAAGTTACACAAACTGTAGGTCAAAATCTTCTTATTTGCATACATTTATCACATTGTCTAAGACTAGAGGGTGAATGTGATTTCAAGCAAGGGGTTGTTAAACTAAACAAAATAGTTAGTGGCTTTGAGAAAATGCAACAAAATTTGATCAAATCGATAAAAACGAAAGATGAGTCGGCTGGAAGAGGACCAGCCTGGAAAATCTTGACCAGCTTAGAAGCAGTTTGGTCAAAAAAAAAAAAAAAAATCCAAGAATCACAGCTGGAGACCTGCAGAATTTAATTTGGTTTTGGGGTCAGACAATCTCTAACAACATCGCCATCTCCTAAGATACTAGGAGAGTACTAGGCATGGGCCGGAATAAGATTCTGACGGAATGATAACCTTGGATAAAAATATCACGGTTTCACAGTTTGACGATATTGTATTACTGCTCTAAAATATATTCTTTTTAAGTGTCTGGGTAAAAAACACATCATATTTTATTTTGAGAAACGCAATATATTTTGGAGCAGTAAACATCCCAGGCTAAATAATGAAAATGAATTATTTACTTCTGCTGTCTTCATTTTGTTTCAAAAACACAGATTTCTTTACAATTTAAAATGGCATATTTGGATATCTTTTCTGCTGGAGATGTTGTTGTTGTTTTAGGACAACAGTAACAACAACAACAACAACAACAACAAAACATAAATAAAGAATTTTACACATACCTAAGGAATGGTATAACAGAAAAGTTTGGCGGTTTTAAAACCTTGACTTTGCCAAACCGCGGTACACCTTGAAAACGGTTATCGTCCCATGCTTATTCAATACTCATGCCTCTACACTTATCCAAATAAACAAACTCTTAGCATCTTCAGGTTTTTCATTTAATATTTTGAACAAAAGATTTATTCATTAATTTTTTTTTGTGCTTAGTCCCTTTATTAATCTGGGGAATGAACCATCAACTTATGGAGCATATGTTTTACACAGCCGATGCCCTTCCAGCTGCAACCCATCTCTGGGAAACATCCATACACACTCATTTGCACACATACACTATGGACAATTTAGCTTACCCAATTCACCTATAACACATGTCTTTGGACTTGTGGGGGAAACCGGAGCAGATACCGGGAGAACATGCAAACTCTACACAGAAATGCCAACTGACCCAGCCGAGGCTCAAACCAGCGACCTTCTTGCTGTGAGGCGAACATGCTACGCACTACGTCACCGTGGCACCCTTGAACAAAAGATCAAAGAGTAAATTTTTTTATAAGCTTTCTTCGCTCATTTTTATCCACATTGCTTATATTAGTGGAAGTGTGAGGTGACGGTGCTAACCACTGAGCCACCGTGTCGCCCCATCATGTATTCTTACAACGTTAAATTATGGACATCCTATTGCGTAAAGTACTATAATGCACTATGATTCTGGCTTGGTGGTTAAATGTAGCTCAGTTAATCTGAGACGTGTCAGTCCTGTGTTTGACATGTTGTCTGTGCTGATGTGATCAGGAGGTGTGACCCAGCACAGCATTTACCTCGCAGGAAGCAGTTGTTAAAGGGAGGACGTCCTCGACTGATGTGAGCTTTCTCTCTGCTAACGCGGCCGCTCGAAACACCAGAGAAAGAGAGGGAAAGAGTGATGAAAACCCTCATTATATCATGGAGAGCGCAGGTCACCTGTCACGTGTCAGACATCCTGCTGGCGTTGTAAAATCTGCCTGATAGCCCATTAGTTCTGCTGTTATTTGTAGGGGAATTTACATAAATATGTAATTCTTACAGGATAGTGTTTCACATAAAGTCCTCAACAAAGGGTACTGTGCAACTAATTAGGTCTAATTTTTCATTGTTGCTGTTATGAAAACAAAGGGCGATGATTAAGAGAGATGTGTGTGTGTGTGTGTGTGTGTGTGTGTGTGTGTGTCGCCTGATGAGGTCCAATCATTTCATTTATTCTCATTACAGTCGATGTCAGACTGTTTCCTTAACTGATTCAGGGGTCAATGATTGAACTAGCTGGTCTTCAAACAAACACGCACACACATACAGTACACACACAATGGGACACATTTAGTGCATATAGTCTATAGGAGAAAAAAATAGATACAGGAAGGATTAGATAATGGTTTTTGCAGGTGGAAAAGTCATGCGGACTTAAGTCATTGTGTTGTGCATAAGAGGAAGCTGATTCACACCACTGCATCTCTTTCAGGCATTTCACAATTTCAAATATAGGATACTTTGAAAGGAATCTAGAAACACTACATTGCATGAAATTGAACAAAAACATGTGTTTTCTTTTTTTGTTGTTGTTAAAGAGGTGGTCCACAGTGTATTTTTAAGGTTTGTTTGTGTTTATAGGATGCAAAGCAGTGTGTGCTCATGCTTCACCTGTAGAAAATCACGTTATTTTGTCATATATCTTACTTTGATTATATACAGCTACTCAGCTAACATAAAAATGACTGTTATACTTCCTAGTTCCTCTGAAAGGGCTGCCCACAAGAGGCTCCAATTGGTCAGCTTATATAATGTGCTGTGATTCATTGATTGGCTCCACGTCACCATGTCACGCCCCTACAAGCAGCGATTTTGTGCTGTGTAAACAGTGAGTCAAGCAGCTGTTAGCAGTGTTCGCTGCCTGAATTAGACAGAAAATGACACAGTGGACACAGCTGAACCTCACACCTGCTCGCTAAAATAAAATCTGACAAGTGCATTTCATATGTATTCAGAATAAACATGTATAAGTAATAAAAATGGGTCACACTCTATTTTGATGGTCCATTTGTTGAACTTCAGATACATTGCAACTAATTCTCATCAGATTATAAGTAGACTGTTAGGTTGGGGTTAGGGTTGGGGTTAGTGTAAGTTGTACTTGCAAAGTTTCTAATAGTCAGTTAAATGTCTCTTGAATGTCAGTATCAACCGATATTAAGCAGACAGTCTACTAATACTCAATTGAACCATTGAAATAAGGTGCTACTTAAAAACGTTCTCAAATCTTTTGCACGTTTGTTATTTGAGGTGTAAAATGCAGGAAAATTATCTGCATAGAGAGACACTAAAAGCATCTGCATAGAAAGACACTGCAGTGCTGGTGAAGGTTGTCGGTGTTTACAGCGGTTCGACTTTTGATTTTATAATTCTCTGCAACATAATTAAAATTAAATTGTAAGCATTCTGTCTTTGAAATAGCAGCGTTTGAAGGGCATTTAGATTTCTCTGCTATAACATTACAGCGCCTCTGACCACGCCCCTTCGATGCGCAGGGTGTGTGCGCATGGTGAATGCACATAACCGGAAGCCCTTGTGATCTTACCCAGCTAACAAATTTAGGTTGTAAGAACGTTCTCATAACGTTATCTGTAAGTCTAGTTTGCTTAACGTTGCTAGAACGTTTTTTTTATGGTCAGCATAACGTCCTTGCAACGTTTTCAAAACCAAGAACTTTGTTACAAGAACGTTTTTTATGAACCTTGTAAAAACGTTCAAGTATAAACAACGTCCTGAAGAAGTTTCCAAGAACTTTTTTATAAGAACGTTTTTCATCAACATTATGAAAACGTTCATCAAGTATAAATAACGTCTTGAAGACGTTCCAAGAACTTTGTTATAAGAACGTTTTTTAACAACATTACAAGAACGTTAATAACGTTATGAGAACATTCTAAAAATGTTTAATTGGTAAAGTTCTGTGCTAACATTTCTACAACTTTTAAAGAACATTAGTGGATGTTCTGGGAACGTTCCCTGTTAGCTGGGTACTTGCCCGAATGTATTTTTTGTATTCGTTCGTTCTAGTCACTAATCAAAAACAGAAGGGAAAACAAACTAATTTCCAAAAAAAAAAAGAAAACAGAGAAAATGAAATACAATAAGCAGCAATCACATATCCCATTAATCAAATGCTTTTAGAAAAGAAAGAAGCCTGGACTTTTGAAGCCTGGAATATTGTACTTGTACCTCAGATGCTAAATATTACTTTAAATGTCACAATAACCTCTTAACAATGTGATTTACAGTGGTTTTAGGCACAACATGATTTAGCTGTTCTGAAATCTCTGTAAATCGACACGGTGGCGCAGTAGGTAGTGCTGTCAGCTCACAGCAAGAAGGTCGATGGTTCGAGCCTCGGCTGGGTCAGTTGTTATTTCTGTGTGGAGTTTGCATGTTCTCCCTGTGTTCGTGTGGGTTTCCTCCGGGTGCTCCGGTTTCACCCACAAGTCCAAAGACATGCTACAGGTGAATTGGGTAAGCTAAACTGTCCGTAGTGTATGTGTGTGAATGAATGAGAAAGTATGGATGTTTCCCAAAGATGGGTTGCGGCTGGAAGGACATCTGCTGCATAAAACAAATGCTCGATAAGTTGGCAGTTCATTCCGCTGTGGCGACCCCGGTTTAATAAAGGGACTAAGCCGACAAGAAAATGAATGAATGAATGAATGAATGAATGAATGAATGAATGAAATCTCTGTAAACCAGTTCATACACTTTATAAACTGTCTGTGCAGCTCCTAAGAAACAGACAGATGCAGGAATCAAGAGACACTGATGCGTTTGCAAGTGTGAATTTATAGAGAATTTTACAAGAGTTTTGACACCAATTATCAGCTTTACAAATGAATTTAAAATGTTGTGTTGCACTTACTGTAATAACCAAACCTCTGATTTCCTCTTGCACATGGGCACTCTCATTGCCGATGACATGAGCTAATGAGTGATATATTCTGATGATTTCCCAGTGTGAGTGGGTGAAGGCTCTGGTGATGTGGGTCAGCTTTCTGTTTTAAACTGTACCGTCTCTCCCTGTCAACGAGCTTTAGCAGGCCACGTGAACCCTGTCTACTGTCAGTGTGAGGAGATGACAGGCCCAGCATTCATCACGATTAAGCCTAATTAATAAAGCCCGCAGCGATCATCAAGAGAGATCCAGGCACAGGGTTTAATCTATCCTTTACTAAAAGCATGGCCTGACAGACACATCTGATTTACGCCAGGTGTGTGTGCGCGCATTCATGTACGTGTGCAATATAGTGTAATGACAGCAAATATATACGAGGATATGTCACTATATGGGCTCTTTAGCTTGTGATTGAGAGTCCTTGAGCAGGTATCCGCATGCACGTGTGCATATTGTGTGTGTGTGTGCATCTGTATGTATATGTGTGTCGGGCCTGGTCCCCTCTCTGTCTGCTAGATATTGACAGTCTTGACAGCACGTTGATTATCAGACCCACAGGAAGCTGAGGCCTGTCGGCCATCAGGTATCTGCGTGAGAGACGAGTCTCCCTTCAGAGTGATGAGACAATCGGGAGAGAGAGAAGACGCACGCGAGAAGGAGAGAGAGAGAGACTGGGAGGGAGGTTAAGGGTTGTCATGGCCATCATCATGACAATAAGCTGTCTGGTGTGAAAGAGACAGGCAGGTCTAGGATCAGGATCAGATTAACGATCACACTGACCTCCAGCCGGGCTGCAAGTGAAACAGGACACATTTAAACTCCACACACTGAGAGTTTACATCATTAGATAGCCCTGCGCTGCACTGAATCGGGCTGCAGAAACACAGATGCTCTTTCACGCTGTGTTGTTTTCATATTAATTACAGCTGCTATTTACAGTACGCTTTCCGTCTCTACTTTAATGAACTTTTTAAAACGAATAATAGTGAAAAGGATTCAGGTTTAAGAAGCGATGCTAATTGTAGGCCTTAAAACACAAAATTACTTTAAACATTCATTCATTCATTTTCTTTTCGGCTTAGTCCCTTTATTAATCAGGGGTCACCACAGTGGAATGAATCATCAACTTATCCAGCATGTTTTACGCTGTAGATGCCCTTCCAGCTGCAACCCATCTCCGGACAACATCCATACACACTCACACACTACAGACAATTTAGCCTATCCAATTCACCTATACCACATGTCTTTGGAGTTTTTCCCGGAGGAAACCCACGCGGCCACGGGAAGAACATGCAAACTCCACACAGAAATGTCAACTGATCCAGCCGAGACTCGTACCAGAGACCTTCTTGCTGTGAGGTGAAAGTGAGACCCACTCCGCCACTGTGGTGCCTTCCTTTAGACATTGTAACAGGATATAAAATCATAATATGGGGCTTCTGTTTTTAACAAATTACAAAGTGAAATGTCAAGATGCGTTGTGTCCTTTTTCTACCACTAAAGTCATGTAACAATTGAAGTCTGTTTTCATTGTGTTGGTTTGAACATGATGTGTTTTGTTTAGAAGAAAATTTCAGATGGCACTTAGAGGCTTTTCCATCTGAGCTTTTCATATTCACTTTATTCTCAATTCATATTTTATTTTTTCATATTAAAGCAGTGTTCCTCAACCATGTTCCTAGAGGACCAGTAGCTCTGCACATTTTCCATGGCTGTTTCTCAATTCTAAGAATGCAGAGAACGTACTTGCTTTCTCGTTGAGACTGTTCTTGCCAAGTTACCTTGGAAGAACAAACTCGGGAGACATAGAGAACACAGAACTCATCCTGTGAGAAATGAGATGCTGCATTCTTCCTGAGGGTCACATGACCTTCACATGTTTTAAACAGAAAATTATTTCAACATTAGAGCATTCATACAACGATTGTTTTTCCCTTTTTCAATATATGTAACATGCACAACATCCTTAGAAATATAATTTGCACAATACAAATAAAACTGATTTTAATGTGAATTTCAATAAATAAGCACCCTTAATGTGTTCACGTCATGACTTTTCATTTTAATGTTTACTTTCACCGTCTCATTCAGGGAAACTCCTGAGATAAATAAGTTCTGAACTTAAAAAATAAACAGGTATAAAATGTTGTGCTTGCCAACATTCGCTTCTCAAGCGAATTTTGCACTAAAGTCTACATCCACGCATCCTCGATATCAAGAACACATCCAGGAACTTTCACGCATTCTCTGTTCTTGCGGTCTTGAGTTTTGGAACTGAACTTTGGCGGTTGATGATGACGTTACATGAGAACACAAGGACACAAGAATGCTGAAGAACGCACATATTGAAACAGAACTTGTCTCCTTGACCAAACACAGTCGAGAGGGGTCTGGATGCAGACCTGGTGCAGTGCAATCTGAGCTGCATCCAGTGCTTTTTAATGGGCTTACCTAACCCCACCCCTAACCCTACCCCTCACAGTGATGTCACTCGCTCCATTGAGTACATTGTGTCTGACAATGCATCGCTAAGTGATGCAATATCAGCTTGCATCATAACGGCTGCATCCAGATACTATTGCGTGAGTCAGATCATCAGCTCACCATCAGCAGAGACTAAAATACCTGGAATGGGCGTGACAGAGAAAGGAGACATCCAAAACATGCAGTGTTGGTGGTCCTCCAGGAACGTGGTCTAGAAACACTGTATTAAAGTTTGCCCTTAGTTATGATGAACCATGTGGGATGTTGAGGGTCAAAGTAAAGCAGAAAAATGTTAAATCAATACAATCTACACAATAATGTCAATCAGTCAGTAAGTCAACCAACAACCAACCAATTGGGTTAATTAGCTTACATTTAAAATCATTTACAAGCAAAATGGACACTAGACCAGAGAATAACCAGACAATAACAAGAGTGCTTTCTCTCTAGAATACTGGTGTCAATTTCAGTTCCTGAATGGCTAACGCTCTGCACGGTCTAAATTTAACCATATTTAAACTACATAATCAAACCAATTGAGTGATTCAGGCCTATTTGAATCCTACAGGTAATTGTGTTGGAGCAGTGTTGAACACTCTAGAACAGGGATGTCAAACTCGATTCCTGGAGGGCCGCAGCCCTGCACAGTTTACTTCCAACCCTGCTTCAACACACTTCATAGTAGGTTTCAAACAAACCTGAAGGACTCAATTAGTTTGATCAGGTGTGTTTAATTAAGGTTGGAACTAAACTGTGCAGGGATGCGGCCCTCCAGGAATTGAGTTTGACATCCCTGCTCTAGAACTTATGTACAAATAAAAATGGGTGAAAACATACCAACTTGTTGATACACCAATTATCCTTATAGGTCGCTTATTGCATGTTGCATGTTCAAGCATTTCCATATAGCCAAGGAGCTTGGCTATTTGTTCTCTATCATCTTGGAAATGATCATGAACAGGGTACTAGTTGTAGAAGGAGGGACATATCTGATTTCAGAGTTGTACATGTATGGTACCAGAAGTAAATTTAGAACTGCAATTGAGGCATTCAAGAGAGTTCAAAAATGGTGTTATTCCTCTACAGAATAACAGTGTTTAAAGTGGACTCACATGCAAACAGCAACACCGTGCACTTGAAAAGACCACAATAAAACCTCTTGGACAGAGTAGCTTTAGAACATATAAATATGTACCCCTGCCTACAGCTACTGTATCGGTTTTGGTTTGTAATCTTTTATCTAGAATAGAAGCTGGAGCAAGTTAACCATTGCATTGTGACGTGACCCAAACCAAACACAGCCAATCCAAATAGTCCTTTCTGCTTGCTCTATTTTGTAAAGAGAATGCGTATGACCATCCTAGTTAGACTGAACAGACCTGATGTCATAAATTCAACGTCCTGAATGATAAATATGAACTTTCTAAGAGGATCTGCAAGTGGCCTACAACAACATACGAAGAAATGAAGCAACAACATATATACAATTTCATTATGAATGCATCTGTTTGCACTGATATTAACTATTGATGTCCATGAATATGCTACTCTGTGTTCATATTTGTATGAATGAACATGTATACAGTCCAAGATCGAAGCAAAAGTGACCTCTTCAAGGAAACAGCCATTGGTGTTGGAAACCACAGTGGACATTAGCGAGCAAAATCATTCAATTCCATAATTGAAACGTCTTAATACCGAAACAAATGTACACTCATCGTCTAGCCGCTAGCCACCTTATTTTTTACACATTAATGAATCCCCATGTCTTCACCAGAAAATGAAATACACAGCACTTCTGAATTTTCTCACTAGTTTTCATTCACTCATGCACTGGACTACATTAGTGGAGTGATAGTGAATGAGGTTATTGGGGGCAATTTCAGATTATAGCCATAGTGTAATGTGACCACGCCATTAGTTTGAAGATGGTGGTTCCAGTTCCATTATTCGGTCCCTCTCACCCTTACCCTTTCACTTTCCCTCACTCTTTATCTTGCATCTTTTTACATGTCTCTCACATTGGCTAATCATCAGTGGTAACATGATAATGCCATAACTCAGCTGCTGTCCAATCATATGCAGAGCACTGTGATGAGCAGCAGTCGAGCTGATGATCAGAGGACAGCCTGAGCTCTGTTAATCAGCAAAGTGCTCAAACCAAGAGTTAAAGATTTTGTGTCAGATGGTCTTGTACTCACAACCCATCCGAAGATCATGTATCAACCCTATCAGAATCCTTTCTGGGGATCAGATTTTGTCTTTGATGCTCATATTTCTAATAAATATTCTATTGAATCCAAGTTTATTTGACATGTAAAAGCAGATCTACAGAAAATTTTAATTGTTAATCCAACTTTACACACCAGCAGTTTTAGGCTGATTCATCCCCGGTTTATCCATCCCAGCAATCTTATGACAAAAATAAATAAATATTGTCCAGGATCTCGATCAGTTCCAATGTTGGGGATGTCAGATCAAATCTTACACAACCCAATTTGTTTGCATATTTGATATTTAGAATTTTAAAGGTGCTGTATATAAATTTTTGACTCTTCTGAAGAATAAAAATACCATAATATGTTTGCTGATATTTAAGAAATATGGTAGGTGAACATACTTTATCTGAAAAACAATGCTGAATTCAGATATTCTGCTTTGTTTTGAAATGTGCGTTATATATCCGAACGTGTGTCTTTGTTTTGGTCATTTAACCTGCCCAAAGCCAGTTTAGCCAATTATATTTTAGCACCCCGGGTTGCCTTGGTGGAAAACCACATATTTGATTTATTCAGTCAGGAAGGCTCTCAAAGTATGCATCTGTGACCGAAATGTGACCTCTGGTGGACAGTAGCAGATGAGACGCAGATTCAGAGTTCCACATATTGGGTAGCACATTCGCCTCACAGCAAAAAGGTTGCTGGTTCGAGCCTCGGCTGGGTCAGTTGGCATTTCTGTGTGGAGTTTGCATGTTCTCCCCGTGGTTGCGTGCGTTTCCTCCGGTTGCTCTGGTTTCCCCCACAAGTTCAAAGACATGTGGTATAGGTGAATTGGGTAGGCTAAATTGTCCATAGTGTATGAGTGTGAATGAGTGTGTTTGGATGTTTCCCAGAGATGGGTTGCAGCTGGAAGGGCATTCGCTGTGTAAAACATTTAGCACCAGACAAAACACGATAGAAATTTAAATATACAGGCATTCAGAAGCACAGAAAAGTGCACTTACTGCACTCCAACAAAATGGTAAGGTTTACAATATGATTAATGCATTAAAAAACTCTTTAAAATATTAAATGTACATGCTGAATCACTGATATTCAAAGGATTGCACTCATTTTCAAGATCTGAGGTGAACTACCTGCTGCTGCTTTCAGTAGCCTGGCAATAAATGTCTAGTAAACTGGCATTCAAACTCACAATGTTAGTATTTAAACACTAAATTAAGCACATGAGGTCTACCTGAGTTGATCACTGTCATTTTTCTGTTGTTCCGCTGCAAGAAATAAAAGCCATTTCTAAAATATATATTTCAGATGTTGGTAAGAACAAAAATTCCTTTTAATATGGAAAATATTCCTTCTATTGTGAGTAGTTGCTTTTAATTAGAATATTTATAAATCAGCCTCTGTTGGTATTGTGAATCTGGCAACCTGCTCTTGAGTGTATTTGAACCAGGGGTGCAATACCTAGATCAACCACTGGGTGTCAAACTTAAATACTGCACCTTTAAGTCGTGATAATTATGACAATGCTTGTGTAAGTATTTTCACAATAGCCAATACAGAATGTTGTATGACTACTTTACAGGAGCGAAATTTAGCAAAATTTAGCAGTGTTTATTTTAGCGTTCTTTTAAACCATAACGATAAAACACAAACCCTGTTATGAATGTATTGAAACATATGCTTGTTTGTCATAAAAATTTGTAATAATGACAAAAAATACAAATTTGTGCATCTCCTGATGTCCGTGTGCAGCTGTTGTAGCTGGTGTATTCTGGGATATTTTCTTACCCCTTGGTTTCGAGTGTGGTCCTGAAAAATCTCCCTTTCAAGGGGTATTTAGCCCTTCCCCTTCAAGCTAAAGAGAATTGGGACAAGGGGAAGGGCTAAGGGAAGGGCTAAGGCCAAAATCTGTCTTTAACCTAGAATGATCTCAAAGTGGACAGAGGTGCTAAAGACTTCCAGTCATTTCCAGTATGTTTGCCTGAAAATGATCAACAGTTGAAAACAAATGTTAGAAACGTAGTAAATTAATAAAGTAGCTGAAATACACTACTTATTACATTTTAAGTAGGATAACTTTTAATCTTTATTAAATCTTATGGATTTACAAAGCAATCTTTGTCTTCTTAGAATGTGTCACAAGTTTAATATTAAGTTGTGTGGTAAAGTTTGAAATTTGATGGGAGAAATATGAGATGATCCTCCACAGATGTTGGATGCAACCAGAGGACGCAACCAGAATACATAACCAGTCACAGGATTTAAAACACCTGTAGTCTGAGTCTGGCTTTACAGTTTAGGATGTATTCTGTTATCTGCCAAAGATGTCAGTCAAATTAATGTGCATATGGCAGCAAAACATTGCTCTAATATAATTTATGCTATGTAATTTTAACTAATATAATGTGAAAAGACACAACAATTATGGTAGGCAGAAATGACAAATTGATCTCATAGCGACTGGAGTACATGTTTAATATTTGACAGTTTTAAACATCCACCCATACAGTAGTTGGTGTCAAATTAAGTCATTTATTGTGCTACTTGCTACTTTCTGAAATTATTTCGAAGGGTGGATCCAATGTAAGCAAACCAAGAAGTGGGATTCCTTTGTCCTACAATGATTTTTTTAAATGTTGCATTCATTTATTTTGTTTTTATGATACACAACGTTCTTTCACACTGCACATAAGCCTTTGGCACAGAGATGTGAGGTTTGATTTCTTAATTAAAGTGAAACAATGAGCTGACGTTTGATTGGCTGCTGCTACAGAGTGCTCTAATTATGATTGGCTGCTGATATCAGTTTAACATACTGTAGAAAGGCAGGCGTTCTGTAATCACCCTCGCAGCTGGTCAGCACTTCTTTATCGGTATGTGTCTGTTAGTCTCTGTCCCTCACTGTCTCGCTCTTCTCTTCTTTCTGTACGGCTGAAGGGTATCAGTCGATATTCCCCTGTCCCCCCCTCTCTCTCTCTCTATCTCCCTCTGCCTCCATGTCTCTCAGTGCAGGACCCCAGATGAATGATTGCCCGGGCTGAAAGTACATGTTTCTCAAGGACCTCTGATGGGCAACGGATAATAAAAATGATGTTGCGGCGAGAGGAAGTGTTCTCTTGGCCCCTCCCCTCTCATAATCACGGTCCTCGCAGGCCATTATCCCACCCACCAGCACCGCCAAGCAGCCTGCAGGGGAGAGCAGCACTCCAGCCGTGGGTAACATTAATGTTTGGAGGAGCGCGTTTGCAACAGGTCAAGGTGGAGTTTGAATGTGCGATGGAGAGTTTTGGTCTTGCAGTATATGTATGCTGTATTTTGTTTTATATAAGCAGAAATGGGAATCATGAACTGCGGTTCAATGTGAAGGATGAAAAGAATCTGATTCTTGTAAAGCGTAACCTGTGTCTGCGTGTTATCTAAGAGGTGAGTGGTGGTTTGGCCTTTGGTGGGAAAGCTTTGTACGTTTATTAATATTGCATCTTTTAAAGCAAAGTGCTTCACAGTGGAGTTAAAATGCTTACTTACATGGAATAAAGATATAAAACAAAAGAAGATCAAAAGAGTAAGAGTAAA
>CAIGQQ010040079.1:3189405-3199539 GCA_903798035.1 Danio albolineatus | reverse complement strand
TTATTTATTTATTTATTTATTTATTTATTTATTTATTTATTTATTTATTCATTCATTCATTCATTCATTCATTCATTCATTTTCTTTTTCGGCTTAGTCCCTTTTTTACTAATCTGGTACGCAGCGGATGACCTTCCAGTTGCACCCCATCACTGGGAAACATTCACACGCACTCGTTCACAGACACTACAGACAATTTAGCTTACCCAACCGACTTGTACCGTATGTTTTTGGACTTGTGGTGGAAACCTGGAGGAAACCCACGCCAACACGAGGAGAACATGCAAGCTCCGTACAGAAATGTCAACTGACCCAACCGAGGCTCGAACCAGTGACCTTCTTGCTGTGAGGTGATTGTGCTACCCACTGCCCCTTATTTATTTATTCATGTTTGTTTGTTTGTTTGGGTTTTGCAAGTGTGTTTTCATGCATTTTATTTTATGCAGTGGTCTGTGCATATTAATTCAGAAGAATAAACAGACACTCAACATTCAAAAAGTGGTGTACATTCAACAAACACACATATTCAAGCCACATGCATTATTTCTAGTTAAATATAAAACACTTACAGAAACAAGGATGGCTACACCCTGAAAGCATTTCTAATGAGCACAGCTTTCAACACTGCTTTAAAGAAATGAAACAGACACAAATAAGAGAGACAAAGTCATTGTTTTAAGAGGTAGAGGTTTTATTGCGTAAAACACTGGGTAAAACTGTACTGCTTCAAAGACATTAGAACTTCTAAAAAGCAGAAAGAAAAAAACATCTTCTTTATAGATACTTTTTTTTTTTTGTCAAACAGATGTATGACAATAAATAGCGACCAGGAAAAGTCCTTAACAATAACAAGTCATCTACTTCTTAAAAGCATATTATAAGTAGCAATAGAACTCTCTACCCTTCTCCGAACCTCCTCTGATATAGAAATATTCTTCATTCAGGAATGTTGGACAGTATAATGTTCGTGATCACATACTCGAGAATATTATAGAGAAAAGAAAGAAAAAAAGGTTGTCTTTTTAATACCCCTAAAAGCACAATATTATAGACATCTAAAATATACAAGTGACTGTACTAGAGAGAAAAGACAGTTACAGACTCCTATGTAGAAATAAAGTTTGTTTGTTTTTTAACACAATTGTATTTTTATTTATATGTTTAATAGTATGGAAGATAACATGAACACATTAGCACCTGAACTTATGGGATGGTGGATCACTATACAAAAAATGTCAAGAAATAAAATGAAACAAGTCTTCCAGTGTCACTAAAAGAATTATCGCCTGTCCAGAGCTTCAAACATGATCAACATGACAGATTTACTAGAAAAAGCTAATTAAATAGTGGTGTGAATGGAATGTCTTTTCATTTATTTGTTGTCCTTCACTTTTTTAATAAGTTTATTTACTCTAATATACTTCGGTTGGAGTGCGCACATTTACATTCACACAAAAATAGCAAGCGATAGACAGTCACCAGAAAACACAGTAGTGCGTTGAAACCTCTAAAGCTCAAGGCAGTCACAAAGTATGTCTTAAATTCCAGATGCCCCCCACCCCCACCCCCACCCCCTTTAGTAGAGCTTATACAAATAGTTGTATTAAATTGAAATGTATCAACTCGATTTAAGGCAGTGAGAACTATCTAAATAAAAAGAATAGGGGAAAAACTCAACAACAAAGAACAAACCACGAAAAAAAGTGTTATGGTGAATTAAAGAATCGTTGCTTGGAACCTCTACATTTTCTATGAACCTGTAAAATCTCCATGCGCCACTTCTAGACCACTTTATCATTTTTTTTACCCACTCCACTTTATCTCTTCTGCTTTTTTTTTCTTGAGATGTTGTGGTCTTAGGGCTCTGATAAGGGTTTATGTTTTTATTTACTGCTTAGAGAGGAGTGTGGCGGGTATTTGTGAGTCCCCTAAACTCCTCTCGGCGTGAATAGAGCAGCCGTAAGGCCCTGGGGTTTAAGTACTGAGCTTCCCTTTGCTGAGCGGGAAGATATTGACTTTCTTAAAGTCTGGATCATTTCTGTTTATCACAAAACATTAATATCCAACCTTCCCCCCACCACCCATGCATCTCTAACCCCCCCTACCCATACTTATTTACCTTCTAACCCCTGCTAGCCTTCAATAAAAGGAAGTACAATGAAAGTTGATACACTTTATTTTGTTCTTTAAGAGGCTTGGTTTCATGGGATTCAAACTGCCTGTGTTGTTAATCTCTTCTAGTAGAGTAACATTCAGGACAACAGATGCATACAAAAATGGGCCACAGTGATGTGCGATCCAAACTTAGGAGTAAAAAGGAATGAAATATGGTCCGAAATACAAAATTTGATCTCTTTAGGAAAAAAAAAAACAAAGTCATGAATGCTAGCCTGAAGTTTCGATTACACACAGGTAACAGAGAACTGATTATCCAGCCTGATCTCACGAGAAAATGTAAGTATTTTACGTTTTGTCAGTTTAGTGGCTAATTTGTACAGATTTGTTTGAGTTCAGTTGTACAAAAATGTACTATTTTAAAAAAAGAGACGTGGCTCCCAACCCCACCACTAAACACAACCGTCATTAGGTGATGAGCAAATCATACTGAATCGTACGAATTAAAACGAATTAGCCACTAAATCAAAAAGTTATGAATTGCCGTGAGATAGCGTTAGATTATTTATATACTTCATATCTACAGTGGCTTTCTCGAGAGCTCTACTGTATAAAAGGAAGTCCCACTGTGAGTCAATAAACTCAGCAGAAGCACTACGGTTCTTTCGTATCATTCACACTTCACAAATAACACATTCATCCTCTTGGTTGTGGGCAGTATTTGCCCAAAGTCCACCAGTTAGGGAAGTGCACCTTCTTTAATGACAACAAAATTACTTTTCATGATTAAGAAGTGCTCAATGCAAAGAAAACACATTTCATGTGTGTCTGCCATATCACTTTAAGTGATATACAAATGATATTCTAAAAACTGCACAACAATAAAAAAAACTCTATAGATTATTGTACAATATTACCATTTTTTTGTATTTTATTTTTCACAGGAGAAAGACGAGGACAGGAGGGAATGAGGGAGGCTGATGGGAAGTGCTACTAGTCGTCAGGCAGGTCTGAAGCTGACCCTTCTGCGGCCCGGCTGAACAGGCGACTAAGGTTTCTCTTGACGTGTTCTGAAAGAGTGAGGAGAGGTGGAATGGGAAGAGTGGGGGTGAATGGAAGCAGCGTGGGAGGGGGTTGAATTGATTTCCTCTGTGATGACAGCTCCAGTCAGGCTGGCACCAAACGCCCCAACCCCCCTGATTTCACCATCCACATCCCTTCGTCCGCTCGCTCCATCCCTGCGCGTCAGTGGCGCTGGGCAAATGGCCACTGGTGGTGTCATGTTCTTGAAGGGTGCGCTCAACAGCTTCCCTCCATCTTTCTTTCCCTTCCAACTGTCGCGAAATCGTTGGCGCGGATCGTTTTTCTGATAAAAGCATTATTTTTGGGACAAAAGTCACTCCGAGGAATTTAATGACAGTCTTTTTTTTTAAACGTTGTCATTTTTCCTCTTCAGTAATGTCTCTTCAACGCTCAGTCCAGGCAACTCCTATAGGAGCTGCGTATTTAGTTTCAGGCTCATCAGAAATAGGGTTCAGGTTTCTCTACTTCATCATCTTTATCCTGTGCTTCACAGAACATTACTTAGGCTAAGGGGCTTTGATTATGGGAGTTTGTGAACCCCAAACTTATGGAATGGCAGTTTCTTTTGGGGGAAAAAGGGATTATTTTGAATAACTTCATGTGTCTTTTAGAGTGATGCAGTGGGAATGCTTCCACGATGTGGTCACTTCAAGGTCCTAAAAATCCCTGGATCACATTTAACTCCACTTCACTCGACAGAGTAAGGAGTATCACCAGAAACACATTCTCCTGTGCTAGCTTGAACTGCAGAAGGATGATGATTCCCTTCCTCTGAGTTCCCAGAGATGTCAGAGTCTATGCGGGAGCGCTTGAAGCGCCGGTCGGGATACTGGCTGTTGTCAAAGGGCATGCGGTGAACGCACAGCACATGGGTCTTCAAGTTGCCTTTCTGAGAAGCGCTGTAAGGACAGTAGCGACACTGGAATGGCCTCTGACCTCCATGACCTGCAAATTAAACCAACAACATTACAATCCTGTCGTTATCCAAATAATTCAACATTGCATGTTGTATTTAGCTACACAACCCAAGATGGAGGTTTAACACCGGGACTGCTAGAAACTACAAGAAAGGCCATAGCCATAGTTAAAATAACACTGTACATAGTTGAATTTTTGTGGTGTCATATTTACATTCGAAGCTTCCATTGAGATTTTAGCTTTGAATGTGTCAACATATTTTATTAAGTCATTAGTTAAAATCTTTATAGTATATACTATAAATATATACTGTACAAGTTAGTAGATCACCCCAAAGGTGTCCACCTTACTTTGTCCAGCTTGTAGAAGAGCAGTTTTTTCACAGCAGTGAAAATGTTGTTTTTGAAAGTTTGTAAGAGACTGAAGTAAGCCTGCGTGTCCACTGACGTTTCACATGTTTTATGCGTTGTGTGTTTTATGCTGAGCTCTCTCATTTTTGTCACGCAGCCTCAGGGTCTGATCACACTGAAAGTTCTTTTACGTTCCAAAAATGCGAGGTGCACAACACTGCCTTTTTTTGTTGACAAGAAAAAAATAAGTGCGGTGCACTTTTTATGTTGCTAGGCAATGACTGAATTAGCTGCGTATTGTGCACGAGTGTTGCTGTTGATATTGGTATAATTTTTAATAATGTAGTGATATTCAAGATTTGTGAATCATGCAGCACCGGATAACTTAAAACAGCAACCACAAGTTCAATTCAATCCATCTTTATTTGTATAGCGCTTTTACAATGTAGATTGTGTCAAAGCAGCTTTACATACATTATAAAAAATTTAAACAAGTGTCAGTCCAGTTTTCAGTGTTGAAGTTCAGTTTAGTTCGATTCAGAATAGAAGATGATTTTTAGAGCTATCAATGCACAATAAACAGCAGATTAAATAGTGATCTGAAATGTCATCACTCTGCTGCAAAACTTCAACATTATCAATATCGATACCATGTGATAATATTAGGTCTAAAGTGTGATTATGTCGATGGGTAGGCCCTGAGACATGCTGTTTCACCCCAACAGAGGCTAGTATGCCTAATAAGGCCAGAGTTAAAGCATCTTTTTCATTATCTATATGAATATTAAAATCACCAACAATTATAACTTTATCTGTGGCCAGAACTATTTCAGATAAGAAATCAGCAAATTATTTTGTAAAGTCGGTATGGTGCCCTGGAGGCCGATATACAGTTGCCAGTACAAATTTAGATTGAAATGTATTGTTTAAATTGCACACTGAAATATACAACACTATTACTTCAAATAAATTATACTTGAAGTCAGATCGTTGAGTAACAATAAAAATATTACTGTATATTATGCCCACGCCTCCACCTTTGCCTTTAGGACGCGGCTCGTGTCTACAATGATATCCCTCTGGTGAAGACAAGTCTCCTCCATCTTCAAATTATGGAAACGGAACGGAAACCCCGCCCCTGCTTTCATTTGATTGGAGAATGAAAAAGACGCGACTGACTTAATAACCTAATGCGCTTTTCCACTCAGAGTTGGCTTTTTTCAATAGCAAAAACACGAGGCGCAGCAAGCGGTTAAAATGTGAGGCGCACAGGGCACATAAGCAGCGTGCAAAGCGCTCGCAGCCATTAGTAAATCATTCAAAAAAGGCACCTCTCAACGCATAAAGCACATTGGGTGATCGGCCCCTGAAGTTGTGTTTTTTTTCTGCCAGAATGTTTATATTAGCAGAAAGTTGCTAGGCAACAGAGACATGCATATTCAGAGGCCTGGGAAAAAAGTAGTTGACATTGAAATGCATGCGATCAATTTGACTATCACAATCATTTAAGTTAGAAACACTCAAAATTATGAGTATGTGTTGTGCAATTTTAATAAATCAAAACTGAAACACACACACATTTAGGGCTAGTCAGGGTACTATAGTCATATGTGTTTACTAACAAATTATTAAAATAAAAAAAATGTCAAAATGACCACCTCTGTAATTCTAGTGTTAATCGTCGGACTCATCAGTATGAATCAGAAGCATTTTCTCCATCTGACCGTGGACAATCTCTGCTGTTCAGATGAAGACGTTTTCTTTGTGCTTATTCCTACAGAACTTTGAAAGTGCTCTTTTCAGCACAGAGCAAGTACAACTGTTTAAGAGATTGGATCTGATCATCGGTGCATTGTACACAATGGCCCTTAATAGCCCACACAAGTCTGTTTGAGGAATGCAGATTACGTGCCTATCATATCTGGCCCTCTTATCAGGCCCATCCACTTAGAGCAAAGCCAGGCACTTTCAGCTACGCGCTACTTTAGAACATTAATAACAGTACATTTGCTCTCCATTTTTCTCAATTCAATTTGAAAAGCACTAAATCAAATTAACATGGCGGTTTAAAATAGCAGCCGTGTTGGTGTGGAGAATGTAAAGCGGCTGCATTAAAGGTGTAGCCGCGACGTAACGTGAAAAATGCACGCATCCCCAAAGTACCGTCGCCTGCTTGCGTATGCATGTGTGGCACACACAAAAAGAAGGATTTATACGCACTTTGTGTTTGGCTTTTGGAGTCTCAGCGGCTTTCCAATACTACAATGTCTGCTGAGGCCTCGCTACAAAGGGGATTGCTACAAGTTTTAGAGCTTTCGATGTTCCAGTTGTCTGATAAGAAGCGGGCGAAACGCAATCCTGGCCGTTTCATTCATACGCATTTTAATTTCACACTCCCTTACATTGTGCTAAGTCTGAAAGGCAGCATATTCTCATGCCACTTTATACTTAGAAGGAACTAGTGTCACCAAATGTAAGTCAGCTTTCTTTTCTTTTTCTTCTCCGCTGTTTTCTACTCTATTTCGTCTCTCTTTCCCTGAAGCAGGCAAACGCAAAAGGAGTTGGGAGTTGTCAACGACTGGTCCAACTGGCTAGGAATTTTTCAATGCCATGCAAAGAGGAAATCTACATATTGTGTGCGTGGGATAAAACGGAGGAGGAATATGGAGAGGAGAACACCGTGCTCACTGTGGCCATGACAGGACCGCAGGTAAATGATTAACAGGGCTCGGAGAGAAACACAAAAGAAGAAAGCTTATTGACATGTAACCTCCGTCACAGCTCTCCGTATTCATCCACAAAGCTTCCTCCAGTTTCCCATTTCAAAGTGAGATAATACTGCCCCTTCAGGGTGCCTATTTGGTGGTCAAAATAATTGGCAACAATGAATCATATTTGGAGAGGTGTTCTGTGGCAAGGCACATTTTTCTTATATCAAAAAAAGAGCACACACATTGAGCCCGCTCTCCAAATGTTTCTCGTAATAGTTGCCCGATTACTTTCGAAACTAATTGGGGCAATTTTGGCTTGTTGCTACTAGTTGCTAAATGACAAGGGAAGAGGAGACAGAGCCTGGGATTGTGTGTACAAAGATAACAGTGTGTCACGGTGTGTCAAAGCAGGTGTGTGTTCCTCAAATTCAGCTCTTTCTCATTTTGTTACATTCCATCTGTTAAAATGTAACACATTATTAAATTTTTTTTTAATTTAATAGCTAGCATTAAATGGTTGTTCATATAATATATCTATATATATATATATATATATATATATATATATATAGATTGATTAAGACAAGACTTGATTAACTCTATTTGGAAAGAGTTTAGAAGAGTGCGTCTGCATAAAACATACAAAGCATTCTAAAATAAAAGCCCAGATGAAAACAGAACTAAAATAAAAATGATGTAAACAGCGCTTCTCACTTCTTGATTCTCGGTCTAACAGCATTGAGGTTCAGAAATGCAATGATCAAATGTAAATTAACACCATAGAGTCTTCATTGGATAAATAATTGTACAATCTTTGTTAAAATCACAGACTTTTTTTTTTTTTTCAAACTTTAGAATTTCTTGTGCCCAAAAGGTTTCAATTCGATTGCAATCTTATAGTCACAGGCCTTAATAATAGATTACAATGAAAATCTTTCACACTATTACAGTGCAACCTATTAGAACAGGTCAAGTTTTATTAAACTCAACATGACATTGCAGATCCTGCGATGTGACTATTGCAGTTTTGCACATCGATGCTGAAAAGATATAATATATATATATATATGCAACAATATAATTCATTTAATTCATTTATCATATTAAATGTTATATTTTAATTCATTAAGAACTTAAAAAATGTATTGCTGACAAACATGTAAACCTATAAGTCTGACAGATAACAGCAAAGTATTAGAGGATTACAATTAAATTATAAGTCTAATTTAAATTTAGAATGAACTTAATTAGTTAAAAATGTTGGCTTATATTTTACTGCAGTTATTGTTACAGCTACAGTATTGTTACACTGCTCTGTACACACACACACACACACACACACACACACACACACACACACACATATATATATATATATATATATATATATATATATATATATATATATATACTAAAATAGCAAATTAAAACTGTATTTTAAAATATTTTTTAAAAAGTTGATATATAGTATCATAGTAGATGATATGTAGTAAATACAAGGTTATTTTTAAACCATTAAAGCAATATAGCTTTAATTATTTTTTATAGATAACGACTGTTTTTTTTTTGATGATAATAATAATTATTTATTTTTTAAAATAAAAAATACAAACATACATTTTTAACATTAGTGGGTGTGTACAGAGCAGTGTAACAATACTGTAGCTGTAACAATAACTGCAGTAAAATATAAGCCAACATTTTTAATTAATTAAATTAATTCTAAATTTAAATTAGACTTATAATTTAATTGTAATCCTCTAATACTTTGCAGTTTTCTGTCAGACTTCTGGGTTTAGATAATTGTCAGCAATATGTTTTTTAAGTTCTTAATGAATTAAAATATAACATTTAATATGATAAATGAATTAAATGAATTATATTGTTGTATATATATATATATATATATATATATATATATATATATATATATATATATATATATATATATATATATATTGTATATGTATATATATTGTTAGGCTGAATAGAAACGGGACATTTTTTCACCTATATTTTGATGTTTTATTTTCATCTGAAACATCAAAGCAATCAAAACAAAGCATGCTTTCTTCTTCTTAATGTGCTTATTCTATATTAAATTACATTTGCTAATTTAATTTTATGCAGACACTAAAATCATTGTCTCTTCCGTTTGATCCACTTGTGTTTATCGTTTTCTTTTTATATATTCGATAAATCTGACAAAAAATCTCAAATAAAAGTCTATATGTGTGTGTTGCATAATCATCATGCGTCTCAGCAGTACAGGCGTCTCTTTCTTTTTCTTTCTTGTTCCCTCTTTCAATCATTCCTCTCTTCAAAGCTCTCTGGTGATTCACATCTACTGCAGCTGAGGTGACATCAACTAGCATGAAGAATTTTATTTCTCCATTCTCCCTCTCTTTCTCTTCGCTATGTGTCAATCCTACCCACATTTCTTCACTCTCTTTCCTGAAACTGTGAGTCCTGTGTGAGTAAAAATTCCAATGTACTTGTTACCAATGGCCAATAAATCTTGGGAATGCTTTGCGGCCAAAAACCACACAAGAGCACATTTTCAGCTCTATACATACAAAGCTTTGCAAGACAACATATGGAACTGTCAAGTAGTACTTTTTTTTAATCATTTTCACCCCTTTTCTCGCTCTTTCCATCATTTTCTAACATTGTCTCAAAATAGAGAGAAAAAAAGAGAGCAAGAAGAGTTCTATTATTTTCATCAGTGTGCCATTATCACGCCTGCCTAATTAACCCCTGAAGGCCTCATATGTGAAGATCAGAGGGCGAAGGAGAGGAGGAGGAGGAGAAGGGAGAAGAGATGACAACACCCACTTCCTGCAAATTCCCCAATATCACTCCATCATTGTCCTTCCCACAGTCCATCATGCCAAAATTAAAACAAAATGATCCCATTTTTTCATTCTGTTCACTCATACAGTGAGTCATACAGTATA
>CAIGQQ010040079.1:3158705-3173575 GCA_903798035.1 Danio albolineatus | reverse complement strand
TAAATTTCATTCCCACATATGGCACCCTTTCTACACAAAACTGTTCATAAAATGAATGCAAAATAGCAAACATGATAAAGTAGCACAAAATAAGGCTCAGTTGTTGACTCTGATCGTTCATAGTTTGAATACATTTTATTTCTCATTATAAGTACAGTTCAGTAGTTACAAAACAAAGCATCTGCCATGAGGATACAGCAACCAAATGAAACTCATACAGTCCACAAGACAGCTCAGAGGTGTGGAATGCTCATATATTAGTCCAGAACGACTGAAAGAGAGATTATACTACACAGAGGAGGGAGCCAGAGCTGTGCTGTGCTCATCTAGAACCAGTGTATATAGGGATCAGTCAAGACATCAATCCTATCCCTGGCCTTTACCTTAAAGTAGCCTGTACTAGTTCACCCAAACTAGTTCACAAAACAGCTTCACCTTTTTTTTGTTTGTTTGTTTGTTTGTTTTCTTTTTAAATTGTAGCATTTACAAGAGAACAGATCCTTGCATGAAAACTATTCAAACGAATCCAATTTTCAGAGATGCGAGAGTTTTTTTGTTTTGTTTTGTTTTTTTCTTGCAAGGAAGACAACTAAAGTAAATGAGCGTTTCGGAGTCTACACACAACGAGGGGAGGATTGATTCTCAAAGATGACCATCATAAAGATGAGATAGTTTGAACTACACAGACCAAATCAGCAGAGTTCACAAAAAAAGAAAGAAAAGAAGAAAAAGAATAGAGAGAATATCAGTTCACAACGTCAAGGGACGCACAAACACGCACGCACACACGCACCTTCATTTTCCATTAGCGATCTGCGTACTGTATAGACTGGTTTTTCATTTACTATCACAGTGCAAAATACTTGGGGGTGGGGGGGAACCTCAGTTTTGTATTTGCTTGCATGAGGCGCGGGTATATATTTATATATATCGTATGGATTTATATGCTTGCAGCAACAGAAGAAGATTGTCAATCTTTCTCTCTTTTTTTCCTTTTCTTTTAATGTTATTGGTATTTTACAAAGGTGAAAGGCAAACAAAAAAAATTACAGTACTAGAGTAGAAAACTCCAATCTAATACATACACTCTAAAACAGCTAGCTTTGTAAATGCAACAACGCATGACTGTATCTATGGCTAGACAATACTTGCTTCTTGTTTGCTTTTTTTTCTTTCTTTTTTTTTTCTTTAATAATTGAATACATCAAACCATTTCAGTAGTCAGTAACACTTTGCAACACTGATTGGTGGCAGTATATTACAAACACAATCTCATAACCAGAGTACTTGAAGTGAGCAAGACTGAGATCAAAGCATGTAAGGGTTAAGGGCCGCGTTTTTGTTTGATTTCCTGCACATTCACAGTCTCCGTGGCTCGTGCCGTTTCATCCGACACGCTCGGTGTAAACTAGTTCTTCTGTCACCTCGGCTGGTTTTCGTCTCGAATGCTACAGCGTCCTCTTTGTTTGTTTGTTTTTGGAACGTCTCGCAGACACATCAGGAGAACAAATTGTGTGTAAAAGGCGCAGCTTCCCTTTTTTCTTTTCGTTTTTTAAACGCAGTGTTGACGTTTCCTGAAAGTACTGGATTGTCATTCGTCCGCTTTGACGTCCAGGCACTGACTGCTGAGAGAGTGTGCGGAGGTTTCAACGAGAGCGCGTGTGTGTGCTTGGTCCAAAAGTCCAGAGGAACGTTTCTTTTTTTAAGGAAGCCTCAGACAAATAACACTGGTGAAGTTTCAGTGGGCAGTGAGAAACACCGACAGAAAGAGAGAGAGAAAGAGGGAGAGAGTCACTCGCTCTCTCGTTCTGAAACTGGCAACTGGCCGCCATCTTGGTTCAAGGAATGTGTTGGGACAAGCACTTCAAAGTTTCCTCACTAAGTCAAAAAGAAAAGCATTTAAAAACACAGAAATTATTTATCAGCTACACAAGGGAGGATTCAAGACACGTAAAACACAGGAAGCCAAAAAAAAAGTTAGTTTTTTTCTTTCCTTGTTTCCAGCTCGCTAAACAAATCTTCTTCCCTTCATCCAGCAAGAACGCCTGTGTAGGAAACCATCAGAGCCGTCCCATTTATAAGTCTCTCTCCAAGTCTCTTACGTTAAATAATGCTTTTGATAAGATACTGTCCTTCATAGTCACAATCCTGGTCCTGGTTTTGGGTGTCGCCTGCTCTTGGCCGCTCAGTCCAGTAGGGGGAGGTGATGTTAGTTTCTGATTAGTCCTGCATCTCTGTGTCAGTTAGGCTATGTTCAGGGGTAAGAGCAGGACCGAACCTTCGGGACGCCTCTTCTTCCGCCCACAGATGAACTATGGTTGAGAGAACAAACGCAGATTAACACCACGGCCTGTGTCCTTCCTTTCCCTCTCTCTTTCTTTCACACAAATGCATACAACTTGTGACAGACCATTATTAACAGGAAAAAAAAGAGGAAGTCAAATCAAACCATATTATTACGTCTGATGTCATTTATTTTAAATTATCATCTCCGATTTTTGCTAACACTTCAAGGACGTTGAATTCAAAGAACATTATTAGGCTGTGATAATGACTCCGATGACATAAAAAACAGGAGCTGGGTGACTTCAGGTCCACTTAAGTATTAGCAGAATGTAAAGTCTTTGATGCCTTTGAACAACAAAGGGTTTTGAACAGTTACGATTAAACATTTTGCTTTTGGTCACTTAATTATAATTTCAAAGCAGTTATTATGAGGGGGGGGAATCGTTTTTGGGTGCATTTGGAGGGAAATATGCGACTACTGTAATGCGTGTGTATGTGTTTTAATGTTGGCTGTTATTCTTTCCATTCAGATGTACTGATAACCTCTAATGGCACTAAAGAAAACACGTCTTGAGAATTATTAGAAACAACATTAGATATGCGAGCAGGGTAATTTGAATACTTTCAGACTTCTTCCAGCTCTAATATGAGGATATAAATATATAAAGTCTTCTAATATAAAGACAATAACTCTCTGAGCATTGCACTTGTGCAATTACTGCTGAAGTTTGAATCCGGTGAAAATGCTTACTGCTTTTTTTCCTCTCTCTCTCTTCCTATCTATGTGCTATCGCCGTTTGAACTAAATAATATAAATGTTGTTTAATTCCCTCTACAACCCCTAAGAAAATTATTTGGCAATAAAATCTACAGAGTGCATTTCCGAGTCGTGTTCTTTTAAAGTGCCTCTATGAAAATGACAAAATGAAATTAAAACATGCATTTATTTGAGTGTGCTCTCGCAAGAAATGTTATGGAAATGAAACGAGGAGTCAGTTCCCTGCTAATAATGGAATAAAACATCGTCATTTAGATTTGCCAAAGAGCAATAACGCTGACGCCCACTCGCTTTGCATTATGCGCACAACTCAGATGTGATCTTCTTTAACAGACACACTTTCCACTCAGATGTCAGACGCCTCTCAAATTGATGACAGAGATTAAGAAAACAAAGCGACCTCTTTTGTGTCATGTCACACGATATTCTTGCATAAATAAACAAAACGGCCACTGCTCGGATATGCAGAAATCGCTAAATAATATTCTGAAATATTTGTGCATGTGTGTTTGTTTTTATTATGCTTTATGTATTTATTTTTATTCATTTATTTGACATCTGATTAATAAATCACCAATGCATATTAAGTTAGTTTAATGATAGTTTATGATATTATAGTAATCTATTTTTATAGTGTGTTTTATCCTGCATTATATAGACATTTGATTTGCATATACAAGAAAATATAATTGATGCTTTGGTCATCTTACAGTATTTTTAGACTGATACCCTCTTACGGTGTTTTTTTACATGCATTGTTTTATTTCTCTTATTTCTCATGCATTGTTTTATTTCGCTATTTGGGCTTATTGGAACCTAATTAGAATAAAACCAACAATCATCTTTTGATATGATGTACTTTTAGAATAAAATGAGCTCATAATACTCATTCATTCATTTTCTTTTTGGCTTAGTCCCTTTATTAATCCGGGGTCGCCACAGCGGAATGAACCGCCAACTTATCCGGCATTTGTTTTACGCAGCGGATGCCCTTCCAGCCACAGCTCATAATACTATTACTAATAAATATGTTAATGTGTACATTAATAAAACTATACACATTTGAACACACATTTGATCACAAAATTATTACCCTTTATGTGCAGTTTTTATTATTTCTTTAGGATATTTCCTAAGTGATGTTTAATGGATATAAAAAAATCTCAGTTTTTCTATAACTATTTTCGGTCACACTTTATTTTGATGGTCCATTTGTTGAATATAAGTTACATTGCAACTAATTCTCATTAGATTATAAGTAGACTGTTAGGTTGGGGTTAGGGGTAGGTTTAGTGGAAGTTGACATGTACATGCAAAGAATCTTATAGTATGTTAATTGTCTGTTGAATGTCTGTATCAACAGATGTTAAGTATTCAGTCTACTAATACTCAAGTGGACCATCGAAATAAAGTGTTACCCTATTTTCTTATTTCTTTTGTTTGAAAAAAAAAATGCAGTTTTAATTGATTTGTTTTTTAAGGTCAACAATATTAGCCTCCTTTATTTCATCACCTTAGAATTAGAAGGTTTTATCTGCAATCTGAATGATTTTGAGATATTGCGCTTCAAAGTTTTTGTATTCCATAGCAAACAGTACGTGTGTAACATTTGATTTTTAAATAAAAAGTCTTAAAATGTAAACAACTTAAAAAAAACATCCCATAATGTAAATAATTCTTAATTAATAAGAATATGTCAATAACTCAGTTTTGACAAAAATGTCAGATAGAACCTTATAATTCTAAGGTGACTAATTATTTATTTATTTATTTATTTATTTGTTTGTTTGTTTGTTTGTTTGTTTGTTTGCTTCAGAAAAAAAATGACAAATGTTTTCCAGTAACTTACTTTATTAAATGAATGACTTGTTAAAGCCTTTTAATCGCATTTTAAGCTGAATACTAATGTATTATAAAATATATGTATTGTTATACTGGAAAAGACAAAATAAATGAGTTATTAAAAATAAGCTATTAAAACTGTCATTTTTTAAATAAAAAAATCGTTAAAAGGAATATATTTATACTAATTAACACATGAAATATATTTTTTAAACATTTAAAAGTTTGTTTAGAGAGAGAAAGGCACAACTTTTTAATTACAGTAGACTTGCAGTAGAAGCAAAGCAAAGCCACACGTTTCTAAGCACTGAAGCATGTAGTGCACAGATTGTCCAGGAGATGGCAGTGTAAGCCTCTGAATTAGCCATCCCATTAACTGCATGCTGGAAATAAGATCTTGTTACTCAATGTCATTTTCCTTTAACCTGCTGATATTTCACATTAATCTACAGATAAAGTGGTTGTTATTTATCAAATCTGAAGTGATTGGCAGTGTTTTTAAAGACTATACAGCGGTCACGGCTCTACAGCTGCCTGTTAGCATTTCTGTGTGTGTGTCCGTGAGGAAATGAAGATAATCATAACCATAATGATAATAAATTATGTTCTCGAGTTTTAAAAATGCCTGGTCTCCCAGGGGCCAGTGCTCTTCGTGACTTCCTCTTAAAGAAAGTTCTGGTAATGAGTTACAGATTCCGCCCCATATTTGATTTTCACTCTTCATTAACTAAGCCACCTGGAATGTTATTATTTAAGGACGCCATTTCTTTTCCCCAAACAACTGCCACTGCGATCTGGAGACTAGCGCACCGACTTTATGATCCTCACAACTTTTCCCTCCTCCTGTTCTGATCAATTTTGAAGTCTCCCTGTCCACATGTGGAGCGATTGCTTAATTATTTCACCAGCGTAGAAATCTTCATCATAGTCTGGCCTGTCAAATTATGTTATCGGTGCGTTTTCTCATCATTTGAATAATGTGTCTTTGTTAACCAAACATCAGTTTTCCTTGCCATAATCACAGTCCTAAATGAAAAAAAACCTAAATTATTTGTGCACAACATTATTATTAGCCTATACATCACCAGATCTTAAAGGGATAGTTCACCCAAAAAATTGTATTCAGTGATCATTCACTCACCCTTTACTTGTTTAAGATTTTGTGTTAACCAGAAAAGAAGATATTTTGAAGAAAGCAAAAAAACCTGTAACCATTGACATTTCTATAGTATTTGTCATAGTATTTTTTCAGCTTTCTTCAAAATATCATCTTTAGTGCTCAACATAATACAGAGGTTTAAAACCACTAGAGTGTGAGTAAACATTGAGTTAATGTTCATTTTTGGGTGAACTATCCCTTTAAAGGAAAACAAAATCGTGAAGGTAATAAAATATATTCTATCCATCCATCCGAAACTAAATACAAAGACGAGAATACAACGCCCTCTACTGCTCAAGCGCGATCATACACTCTCACTGCGAGACAAGAGAGGGCCCTGGAAAGTAATACAAGACATATGGTAAGAGGACACATAGCTCCAGGATCCATCTTATGTTAATACAAGTGTCATGCTTAACAGAATGGCTAAATGAAAAGGCAGACAGAACAATAGCACAGCACAAGGCTGGAAGCGAGCTCAGTTAACAAGGGCCAGCACACTTGGGGAAGAGCGGGGCTGTGTGGAGTCAAAGTCCTGACATTTCCTAACTGCTCCTTATTATTCCCGGACCACAGAGTTAAGGCGAAGCGCGCTCCCATCTAAAACACTGGGCCGCTTTATACTCCGACCTCCCTCAGGTATTCTATTTTTACCATGAAATCTACTTAGTGTATATTTGTGTTTCAAAGACCCGCTCGTTTTAGGTTTCCTGAGAACAGGGCTGGTTTAATTGGAGGAAAATGTGCGGATATGAATTTACAAATGTTTGAAATGCATGTTTAAAGGGATAGTTTTATGATAAGATAAACATTCTGTCATCATTAACCACCATTTGGTAAAACTAATTCTTGGACTATATTAATATAGTTATTTTGTACCTGTAATCATTGACCTTCTTTTGAAGAAAGTTTCAATCTTAAATACCCCCTTTGCACAATGTTCACCTTTAATCCCTCGCTTGCACAATATCCTGCACAACACTGTTCGGTCTCATGTAAAAGTACTTGTATAGCCTGTCTTATGTATATAGTTAAGTATCTTATAGTATATGTTTTGCATATATATATTTTCTTTAATAGCTCCTATGTCCAGTGCTTTGTTTGTATTTATGATTAATTTATGTATACAACATTTCGTTCCCCTGTATGTCCACACATGCAGCAGTTTGACAGTAAAGCTTGACTTGACTTGACTTCTATAGTATTGGTTTGTCTAACTACAGAAGCCAGTGGTTACAGGTTTCTAACATTTTTCAAAATATCTTCAAAATACTGTATCGTCTTACGTTTAACAGAAAAATTAAACTCAAAAGGATGTGGGACCACCTAAGGGGTCAGCAAATGTTGAGTGAATTTTTATTTTTAGGTGAACTATCCCTTTAAGTAATCGGATAATGCAAAACATATTATGGAAAAGGAAACAGAACATTTATTTTGCTCATGGTCACTGATGTTTTTACCACATTAATATCGCTACCAAGTGCTTAGTTCGTCAGTAATATCCTGCTCAGTTGTTCAAAATTTCTTTGACTTACTTTTGTCTGTTAAACAAAATACATTATTTTGCAAAATAGTAAATAGTAATAAATAGTATTTATTATTTATTAAGTTAGTGGTTAATGTGTCTAACATTTTTAACAATATCTTCAAATTATCTTTATGTATTATTTTCATTTTTTTTAAAGCTTATAAAGTTCTGATACCTGAGGGTACATTTTTGTGTTTTTGGATGAATTATGCCTTTAAATAATTGGATAAACATGTATTATGGAAAAGGAACAGAGAACATTTATTTTGCACATGGCCCTCGACTGATATCTTTTACCACATTACATTGCTGCCAAGTGGTTAGTTCATCAATAATATCCTGCTTAGTGGTTCAAAACCTCTTTGACTTATTTTTTATTTTCTTCTGTTGAGCACAAAATAATTTATGTGAAAACTTGTAACCATTTACTTCCATAGTATTTATCATTTCTTAAGTCGGTGGTGAAAGGTTTCTAACATTTTTCAAAATATCTTCAAATTATCTTCTTGTATTTTGTTTTACTATTTTTTTTTTCAACCGAAAAAAGGAAGCTTATAAAGATCTGAGACCAAAGGGTCAGTAAATGGTGAGTCCATTTTTGTTTTTGGGTGAACTATCCCTTTTAACAATTTGATGAGGCAAAACATGCATTATGGAAAAGGAACAGAGAACATTTATTTTGGCCCTCGACTGATATTTTTTACCGCATTACATCGCTACCAAGTGCTTAGTTCATCAGTGATATCCTGCTTATTTTTCTAAAACCTTTTTGGTTTACTTTTTTAGGTTGAACATTAAATAAGTTTTAAAACTTTAACCATTTTACCACTTATGAACCATTTACTTCCATGGTATTTATTATTTCTTAAGTCAGTAGTTTCTAACACTTTTAAAATGTCTTAAAAGAATCTTCTTATATTATCTTAATGATTTTAAACAGAAAAATAAAACTGAGAAAAACAAAAATAAAGATCTGCGACCTGACTATCAGTAAATAGTCAGCACATTCTTGTTTTTGGATGAATTATGTCTTTAAATAATTGGATGAGGCAAAGCATGCATTATGGAAAAGGAAAAGAGAACATTTAGTTTGCGCACGGCCCCTGACTGATATTTTTTACCACATTACATCGCTACCAAGTGCTTAGTTGATCAGTGATATCCTCGGTTTAAAGGAAAACTTCAGTTCAGCTGTTTCTGGTAGTCTGAAAGTGTTTTTCGCTTATGAATGAAGTCTAGATGTAAGTGATGTGGTACGCCATCATCTCCTGCTGAACGCAAGCACAACACACACCGCACATTCTGCCACGGAGGGTGGCTTTGTTCTCTCCCAGGCATCCGGTGCTGCTGGAAAAGAGTTGTTTTTGGCAAAGGTAGACCTCATTGTACAGCCCAGTATTTATAAATATGTAAATACAAGTCAGCGTGCGAATGCACACAGACACACACACATACGCAAACACACATATAACGGGCCGAACGCAAGGAAGTGCACCCAAATCATATTTTTAGAAGGTTTTAATGAATACAGGATGTTTATGAATACCATTTGTAGTGATTCACAAAGACTAGAAGAATCCTCGCACACCACCCCCTCTCCTCTCCCCTCAAAGCGTACAAGAAACCCAATGTTTCTGGAGGAAACGGCAGAATTGTACGTTTGCTGCTTGCGCGGGTTCAGATTGCCTTTAGATAAGCAGAGCTCAAAGAAGCAGGCGACCTGGCGCATGTGGCAAACTCTGCGAAGGTAAAACAAACAGTGTGTTTGTTACTCCGCCGGATGACTAGGCAGCAAGTAAACCTGCCTCAGATGACAGAGAACGACACGAAAACTGTTTGTCTAGCACATATTAAGCCGAATAAGAGAAACATCCAGCCGCAAAGCAGACTCTGAAATGCGAGGAGAAAGAAAAAAAAAACGTGGATGTGGATGTGGATGTGTCTTGCTCTCTGACTCAGTCTATTTCTGGGGCAGAGATTCTCGCACTGATACTACCTCCACTGAGCAATTTAAAGCCAAACACTGATGTTGCAATCTGTCTTCTGTGCCTGATAGCGCTTTTCTCCCTCTCTAACCCAAATTACTTTCTTTTCATATCTAATTATATTTGCTAATGATCTTATAAGGGGATAATGGAATGTGCTTGATCTATTACCTTTTTTTGCAATACATAAATACAATACAAATGGCTATGCAGCACTTTGAAATTTTCCATCATCCATTCCGAGCAAAGCGAGGAGAGGGTATTTAAACGATATCTAAAATGTTACCGCTATGCTGCAGTGCAAATCTCTTTGCTCGTTCGATGCGGCGCAGTGGAGCAATTTGTCCGAATGTAGACTGACAATCAAACACAGTCTTTTCATGCCTGTTGGCTTGTGTTCTCATTCACTATAGCAGGTTGTGAGAGGGCGACCCTCAGGCCACAACCTCCACCCTGACACGTGAGGCATTGAGCGCGCTGTTTAAATGAAAAGATCTGTTTCATGAACAGATACAGCTGGGTTTTATCCTGCATTCAAGCACACGTTAATGTTTCATCCGGACTCCGGACGATCTTTCAATCTCTCCAGAGGTCATCTCTGTGTTTCTGTTATGAATATTCGCGCCGCCCTGGTCTAAGCCTCTCCCCATTCTTCCCTCTGTCTTTTTCCCACAGGCCCGGCGATGGCCACGGCATGACAGCCGCACTAAACCCCCCGCATTAATGGAAGGAAATGGCATTCGATCTCCATTTGATCTCCTAATCATTTCTGCTGAAATGATAATTAGTGTCCTCACAATCCTCCGACTGTGAGAGAACAGTGTAAAATAAAACAGAGCTCTTGTAGCAGAAATGACACTTCACTCAACAGCCGATAGCATTCATTAACAAATACGCTTTTCTCGTACGTGTATTTACGTATGTCTTCGAAACGCACACACACACATGCCTCGTCCACTGGCGACTGCTGTCTGTGATTCTTTTCAACTGACATAATCCTGATTGATTCGTTCAGCAGATAAAAACTCAGTCCACTTGTGCCCTTTACTGCTGGAACATAATACGGCTCTTTATTCTGCAACAATGTAACATAATGGCGTCGGAATGTGAGGAGGAAAAAAACGTTAGGGCTGCGTCTTAAATGACTGTGACACTCTGCGGTTCAGGCTCAAGCTGTGGTCTAATGTAAAAGAGAGAAAGGAGGAAGAATGAGGGAGAGGTGAAGGGAGGGCGAGGGAGAAAAGAGAAAAATCATTAAGCGCAGATTACCAGAGTGCCCCACTAACAAGGTCGAGCCAGGGCTGCTGGTAAAAGTTGTCATTGTCTGTTTCTCTTAAATGTGTGCGCCTCACATTTCCCTCTGATGAGATTTGGGTTACGTTGTTTTAAATTCTTCGCTTCGTGTCCGCTAACCCCCCTCCCCAACCCACCTCCCTCCCTTTCGTGCCTTTTTTAAAAAGAATCTTTTGTTTGACAACAGGAAGACATGAGGTCATTTTTTGTTCATCAGGACGATTGGAGAATGAATCATGCTTTTTATTTTGCAGGGCTGCTTAAATAGGCCAAATGAACGCGCTCATTCTCACACACAGATATGCATCGGGTTTGTGTGCGTTTGAAAAGTACATAAAGATTCCTTTCTTTAAAACTCGATTAAATATTTAAATTTTAATTCAAAAATTTGCAAAACCTGAGTGCAGAATTGAAATTTGAATTTGAAAGAAAGGAGGACGCATTATAATTTATGTAAAGTTCACATGACTCGTTTATTCATTCATTTTCTTTTCAGCTTAGTCCCTTTATTAATCTGGAGTCGCCACAGCGGAATGAACCGCCAACTTATCCAGCATTTGTTTTATGCAGCGCATGCCCTTCCAGCTGCAACCCATCTCTGGGAAACATCCATACACACTCATTCACTACGGACAATTTAGCCTACCCAATTCCCCTATACCACATGTCTTTGGACTTGTGGGGGAAAACGGAGCACCCGGAGGAAACCCACACGAACATGGGGAGAACATGCAAACTCCACACAGAAATGCCAACTGACCCAGCCGAGGCTCAAACCAGCGACTTTCTTGCTGTGAGACGAATGTGCTACTCTCTACGCCACCGTAGCGCCAGTTCATATGACTTTAAATGTCAACTAGAAAAGCAAAGTAGTAAAAACATTTTGGGAAAAAAAAAGTTTTAAATGTCAAACAGAAGTACCAGAAGATACATATGCATGCTTTAAAATATGTATTATAAGTCTCAAATATCCTCAGAATGTATCTGTGAAATTTAATCTCCAAAAACACACAGATCATTAGTTTTATTATGATTTCGAAGACCTTTATTTTAGAGGAAGCAATAATACATTGTTTTCTAATGTATTTTAAATGTAAATGAGATGATGCTCCCCGCCCCCTTTCCAAAAGAAGGCGGAGCCTCTGTCAGAAATTTTTGCCCACATTGTGGACACATCAGTTTTCAAACACCTTATAAAAGTACATTTTGTACGATAGGCCACTTTTAATTTTGGAATAAATAAATCATAATAATGAAAAATCTCTCTAGGTTTTTATTCCTTCACTTCATCAATTAGTGAAGTTTGTTCCTCGCCACTGTGGCCACTGGCTTGCTTGGTTTGGGACTTGTTGAGCTGCGCATCGATGGATTTGCTCTAAAGTGTTTGGACTTTCAGCAGTGAAACGTAAACCACACTGAACTGAAATAAACTGAACTTCAACTCTGAAAACTGGACTGACACTGTTTCAATTTATTAGAACTTCTATGTTAAGCTGCTTTGACACAATCTACATTGTAAAAGCGCTACAAAAATAAAGATGAATTGAAAAACATTATATGTATATGAAGGCGACACGGTGGTGCAGTAGGTAGGGCTGTCGCCTCACAGCAAGAAGGTCGCTGGTTCGAGCCTTGGCTGGGTCAGTTGGCATTTCTGTGTGGAGTTTGCATGTTCTCCCCGTATTGGCGTGGGTTTCCTCCGGGTGCTCCGGTTTCCCCAACAGTCCTAAGATATGCGATACAGGTGAATTGGGTAGGCTAAATTGTCAGTAGTGTATGAGTGCTGGAAGGGCATCCGCTGCGTAAAACAAATGCTGGATAAGTTGGCGGTTCATTCCGCTGTGGCGACCCCGGATTAATAAAGGGACTAAGCCGACAAGAAAATGAATATATGTATATGAAATATAAAAATTAATAAAATATAAATTGGTTACTCTTTAGTTTGAGTACCAATTGCCACTATTAACTATTCTCTGCTTATTATTAGGATATTGGCTGATCATTAATACTTATAAAGTGTGCCGAACAGCTAAAAGTCTTAGTTAAGGTTTGCAAATAGAATGAAATGCACCTTGAAAGATAGCGTGACCTATACATGTACTGTTTATTAACACATTTCACATACATCTGAAAAACAAATATCTAATTTCTGTTTGTATTACTCCATAAATATGTATACCCCGTCGTTTCAATTAATTTTCCATTTTTCCACGCGGCCAAATCAATTAAAAACCACACACACAAATTCAAAGGCGGCCTGTTCTCCAATTCTGAATCTTGTATGACCCAGACATACACATGAATGTGAAGTTTGGCCTTTGTTCCGACCGCTTCCTACACGGCGAACGCAAAAAAACAATGAGTACCAGGAAACAAACAGAGCATTTTATGTGCTCCGAGAAGAAAAAAAAAACTTAAGCTCATCACAAAGGAGACCAACAGAAGCAGCCTCATTCATAAACATTCAGTGTCTGAGATGTTCCTATAGGATCGTGTTCAGCAGGCCTCTCTCTCTCACTCTCACTCTCATGTATGTGTTGTATTAATTGTGAGTCCTAATCTAGAAGAGTGGAGAGTCCCTGGAGCTAGCGGCGCTATTATTCGCGCAAGCATCGCGCACCGCACCGCTCTCGCTTACTAATTTTGTGCGACGTCGCAGCGCTCAGTCGGGGGAACGCACCGCCGAACGCCGCGTCTGAGTCAGTCAGACAGCTCCAGACGAGGTCCCTTTAGTGCCACGCTGTCAGTCACTTTATATGTTGTGAAATAGAGAGAATGAAAAGAGAAAGGGAGAGAACGAGCGAGAGAGAGAATGTAGAAACAGAACAAGTCCTTTTATCCTGCTCGGCGGGACCTGTCAGTGCCACCTTCTCTCTGGTTTCCCAGCAGTCCCAACACAGCAGCTATCAGAGGGAACCTGACATCCACACACCACGTTTTCCAGGGGGGAAGGAAATCATGAGAGCGGCCCCACACGAACGAGCAGCTAGTACACACTCGCCTCAGATCAAGCAACAGTCTCTGCTAAGAGAAGAAAAGGGAGACAGAGATCTGGATGTTTTAAGTGGGAATGTAGGCTGACAGGCTTTTGCGGCTCGTGACATGTGATAGAAAGTAGGTTTGCGTTCCTCTCTGTTCATTTTGGAGTTTGGACGGAGATGAGAGAGCGAGAGTGTGTCGCAGCTTAAGCGCTGATAGTTCTGTCTTAACAGCTCTTTATTGTCGCACACGCGTCGCAGTTGTGACTCCAGGCACCTCCGGAGTCACTTCTATTTTTCTCCACCACATTTGCAGGCCTTTTTTGTTTGTTTAAACAAAAAAAATAATAATACAGAGGAAGGAAATGGCTCCTAATCCATATGTGACACACACATCCAGCATGCGTGTGCGCACATTTCACGGATTGCAGTGCAGGAAAATCATGAGCACCTGGCTGAGTGATTTTTTTTTTTTTTTTAAATATGATTTTGCCTGCTTCCCCACTGGTCTCTGATGATTCAACAGTTCCTGCTCTAACATCTGCTACTTACTCTTACTGGGTCTCAATTAAGACAGCCGTATTTATGAATCTGCTCTTATTTACATTTCTATTTTTCTGCATATGTGCGCGAACGCCAGCCAAAACAGCCCCTCTGCCCCACACACCACGCAGATGTTTCTTCATCGAGGCCAAGAGGTGAGCGCTCGGTTGGAGAACAGCAACCCTGAACTAGATTTAGGAGCGCAAGATTTGCAGCTTCACTGTCACACAGATGAGAGCTCCTAGTCTCAGGTGATTGTGATTTATGGGAGTTTGATTGAGGGATTGTGGGATTGGTGAAAGCCATTTCCCCTGTTAAAAGAGAGGTGGTTGGTGTTGGAAAAGCCCACTGTTGGATGCATAAGAATGTGTGAGGCAAGAGTTTCTTTAATTAAGAACAGCCTTTTTTCATTTTTTAAGTGGTTGTGTTTGCTTTCAAGTCAAGGTGTTTTTAATTAAAACATGATGGTTTTCTGATC
>CAIGQQ010040079.1:3130244-3150748 GCA_903798035.1 Danio albolineatus | reverse complement strand
AGATAGATAGATAGATAGATAGATAGATAGATAGATAGATAGATAGAATTTTAAACAGAAACAGTGGGAAATTTAACTATTTCCATTCAAAAATTCAATATGTTATGTTCTGTTTTATATTTTAGTGCAAAAATACTTATTTTATTTTCAATAAAGGTGAAAATGTAAGTAAAATATTATATGTTAGCTTGTTTTAATTGCATTTTGTTTGAATAAATTAAAAACTCTTCCTTTTCTGCTAAATTGGTTAACATTTAAATAAAACAAATGCAGATCAACAAAACTATTTTTACAAAACTACATTGACATGTAACCTAAATTTTGGTAATTTAAAACAGCCCATAATTATAAACACTAACAAATGGCGTAAAATCAAATCATTTTGTAAATAAAAAAAAGCAAATATATAAATTAAAAAACATTATTTGGTGATTTGTTTACATTAAAGGGCAACAAAAGCATCGACACATGCTTTCACATGTCCTTCATCTATAGAATGTGAAGCTAGTATTGAGACAGAGCATGTGAGCATTATCAAACCCACAGGGACTGACACCAATTACTGATACCAAGTGGCCATTCCACACATAGACTAATACAGGATTGTCAATCTAAAAACACATGGCACATGCACACACACCAACACAAACACAGGTGGGTAAAGACCGGCACTCTTAAGGGATACAGGGCTGATTAGAGCAGGTGCGTATGTGTGAGTCAGACGGTCCTCTCACCTCTGCTTTAAATGGGCTGATTAGGAATGGAAAAAGAGTTAGTGTGGATGGGCTGGTTCTCAGAACACTCTCTCTGTGCCCTCTGAATGGAAGGACAGGAACTGAACCCTGCCACACGTGCAGGAAGAAGAACATCTCTGCTGATGGACAGACAGCCAATCATAAACTGCCATCACTTGGAAGGATCACAGCGCACGGTGAAGGATTTCATCATATAATCTGAGAGCTGTCGAGTGGTTTTTTTTCTAAACGAGTTATGTTTTAAATAGATTCACTCACTGAAACACAAACATGGGATATGCTTGTTTTTTACTTTGTAGAAGGTCTCAGCAACACTCAAAAGATCATGTTTGCTGTTTGTTCAAACTACTTATTTAAAATGAGTTTTGTTTTTTTGCAATTCCTTCATGTTGTCCCAACACAGATCGATTGTGTAGAACCACAATTTTTCTATTGCATTTGTAACCATCAAGACAGGTCAGCCAAAAATGAAATTGTGTCATTATTTACTTCTGAGTGATATTTTCCCCTTTCAGAAACATAGAACACAGTAAAAAATGCGGGGTTCCACACAATTTCTTTGGATTGAACATAAAACAATTAAGTTCTCCAATACAAACTTAAGAAATTTGTAGTTTCAACTCGTATTAAATAAGTAGTTTGAACAAACTGCAAGTCATTTTTTGAGTGAAGTCAGGATCACAAATTAATGTAAGCTTGTGATGAAATTCTTTCACTAAAATGAATAAAAACGACACAACAAATACAAAATAATGGGACAAAAATTCCCTAGCAAGTACATTATGAAATTCCCTTGATCTAATGAACCGAGTATCCCATCGGAGGCATTTAGTCTACATGCATCATGAGAGGTTTCGTTGTAACTTCCACTAAACTAAAATACCAACATACTAGTCTGTGTTGCTATCACTTCTTAAAAAATAAAATATTTATTCACTAAATCAACATTAATAATAATTATTTCCAAATAAAGAGCAATAGGAGACAATCATGGAAGGTGTAATATTCCAGACCTAATGTAAGGTGTTCATTTTCTGCATAAACTCTTAAGCAACAAGTTGTTATTGGTAACTTTGTTTAGTATTTTGATTGACTAACGCAAATTATTACATTAAAGTAGGCCTCAATAACACAATTGTGTATAATTCTGGTGTCATTTTTTTCAGTTGATACAATAAAAGTAAGTGGTTTCTTGTGTACTACACATACATAATGCATATAGATGGATAGTGTTTATTTATACACATACTACAGTTAAAGTCGGAATTATTAACCCCCCAATATATTTTTACCCCAATTTTTGTTTAAAGGAAATAGTTTTTTTCAACAAATTTCCAAACATAATAGATTTAATAACTCATCTCTAATAACTGATTTCTTCTATCTTTGCCATGATGACAGTACACAATATTTTACTTGATATTTTTTAATATACTAGTATTCAGCTTAAAGCGCCATTTAAAGGCTTAACTAGGTTAACCAGGCAAGGTAGGGTAATTAGGCAAGTCATTGTATAACAGTGGTTTGTTCTGTAGACTATGCAAAACAAAAATTGCTTGAGGGGGCTCATAATATTGACTTAAAATTATTTAAAAAAAATAAAAATAAAAACTGCGGTCACACTTTATATTAAGTGTCCTTAACTACTTTGTACTTGCATCAAAAAAATAAATACAATGTACTTACTGTGCTATTATGTATTTGAGAACACTTGTGGTGCTCTTGAGTTGGGATAGGGGTAGGGTTAAGGACAAGTTTGATGGTATCGGTAGGTTTCAGGGTGGGTTAATGTGTAAGAGATGATCAACAGTGTATTTACAAATGTAAACACAGAAATTAATTGCAGATGTAATTACATACAGGTATTTAATCATACATAAGTATAATGTAAAAACATGTATTTACACAATATGCACATTGTAACGAGGTATTAATTTATGTGTAAGAACATATTAGTTAAGGCCACTTAATATAAAGTGGGACCAAAACTGCTTTTGTTCTAGCCAAAACAAGACCAATTAAAAAAGACTTTACTCTATAAAAACAAAAATATTATTGGACATACTGTAAAAAAATAACAAAAATTAAACATCATTTAGAAAATATTTGGTATAAAGAAAAATAATATTCATAGAAGGGCTAATAATTTTGACTTCAACTGCAAATGGAGAGACCTTTTAAGCTGTACTGTATATATTGTACATGAATAAGTGTGTGTGTGTGTGTGTGTGTGTGTGTATTTGCATGTCTGTGTGTATATTTCTACAGTATGTGTGTGTGTTCCATATCATAAAGAAACTCACGCAGGTTGTTTCCAACATAACTGATAACACAAATGTGGTGTCTGAGTGAACTATATCTTTTAAACCAGCTGTTCCCACCCGGGGTCAGTGTGAGTATGCAGGGGCCAGAGTCTCTCCCACTCTAATGGGATAGGTAATTATACAGTCTGATCTCACAGACGAGTGATTTAAGAACTAAGTATACTATGTGACACATGTCTAGGGATATTAATAGTCATAACAGAATGGACAGATGGACAGGCCTGAGATAATGCTGTCAGATGCCATAATAAGCTGCACCGTGGACGTCTTAAAGTACAAACAAACCACAAAACAAAAATGTCAGTAAATGCCTCAGCACAGGCCTATATCTCTTCAGCACCGGTCTCACAGCAGATGTCAAACACTGGTAAAAACGCACCAGCACAAGATCCTGAAAAGCAAAGCTCTCTTTATCCTTTTAGCGTCCGTGGCTCAACTCTTTGTAGTGCGACTGAAGAGCAGTGAAGTGGGCCCCCTCCCCAAACGTCCGAGTCCTAACAGCCACCCCCTCACGTCTGATTGTTGATCCTCCTGAAGAGGACAGATCAAATATTCCACTCCAGTCTGCGAGCGGGGCAGAGATATGATTGGGGTTGACGGACGGGGCCCCCAGTTTTGAAGTCTTAACAGACAGTGCGACTTTGATATCTGTACTCGGCGCGTATCACCAAAGACACAGGGAATGAATGAGAGTGAGGGGGAACTGAGAGAGAAGCAATGAACAAAAGCATCTGTGGAGTGGTCAGGGCCAGCGGCAGCATGTGTCAGAGGCTTTTTGAAGTTTAACCCCCTTCCTCTCCTCCTCCTCCCTCTATTCCTCCCCCAAAAGGCCCCGCTTCTCCCCTCACACTTCCTGCTTTCTGGGAGAGCCCAGTGGCGACACATAGACACACATACTGTACATAACAGCAGCCTCATCCAGCCAATTACCAGGCCCTCCACTTTTTTATACTGTATGATAGACAGAGCTGCTTTGAATGAAGGCAGGAAACCACTGTTTATTTGCTGAAAAAACGAGAATAAATCTGTGTAATGTGGGAGAAAATATCACATTGGTCACATCATCTGGAGAAATCAAGCAAACGTTCTGTTTGTATACTATAAGAATAACTATACGTGTCAATGCCAATGCACATTAATGCTCTGCTTATTAGAAGCATGCAGCAGTTATGTGAAACTGTCAAGTATGTAAAGTTGCCAGACGACATAAACATTTTAGACGATCTTTACAGTAGAAAATGACAGAATATTTAGTTGTATGGATCTATAGCAATGGTCTCAAACTCCTGGTGGGCCGCGGCTCTGCACAGTTTTGCTCCAACCCAAATCAAACCAACTAATCAAGGTGTTCAAGAATACTACAGAATATTAAGCAGGTGTGAGTTGGAGCTGGTGGAGCTAGTCTATGCGGAGCTGCGGAGTGTAAGATCACTGATCTATATAAAGCCTCTGTTACATTTAGATTAATTTTCTGCATTCTTTTTTTTTTATTAAAGTGATTAAAGTGTCAACTAACCATTAATCAATCAGTCCTGTTTTTGCCAATCACTTACTCTGTACTAGACTCAGAAGAATGTTTCTTTTTTTTTTAAAGGTCAATTAGTTGGAGTCTAATCAGTGCTTTCAAAACTTTGTATGTTCAACATTTTGCCCAGTAAAATTAAACACAAGATGTTGTGTAAAGTGTAACCAGCAGACCATAAATAAAGTATTCACTTGCTTTTGGACCTGGAGATGATGTACTCATCTATAAAGTCTGTAACAACATTGAAACTCTGGGGATACATTGTGTCAATAATAATAATAATAATAATAATAATAGGCGCCACGGTGGCCGAGTGGTTAGCACGTTCGCCTCACAGCAAGAAGGTCGCTGGTTCGATCCCCGGCTGGGCCAGTTGGCGTTTCTGTGTGGAGTTTGCATGTTCTCCCCGTGGTTGCGTGGGTTTCCTCCGGGTGCTCCGGTTTCCCCCACAGTCCAAAGACATGCGGTACAGGTGAATTGGGTAAGCTAAATTGTCCGTAGTGTATGTGTGTGAATGACAATGTGTGGATGTGTTTCCCAGAGATGGGTTGTGGCTGGAAGGGCATCCGCTGCGTAAAACAAATGCTGGATAAGTTGGCGGTTGGTTCCGCTGTGGCGACCCCGGATTAATAAAGGGACTAAGCCGAAAAGAAAATGAATGAATGAATAATAATAATAATAATAATAATAATAATAATAACAATAATAATAATAATAATAATAATAATAATAATAATAATAATGTCAAGAAAATAAATAATTATTATGAAATCTAAAGTCGACATTATAATTTTATTTAATATGATTATCTTATTTTACTTTCAATTCTGCAGTATTTTTACAAGTAATTTTTCTATGCATAATTATTCATTCATTCATTCATTCATGTGCCATCATAATCATTGTTCAAATTATTTTTATTATTATTATTATTATTTATTAATTTGATCATTAGATTTTTTACTTTTTTTCTAAGTTTAACCTACAGCTCTTTCCCAATTTTGCATGTGCTGGCATGAGGCCGGCACGACCCGTCATCCGCATAAGAATGCAGCGAAAGGAAATAAAAATGATCCAATGATTAATGTCCTATACATTTTTCTTTTCTTTTTTTTTTTTTCGTAATATGGGAATAGATACTCCGACAATGTCTTGACATGACTTTTTGTTCTTCTTTTTTAAAAGTTGAAACTACTTAAAGTTTGATTGCCTGTAAACGTTACAACCGTTTGTCAGCCAGAGAGAGAGAAAAAAGTGCACTTGCAGTGATTTACAGGATTGTTCCTCTGTGTTGTTAATGATATAGTTCTGGTGTGGATGTTCCTATTCTCGCTGAATTTAAACGATTAATAAAAGCTGCTATTTATAATTATTGCCCTCGGTGCGAACGAGCCTTAATTCACAATTACAGTAATGCTAGGAAGTCCTTCTGATGGCCTGCGAGTGAAAACTGAAGCAGCAAAGTTCATCTATAAAGAGGAAAAGAGATAAACGTGTGCAATCATCATTTTCTTAACTTGTGTTTCCGCAGATTCAAAGCACTGAGCTTTAGCATAAACAGCAGGCAGGAAAAGTGGGTTTTTAAAAACTCTGTCTTCCTGGGATTGAGCGTTCGGAGCAGAGGGATGAAGAAAAGACTAAACAGATGTCACAGCTTGGCGGGAACGAGGGAGTTAAATAGCTTTATTTTTTTTCTTCTTCCCTCTTTTTAAATGTCTCACGTATAAACAGATTTTGTTGCTTCTTAAAGTGGGCTCAAAATTAAAGCGTATCGTTTTACACACATATTGCATGCATATTAGTGAGCCCCAGCTGCCCGTGTCCTGTTCTTAAGAGCCATATGATTGAGTTAGGGGCCCGGGTATCAGATAAGATTTAAGCCTGCTCTCCCTGTGCGCTCCCCCTCTGCATTTTACTGCTAACTTATTAAATGGAGAGAAATGACATTATTTTTCTGAGTGTATGTGTAATTATTGTCACACACCTGTGACTCCTGCCATAGACGACAAGAGGAGGAGAGGAAGGAAGAGACGGTGGAGAGGGGAGAGATGTCGCTTGGAGCAGCGGGAGATCGTTTTTTTCTTCCTTTAAATCGTGGGTGAGAGAATAACAGCGAGCTGGTTAATCACGGAATCTCTGTCGTGTGGAGAACACGGATATTCTAACAAGCTCAACGGCAGATACCATTGTGAATTTCGCCCCAAATTAAATGTCCTTTCATCTTATTTCCGGCAGACAATACCGTTTCTAGATGCAGCCTGAAGTTTATGGAAAAGTTTCCCTTTTTTGTCTGCCAAACAGGCTTTCTTTCCACATACCACCAACAAACTGTTCTGTGTTGGCAGTTCTAGATGGCGAACAAAACGTCTCATCTGAAATTCTGATGCGTGCGCCAAACACACGTTTCTTTCTTTCTTTCCTTTTTTGTTTTTGAGGGGGACCACCCCGTTGAAGGCAACATGTGAAATACTGCTCTGAAGACAAAGGAAATTACCTATTAGAGAGGGAGCAGTGATCTTCTTCTGCCCCGACTCCAAAAAGTGACTCAGAATGTTGTAATTGTTTACCTTTGACACTGACCGTAATTCTTCTCCCCACCGCCGTAACAAGAACGTTTCAGCATGGCTTTTCAAAAGCTCAAACGGCGTAACGCTGATGCCTCAGATGTCATCGAATCGCTCGCTTTAACGTATTTCTTTTTAACACCCGCTCGTTGCTTTGCAGGAGAAAGGGCCGAGTAAGTGAGAAAAGGACAAGAAAAGCAGCTTGTTTAAGATATCCCGCCATTGTTCGCCGTCAACTGGGCCCTTAAAACGTGACCTCCGCTCCGTCTGCGACTCGTGCAAATACATCGGGTGCCACTCAAAGCCTTTTATTCTGACACTTTTGAAAGGGCTGTTGATAAAAGCGAAGCGCGTCAGGAGGTTTTTACACTGTCAGTCTCGCTTTCCTGTGCTGATCTAAAAGCATGGAAATAGCAGCATTTTTTTGGTGTAATGTTTTAATAGAAAACAGATGGCCGCAGATGTAGGGCTGCACAGAGCTGGGTGACATGTCTTTAATATTTTAGAGTGGTCTTGCTGTAAATGTAGAAGCAGCTGTTTCCTCCCCGTTGTAAATTTGGAGTTTTTAATTTGTGATTGACAGCTATTGGATTTGCTGTAAATTACAAAAATGAATATGGAAGCGATGGAACCGACGGCCAGGGAGGCGGGGGGGTAGAGAGGGGGGCATTTGACGCCGTTCACGGATGAATAGATTTATGTGCACCCAAATGCGAGGTATTTACGTTCCCTCTCTCTCTCTTTTCTCGGTCTGATTCTGCTCAAGCATGCTGCTATATACGCTGCTGATATTTAAATGTACATGAATATTAAAATATAAGTGCGGGAGGAGAGGATGCGAGCGGGGGGGTGGGAGCGGCTGGTAACAGAGTTCTATTTCCATGTGTTTGTTTAGCTGCTGTTCGTTTAGTTTTAATGTCAGCCGCGAGTACAGCTCCCTTGACGCTTATGGTAGAGGTGATTGTCATCAATTCGCATCTTGGCATTTAAACCACCTGCTTCAAATATGCGTATTTGAAATGCAAATAAACTGCATATGCCCAGACAAATTAAAAAACATGGTGAGTAAACACTTTTGAAGTCATAACTTTCTCTCTCTTTTTTTTCATCAGGGACTTGCACTGTCAAATGTTCTTTTACTTGAGAAGGCAACGCCAGACAGATAATGCCTCTCAGAGCAAACCTGCATAATGCTAACTGATTATATATTTATTTATGGTTTTGTTCACAAGGCATAGAGAGCGGTTATGTTTTTATCTCGGCCTCAGCTTGATTCTTATGCCTCTGGAGTGTTTTCGATTAACCGTTTCTGTCTCTTTTTTTGTCCTTCTGAAAAACGAACGCATTATGTTTTCTCTCCTTATTTTCCACCCCTCTCTTCTTCATCGCCTGACACTAGCGTTATTCAAACATCAATAGCTATACGTCTTCTTTAGCACTGACTCTTACTTTCATATTGATATTTATATGTGATCATTACTTTTCTTCTCTAGGCTTTGTCTCTGTGTGTCAGCTCTAAGGTGCAATATCCAATAGTGCATTCGGAGCAAAACGCAGAGCAAATATGCAGCATCAGGCTGGATACCTTTATAATGAACCCGGCACATAATTCTTCTTAAAGCGTCAATTCAAACATGATCGTGTTGCATGTCTATTTTTCCCTCCTCCTCTTCTTCTTTTTTCTATCTGCTTCATCTGTTTCAGTCCAGGCCGTGTGAGAGGATACTATGATAAAGATGAGTTTTTAATCAGGCAGATGGCTGACACACTAAACACTCTTCCTGTATGTGTGTAATCATCGCCATCACTCTCATTAATCATCATCATCATCATCATTCTGGTCATCATCATCATCGTCATCGGGTTTTAGATGAAATAAAAACACATCACATTGACAATCTGTGCACTTCTTTTCCATCTCCATGAAACTAAATGAAAAGAACAAGGTGGAAAAAAACAACAACTTCTGCACCACTGTTTCCCAGCGCCTCTTGTTTCTGATAAAAGTTGCTGAATGTTGTTTCTCAAATTAACGAGCAGCCGTTTCATTTTGTCAGAAGTTGAAGTAAACAGGCAGGGAAGACTCACATGAAACAGCTTCATTAGAGTTGAGGACCCCCCTTTCTAAAACGCACGCAAGCACTGGGTTCACCTCATCGAGAATCGATTGTGCCGCCGATCGGGTACTTACAAAAACTCCTGTCATCCGCTTGACGAGCAGTTGTCAAGCAAACACAGTAGCCCGTGCACCACCAATACCGGCGCCGCTAACGTTCACGCACCTGTCAACCGCAGGCAGGCAGAGCCCCTGATGAGGTGTTACCTAATTGTGTTTTAGAAAGCGATGACACCTCGTCTCTACCTCTCTCTCACTCCACTATGATATGTCTCTTAATGCAATTAGGCATAATGAAAAACTAGAAATGGTGAACACTGGAGGGCTGCTGGAAGTGATGCGGGGTGGGGAGGGGGGTTGGACTTCCTGCGGAGAGCAGGCATTCAAATGAGAACATAATAGGAACATCAGAACAAGAGCAGTATTTTCTGGGAGATGACAACAACATTAAAAAATCCAGGTAATTAAAAACATACTCTGTGTTTTGTCAAAGTGGCCGTCATCGTTGAAGTTGAAGCCTCTCTCCCCCCTCTCCCTAACGATTTCGGCATAAATACGAATAATGATCTCGGGAAGAGGAAAACCAAGACGACGGTCAGAGAAAAGCAGGAGAACAACAACAACAACAATGGGGGGAAAAAAAAATAATCAATCAAAGTATTAGACTGAAAGTTGTTCTGTTCTCAAGGACATGGAGTTCTCGGGCATTCTGTCGGAGCTGTCCAGTAGAAAAAAATGAGACATAACTTGGATGAGACGCCAGAGAGAGGGGAGGGGGAACGGAGCGGGGGGAGAGAAAAGAGACACAGAAATAAACCCAACTCCCATCTGATGACCAGCTTGTCTATAATACTGAATCCCCGCGCCGTGCCAAGATGCAGAAACAGGATAAGTCCAGATCGGAGAGATTTGAACTGGTCTCGGGCCCGTGCGAGAGCGCAGACAACTTTCAAGCATGAACGAAATCGCTGTTTCACCTGCTTACCAGTCCTTTCCGTAAGCCGATAAGAGATTTGAGCGTAAAATTGAGCGAGGGAAAGAGAGAGGGGGAAAAAAATAAACATGATACATGGCATTCATCTTATCGTTTTTCTCCCCCCCAAAAAAATTACAGGACAGATGATGTGGCCATCTTGAGATCGTTTGTCAACTGTCAGCCTGGGTTGACCTTGCAAAAAAAAAAAAAAATACAAACAGGGAGGTGGTTGATATCATCTTTACCGAAAAAAAAGGAGAGAGAGGAGAGAAAGAACTGCTGTTTTTGATGATAAAGAGACATTTTGCCTTCCATTTGCAGCGCCAGTTAAAAGCGCAACCAACAAGGAAATCCATTACGAAACGCTACTTAAAAAAGTGTGACCAATCCTTGTGCAGTCAATTAGGGACTAGAGACAGACTATGATGTTTGTCGGTTAGGGTCTGGTGCATTCTGATCAGTGAGGATTTAACGATGCGGAGGGGAGATTTGGTTAGCTTTTTATTGTTTTTCTTATTTCTTCCATGGGGAAGAATACATAGATAGTAGGATGACATGGATGGGAGGGGGCAGCCAAGCTCCGCTTATCTGTTTTGTTTCTCTCTCTCTTGTTCTCACTGTCATTCCACTTACAGAAGCATTAATGTGCACAGTTATGTGCTCATCCATTGTTCTGAGTTTTACAGCATGAAGAATGCATTTGGAGCAGAGATTGTAAAAAAAAGACACAATATGTAGCCTAATCTAAAGTGTGTTAAAAAAAGAATGATTGGCCAGAATAAGTGGGGATGAGGTTTCATATTAAAAAAAGATTTATCTTAAAGTATGGTGTTAATCCTCAGATTAATCCCCCCTCTCCTCCTCCTTTTTTTGCATGCTGGCTTTCATAAAACCTATAACCCATAAAGTTCTTACATTTTCTGGAAACAGGCACGCAAGGCCTGATTTTACAAGAATTGCTGCCCAATGAATCATGCAGAGAATTCATCCTCTAGTGGTGTGCGACTCCAGAACTGATAATTAAACAACAAAACAAGTTTTTCAAAAGGAAGAGCAAAGAAACAAAGAACTTGTTACATAAATGCAGGAAATTTGGTTCACTAATCAAAAGAAAGAATAATGGCGGTTATCAGGGATAAATGCAAGAATTGTTTTCAAAACTGCTGGAGCAAAATGTTTAATAAAATGTATTAATATGAATAATTATTATCATTGTCTTTCCTCTTTGTGTTCTATATAATTTGTAAATCAGTGTTCTTTGCTTCAGTGGAAACTCATCACATTAGAACTGCCTGTAAACTGCTGTTAGGCTGAAACATATGGGTGCATGCAGTCGTTAGCCCACTTCATAAATATTTCATTCATATTTCCTGTTTGTGTGCATGGAACTGTGTGACTGAAAGCCTATGCATGCGTGTGTGTGTGTGTCCATGACTCTCTCTCACTCTCTCTCTCCCTTTTTTTTTCTTTCTGTGTATAATTAAATCTCAGCAGATTTCCTTTGAAACTGCTAATCATACCAGTAAATCAAGGCTGAGATTTATCTTGATGAAGGAATAGAAAATAACTTCAGAAAGTAACAGAAACACCACTCGAGAACAAACAGAAGCAGGCGAAAGGTGAGCTTGATTTCAGACTTTGCCTCGTAACTGTCATCAGCCGTCATTCAGCCTCAAATGCGCTTGAATCGTAATATTCTCAGCGCAGGCGGTGTGTTGTAGTGTGCGAGAGAGAGCTAAAATGGGATCACAGGCCACTTATTGAGTTCTTGCGGATACAAAAGGCCTACTGTTGCAGACAGCTAAAGCTGAGGCAGTTACTGTACCTTTCAAAACTAATATGTAACCATATCTGTTTTAAAAGGACGATTCATATTACTGTGAATGCAGGAGGAAAGTTGTTCCCATCTCCCGAGCTCCAGGAAACTCGAGTCTCGACCTAATGGCCCTCAATTGGAAGGTGGCCTTTTGTGGAAGGGGGATTGCGTTTGTAGAAAAAAATGACACATGAAATTTTTGTGGTGATGTAAAACATCTTCAGCTTTTTTTTGACAGCACAATGGCACTTACTGTGCTTTATGGTCGCCGTGGCGACACAAAGGTCATTGCGTATATGACTCAGCAGACAAGGGCAGCACTGAATGAAAATTAGGTTATATGTGATCAACCAACTTATTAATCTGATTAAAATGGATTCTCTTTGCTTCCTATTTAGCAAGGCTTGGGAGAGAGAGAGAGAGAGAGACTAACACATACACGCAGAAAGAGGGGGGAGGAAAAGAAACAATAGAACATTCTGTTTATTTATCCACACAAGAGTGCCAGCGCAAACTCCAGTGCAAATTCGTTAACGTAAAAGACAACATCAACAACATGAAATGTGCATTTTTACTTTCCACATGCTTCTGTGTCCTTGCGCTGCCGCCTCATCCAGGTAACCTTTCTAATCCTGATTAAATTACTGCAATTAGAACAGCAGCTCTCCTACCTCCCCCCATATTTCCCTAATAAACAATACGCCATCTTAAATCCATTCGATGGGATTTGCATGGAACAATGCTCGAGCTCGTGCGATTTATTTCCATCTCTACAGAGGAATTAAGTGCATTTTTTAACAGCTAATGGTATAATGTGGGCTTATTTCTCATGCAATGCGTTTTTCTTTTATGCCGCTCCTCCACTCTTTCTATTTGCAGGAACTTTGCTTGCACCCTGTTTATTTTGAAGTCGAAATCAAATGTGGCTTATTGGACCGGCTCTTCTTTTGGCGCGGCAGCTTGAACGTGGAATCTGACAGATTCGTCTGTAATTGCTACACGACCTCTCAAAACACACCCCTGTTGCCTCTGCCTCAGCCAGACTGTGTTTTCTGCATTTGTTTTATTAACTTTAGCGCATTGTTTGTTATTGATGTGGAATAAAGGAGCAAATAAAAGTTGACATACTTGTGCTTTTTTTCTTTTTTTAACTCCTGCGCCTGGCAGCCCGAGTCGGGGCATATTCTCTCATTACGTTTGGAGTGTATGTCATACGCCGTGTGTAAGCATGATCATTATACTGTGTGTGCGAGGTGCGCCCCTGCGCAGGCAGGTAGTGTTGTTCTGCCGCTACAATCCCTCAGAGAGCACATCGTCACATCTAAGGGCACCTGGGGAACGCGAGCAGCACAACTGCGAGGAATACCTCAAATTGAACAAAGTCTGGGAAACAAAACAAAACAAAAACAAAGAAAGAACATCAAATGTATGGGGGAGGGGGTCTAGGAGCAAATCTATTAAGTATTAGCTTAAGGGTTTCTGTCATTAAATGCAAACCGGAGTGGGCTACGGGGGAATAAAAATAACGGAGGCATGCCGTGATTACAGCGCCAGTGAGAACACTTCATATTCTGCTCTCCCAAGGTTTCCTCTAACAAGATCTTTCTTTCCGTCTAATATTATGAATAGCATAATTGTTTCGCTGTCATTAGCATTGAATATTTCTCTGCCTTTGTTGTCATACTGGAACCCGATCCTTTATTCAGCGACCACTCGCTCGTTTTTTTTTCTTCCCCTCTCCCGCATTGAAACGACGAAGACTACTGTATTGTACGTCAGCAAGGTACGAGACAGGAGAGAAAGAGGGAGCGAAATTACGAGGCCTTTCAAAAGCTTTCAGCGCCGCCAAAGTTGATATCGGAGTAAATTAGCGTAGAGAAAAATATTTTTAGAGATTGCACAGCTGCTGCGGGAGAGCAACAGGTACCATCCAGTGCGCTTGACAACAGCTTTTACAATTAATTGCTCTTTGAAAGCAGAATTTGCGTCGCTGAGTGACAAGGTGCTAATTCACCTAGGTTGAAGTTAAAATGGTAATATTGAACATGCGAAATAGCACCTCGCCTTCACCCGACGAGCCTTCATCACACACCCGGCACAATGGAAAGAGTGGAGATGCACCAACACCGTCTGTCACCTCAGAGACTTCCAAGGAGAGCGAAAGCGAGCGAGCAGTCTTTCATTGTGCGAGCGTTTCCCTCCAGGCACTGAGCTCTGAGATGGAGAAGCGTGGGACAGGGCTCAGTCTGATGTGTCGTGTCAGGAGTCTACCTTTACTCTGTAATAAGACTGTTTGACAGCTCTTAAATGTACCACAACAGTGCGCTCGGAGGCTGACAGCATTTAAACTCCCGGTGACAGGTTAAACGTCATCTGTCAGAGATGAAGGATTCGTCTCCGAGTCTTTTACAAATCAGTCGTATCTAACAACCTGGTTCTTCTTAGGTTATTCCGCCGTCCCCACGTTGACAGCGAGGTGCTAAAGATTACGGAAGGCCTCGGCGGTCCCGCGGGAGGGATTATGTGTACATAAAACACGGGCCGGCTGACCCTCAGGCCGTACGCATCATCAGAGTGTGACGGCTTCTCCCGCCTCTCCGCGGTCGCCTGAACGCCGGGGCTGCGCGGATGCTAGCAGACTAACACGAGCCATATTACTGTTAATTAGCCACCTGATGAGGACAGCATTACTGGCAATTACCAAGTTTCATCCCCGCGCCGCTTTTTGAGTGTGGAGATCTCTTTTTACCGAAAGGGAGATGAAAGTCAGGGGCAAACAGCAAGCGAAAAAAGGGAAATCAAGAGACATTTTCTCTGTTCGGTGTTAGATTCCCTCTCGTTCTCACTCGGCGTCTGTAATAGTTCCAGTTGTCTGTAAATTAGGAGGCCGCAATAATTACTTAGTAGTAATTGCTATGTGGTAAATGAGTGTGTCATTGAGGTGACGTGCGGTAGTGTGTTTGTGCGTGAAGCAAATTGTGTAACTCAAAAAATGGATGAAGATGCTAGCACGACTAAAAATGATCCTGCGGTTAGCTAAAATTTATAATGAAATGATATATTTATAACTACAGCATTTATAACTTAAGTTTAAAGGGCACCTATGATCAAAATCATCTTTTGGGAACTGTTTGAAAAGAACTGTGTGTAGGTATAGTGTCTCCAGAGTCATATCAGGGTGATATAAAGACGATAAGTCTCTTTTTTAGTAGGATCCAAATCCCTCCCGTTTTGAGGCCGACCACAACATAACGTAGGAGTGTGGTTTCCCTGCCCACTGAATTGACTGACAGTAGCGTTTTTACATGTCTCCACAGTAACCTGTTTAATCATATCCACAAGACAGGACGTGCGCACGTGGGATTAAAAGATCTGTTCGCCTCTCTGTGATCATCAATCAACATCAAATGGGATCAAGAATGAGTTTTACAAGTTTAAAACATTTTTAAAGGGCATGTTTGTAATGAATTACAGCAATTTTATCATCTTTACTTTATCACCACAACCGCACGTCAGTACAATTATAAAAGAATACGTTTCAATCCTGGTTTGTGGACGTTAAATCAGGTTTATTTTGTAGCTTGTGGGAACGGTGGGCGGGGAGACTTAAAGGCACAGGCACAGGCAACAAAAACAGCTACATGGTTGTTCAGATCAGGAAATCCCAATATTCTGAGAGGTATAATAAATAATCTGATGGGTGTTTTGAGCTGAAACTTTACAGACACATTCTAAAGACACAAAAAACTTATCTTAAATCTTGAAAAAGGGGTAAAATAGGTGCCCTTTAAGTTTTAATGAACATAAGACAATATGAGGGGGGTCTATCTTGGGTATATTTGATTAAAAAACACATAATTTAGCCACACTGTAAAATGTTTTTTTTTTCATTCATTCATTCATTCATTCATTCATTCATTTGTTTTTATTAAAGTTAAAAAAAGATCCTAAAAAAATAGATAGAGGAGAATAAATCCTGAACCTGAACCAGCTGACAACCACGTTTTATCATATTGAAAGTAAAAAAAAAGTCTACAATGAACAAGAACGCTCTGTTTAATGCTAAACGTTACTTAAGTGGATGTGTGATGTCTGTGCAAGCATGTGAGGACGTGTCATCATGTTCCTCGCTACGAAGCGAAAGTCTGTTCCTTTACATCTGTGGGTTCACTGTGCACATTGCAGGCACCATATGGTTTTAATTATCATAATAGAACCTGGTCAAACAACAACACACTTGCACGAGCTCTTTATTACCACACTCGTGGATTGAAAAGGAGAGAGAGAGAGTGAAAGACACACATATGAGAGGCACAAAAAGTTAAAAGTCAGCAAAGTAGGGAGAAACATGAACTTAAGGCTGACAGGAAGACAGAAAGTAGTGCACTCTCTCTGACCCGCACCAGACTGGGGTCAAGACCCACCCAAGAGAGGGTCTGATCATACACCCTCCTGACAGTGATAATTGGCCACTAGTGACTAAACACCATTTACATTTAACTACCCACTCCTGTCTGCTGGGCAAGATACATGCTAACACACACACACACACACACACACTAGCAGATAAGAGCTAAAATAAAAACACAAGGAAAACCTCGAGCACATTCACACACATCTTCTTTAACTGCATCACTTATAAAGGTTGTGAGTCTGCCTTGACATATTAAGGAGGACACATTGTAAATTGATAAACCCGAAGGGATTTGCGTAGAAGAAGAAAAGCAAGACATAAAGCGATCCTAAGCATACGTCTCTTTTTCTGTCTTTCGACTTGCTTTCATACAGCCAGCCCGCATTTCTCTCCATTTCCTTCTATCTTTCTCCGTCTCCAATCATCTGTCATTCTCACTGAGTGGTTTGGAGTGAATGGGGACAGGGTTCACTGCTTTTCCACCAGGGGGTGTCATGGCCTTATGAACTAGGATGGTTGGGGTGAGCAGCCCCCTCTTTCAGCAGTCCTTCATGTCTGATCTCTCTCTACGTCCTCTCTTCTTCCTTTTTTAGTCCACCTTTTTTTTTCTAGCCTAATACACACACATCACTTGAGGAATGTCTTGAGTGTGTGGCAAAACTGGATAGCGAGTGGTGGCTGGACAGCTGAAAACTGTACTCCTGACCAGCATCTGGAGCCACACACACATGCACACACATAACTATCATTCTTGGGACTTCCCACAGACTTAAAGTGGGAAAAAGGGCACTTTTATACTTGTTTTATTTATTTTTATTTTATTAATGAATAATGAAATATACTTTGCCTGAAAATTCCCCATCATACTCAACCTTAAGTGATTCCAAACCATTAAAGGTTTCTTTTTCTCTTGAACAAAAAAGAAGATATTTTGAAAAATGTTGGACACAGATAGCCGCCGACTGCCAGGGAAGAAAAAAAATACTATGGATAGCAATGGTTAGCCAACATTTTTAAAAGTATCTTCTTTTCTTGTTCAACATAAGAAAGAAACTAAAACAGGTTTGCGACAGGTGTAGTAAATGACACTGTTAAAATAATAGGAAGAACTACCCCTTTAACAAAACTTTGAACCAAATTCCCTCACACTAACCAAATTGTTTCATGTTATTTCATTTCTCAACAGATGTCTACAAAATATTCAATTAACATAAAACTGAATGCATGCTCTTCTTTAGAATTCACAAATTTTGTCACAAGAACAGATATTTTACTTAAAGTGTTAACCAGGATTAGAGATGAATATTCACCCACTTAAATGTGCTGATATTCAATAGTATAATATACTGCGATAATGAACGTGCGTTGCAGTGTAATCGTGGGTATGCTATGAAAATACTGTGATTATTTATTGTTTAAACTTTTAGAAGAATATTTAGACTGTATTCACAGAGGTAAAAATGCTGGGTTCCACACAATCGATTTGTGTTGGGACAACATAAAGGAATTAGGATAATTTATTTATTTATTTTTTTACAAATTTAAGTGGATTGAACATAAAACCATTAAGGAGCCCCCCCAAAATTCTTAAAAATTGTTTTGATTCAGCTCATTTTAAATAATTAGTTTGAACAAACAGCAAACAGCTTTTTTTTTAAGTGAGCAGCAAGTGCTGGAGGACATAATACTGTATATTTATTTTCAAACAAATATAAACAACAACAACAACAACAAAAATGAAAATGAATTGTTGCAAACAAGTTACATGTTGAATTTAAACAAACAAATTAAATTTAGTAATGTTCATCTTAATTTGTTTGTTTAAATTCAGCCCAAATAAATTGTTTACACCCACTTAACTAAAAGAAAATGTAAATCCAAGGAATCGCCTTTGCATCATTTTTTTCAGTGTATGTTACAATTTTTTTTCTTGCATCAATAAGTGTTCATTTGTTAACACAAGTTAATTGAAATAATCTAATAATGAAAACTACCTGTAAAGGATTTATCAATCCTAGGTGAAGTTAATTCCTTGATTTCTAAGTATAATAACTCATTAAAATCAAAAGTTGTACTGTAGCTGCTTAATTTAATGAAGCTATTAATTAATAAAGCTCAATTGTATGGCTTAAACATAACATCTGAAACAAATGTATCAATTCCTCACTGTTGATGTGAATACTAATGAGACCTTATTGTAAAGTATTCCCTATATTGTACTTGATAATACACTTAAAAAAAAGAAAAATGATTCATTGGATTTACGGATTATTTTTTAAGGTATGTGTTTGCAAACAACTTATATGGGCTGACTTTAAACAAATCAAGTACGTTGAACATTACTAAATTTTATTTGTTAGTAAATTGAGCCCATGTAAATCGCTTGCAACCACTTAAGCTTATTAAAAAAACGTAGTAAATGCAACGATACATTTTTTTTCCGTGTAATTTTTTTTTGAGAATTTGCTTGCTATAAACAAGTATATACAATGAAGCAACACACACACACACACACACACACACACACTTTCTTTTTGTTGTTATACAGAACAGTTATAGACCATTTTGATGGATGTAAACAAAAACAATGGTCCCAACATACTTCCTGTTATACATTTTTAATTTCCACAGCTTTCGAGAAACCAAAAGAGATAAATATTGATAAATAATATTGCATATTTCATATTAATACCGCATGTTGATAAATATTTTTTTGATAGCTGTTTTAACATGAAGTAATGATTGAATTGCCTCTTGTTGCGGTTCCAAAACAATTTGATAACAAGCAGGAAATGTTTATGGGCCTGTGACATCAACGCATTGAAATGCTCTATACAGTAAAATAACTTTTGCAGCTTATGTCAATATCAAGATAATGCCACATATTATGATGAGAAGCTTCAGCAATTATCACAACAAAATTTGATCCGTCATGTTTTAGACAGGCCGGGTAACTGTGCTCCACACCACAAGTGTGCACTCAACAACTGCTCCTGTGAGACATCTAAATGTGGCCATTTTTCATGACGGCTAATGGAGACGGGGCGAGTGAATCAAGATAACTGTTTACACTGCAAGCTACGACGACCACGACAATGAAAACAACAACAAAAACAGAACGGGTGAGGGCAAGAGTGTGCGAAGAGCTCAGTTAGAGCGATGGCGGCACACGCAAAGGCCACTAATAATCTCATTCTTCCTCTTTTTCCTTGCTCTAAGTGGTGCTTTACAATAAATGAAAGCACTTTTTCTGGTGACACGTTTCCATTCTTATAGTGCACCAGCAAGCATAAAACACTGATAACAGAAACCTTGAAGTCTTACTGTCGACTGGCCTTAACATTTCACACAGGTGCTGCAGATAAATGGGACTGATGTCTGGTTATTATAACACGCATAGCTTGTGATGATATGTTGTTAAATTAAGGGGAAGACAAAGAGGAGCACAAGAAAGACAGACAAAGAACGCAGCGCTTGAGATGTGCGCAATGTATAGATGAAGATATGCCACTAACAGACCTAGTATTGATTATATGATACACTTACACAATCGCTGCCTTGCACAATGGAACAAGGCCATTAAGCAATGCGAACAATACAAAGCTAATCCACTAGACTAGACACAGTCTGAGGTGTCTGACAGAACTCGCCACTAAATCGCAGATATACTGCATGATTAATATGTGCTATGATTATTATTATTTTTTAATACTTCACTATAAATAAACCTTCTCTAGCTTAAGTGTAAGCAGATTTTCTTGGCTTTAATGAAATAATAAATCATACTATTTGCTAAATAACTAACTAACTAACTAACTAACTAACTAACTAACTATATAACTAACTAAATGAATGAATGAATAAATAATAAAAAATAAATAAATAAATATATAATAAAATAAAATAAAATAGATTAAATTAGAATAGAATAAAATAAAATAAAACAAAATAAAATAGATTAAAATAGAATAAAATAAAATAAAATAAAATAAAATAAAATAACATAAAATAAAA
>CAIGQQ010040079.1:3118984-3129782 GCA_903798035.1 Danio albolineatus | reverse complement strand
AATAATAATAATAATAATAATAATAATAATAATAATAATAATAATAACAACAACAACATATGATAAATATGATAATAATAATATTAATAAAAATAATAACAATTACATATGATACATATAATAATAATAATAATAATAATAATAATAATAATAATAATAATCATCATCATCATCATCATCATCATCATCATCATCATCATCATTATTATTATTAATATTATTATTATACACATCATTTAATGTTCTATAATGTATTAAGCAAATAATAAATAAAAATGAATAGTAGTTACTATAAAAAAAATTTTTACTGACATCTGTACTGACTGTGTATTATCCAAATCAGTGTTGATGAATTTGTGGTTACTAATCAAGCACAACACAAATGAACTGTCTTGAATGAACAGTTTGATTGTTCCAAATTAAATAAAGTAAGTATTATGATTTGCGACAACAAAGCGGCTTAATAAAATGCCTGTAAAATCCTTGCAATAGTCTAATCCTACACCTATTTGCAGTAAGACTTTCACTGAGAGCAAAAAAATGTCTGCTCCTCTATGTTTGCTGAAGTAATAACACCAATGTAAAGCATCGAATTGAGAACGTCTGTCTTAACTCTCGCATTGAAAATTAGTTGTCTTCTTAATTAATAATATATCAGGGGGAACGTTGGAAAAAGCACAGTGAACTGATCTAAGCTAAACTTCAACTCTAAAAATCTGGACTTTTCTAGAACGTCTATGTTAAGCTGCTATGACACGATCTACATTGTAAAAACGGTATATAAATAAACATGAGTTGGATTGATTTGAACTGACCATGAAAATGGATGATAGGTGTGTTTAAATATATCAGACTTTTTTCCTTTACCAAATGTAATTTCTCAGCTGTAAGAAATACTCTTACAAAAGGACATCTAAAGGCTGTGGCACTCACTTACTTTCTACTACAGCCAGCCAAACCAAACTACAAATTCAATTCTTGGAGATTTACTCTCTCTCTTTTTTTTTTCCATTCACAGTTACTCTCTTTTTCTTTTTATCACCAAATTTTCTGAAAGGGCAGTGTGAAACACAGAAGTCTCAAGGAGCACCAGTAACCTTAGCAAAATCATGAAAGCTGACAGATCATTTTTCACAAGGCCATAGATCCCAGACTCTTATAAAGTAATGGGCTTTTGGGAGAGGCCTTTATGAAAGCTAAGATAGTTAAGTTCTGTGTGCTCGAGATGACACAGGGACCATCAGCTCCTGGTCTGTTTCAAAGCAGGCACCCTTATTCCCAGAAAGAGGACGGGAAGAGAGGGTGGGACTGGAGCTCTTGTAAAATGACAATATAATAAAGATTAATATGTTACTTTGTCTTCCTGATGGTCTCTAAACTTGCTTGAAATAAGGTTGAAATCGCTCAAAAGCAAATCTTGCTCCTTTAGAGAGTTCCTGTGTTAGTGCGCTTCTGACCAATGAGGGAGACAGTGAACAAATGTCTCCATGTGTAATTGGTTCACAAATAAGAAATAGAGGATTGTGCAGTGAGGATGTGCGACTCATAAAGCAGTGTGTGTCATGTGTTTACTTGCTAGGGAGTGTGTATGTATAAGAGTGAGTCATTTTGAAAGTCATTGGTTATTGATTTATGATACAAAAACAGGGGTTTATGTTGTCATACTCACCAGAGGGGTCATTTCTTTTCATGTTGCTGGTGCCACCGCTTCCTCCGTTGGAGCTTCCACCAAGGCCTCCGTTGAAGGCTGCGAGGTTCTCTGAACTGTAGGCCCGCAGGACAGATAGCATGTTCATCTGGTGATCCAGGTGGGGTTGATCAGGCTTAACCAGGCCAGGAGGACCTCCGCTGGAAGAGAGAAGACCCAGGCCAGCTTGCTGCTGCCACTGCTTCTCAGGGCTGGGAGCTTGAGGAGGAGAAAGCCCAGAGCATTGAGGGCCCACGGTTAGCTTGCATCTTTGGATGTCCTTTCCTGACAATGGAGATTCAGGAAGCATTTGCATGGATCCACGATCCTCCTCCTCTGCGTCACCCATCTCCATCTCCTCTTCTTCATCTGCCTCCTCTTCATCATCTGAATGCATGTGTCTTTCTGTCGCAGTGGTGTTGAGTAATGATTTGTCACGACTCACTTCATCTTCCTCTGACTGGCCACCGTGTTCCTCAGATGCCTCTATCTCACTGCAGGAAGCCTTGTCGGATAGGTCATCCAGAGGGCCCTGACCACCCATGTCGTTAGGCTGAATTTGCTGCTGGTCCAGAAATCCAACAGGCCCTCTGGCGGAGCCATCATACACAGGACCAAAGGGCTTGTAGAAGTCACTGGAGAATGCTCCCATGGAGGCTCCGTGCGGGGGCTGATCCAGATGGTTGGACCAGCCTGCTTGTCCCTTTGGATCCCCAGACTCAGTCTCTCTGTCCCTGGACGGGGCTCCCTCATGGTGATGAAGAAGGCCTGGTGGTGGAGGAGCCAAGCCAGTAGCTTTGCCCAAATGGGATGGCTCTCCCAGTAGGTGCTCCTTATTATCTTTGCCTGGGCCACACTTGCTTTTACCCAGGTGGTTGGCTTGCAGGTGAAGGGCCATCAGCTCGACAGAGGCAGTTGTGAAGGAGCAGAAGAGGCAACCATGCCAGGCGACATTATCCTGGAAGGTGATAGAGGCTCCAGGAAGGGTCCCCGCTTCTGGTCTAACAGACAAATCTAAGGGCTCATACTGTGAACGGCCACCTTCAGCTGGTTTAACATCACTGGTGGGATTCTCTTCCTGGTTGGCCTCGCTGGATCTTTTGGTCTTGATCTCTGCATTCTCCTGGCTAAAGTGCTGACCGTGCAGCTGACTCTCTCTCATTTCTTTCTCCTTCTTCATAGAGCTGAGGACAAAGCTGTCCATGAAGGCCTGAAGGGAGCCCTGGAAGTTGACTCCATTCCCCACCATACTCTGGTAGGCACGACCCAGGTCAGAGAAGCTAGCAGGACTGTCCGTTGCAGAACCAGGTCCCTCAGGACTCTTCATGTTCTCCGTAGTGGGCTCTGGCCCCAGTCCATGGCGATCACGCTCCCTTTCACGATCTCTGTCTCTGGGTGAGAGCATTCCTGGTGGAGCCCACTGGTGTGGAAGCATTTGACCTCCTCTGAAGTCAAGACCAGAGGGCATCATGCCCTTGAAGACCCCACGAAGGACATCAGGACGAGCAAAAACCCCAGTACTACCGCTGTTCTTGCTGTGGTCATCCTTGTGTTCAGATGATGGAGGATGGTTGGCCGAGGGGCCACTTCCATTCTGCCTCTCACGGTGATGGCGCTCCAGGTGGTACTTCAGAGATGCTGATTGAGTGCCTGCATAGTCACAGTGAGGGCACCTGTAGGGCTTTTCACCTAGAGTGGGAGTGATAGAAAGAAACAAAGACAGACAGGAGCTGATGTCAGTACAGCGGTAATAATATAGGTGCCAACAAGCTCAGCAGGAACTCTGGGCTTGTTCCACCTGTCAGAAGAAGAGCAGAAAGAAAAATAACATGTAAATATCTGACAGGAATCATGTCAGGGATTACGTCAAGACTCTTTAAATCTCACATTCTGCAGCATTCGACCACATTTATCACTTAGCAAACAGTCCATCAGCCTTTTTGAGAGGAGGGAGGAGTTTCAATACGGGTCGATCCAGCTCAATCCAGATCCTAGGAGTGAGCCATCACTCACGTCAGTGCCATAAAAAACATATCACCATATGGTGCCTTCAGTCCACTACAGAGATCATATTTTCAACTGACAACAAAACTGTCTGGATGTTATCTCTGTTCACATGGGGAACTGCAGGCTTGTGGTGCTGCTGGTTTCTGCTGTCTTTCACTCTCTCTCTCTCACTTTCTGTCTCTCCCCTGGCCTTGTCTGCTGTCAAGCCTCTACCTTGGTGGTGGAGTTGTTCTGTGGACATTCTCTATTTGCAGTTTATCATTGTGAGGATAAATCAAGCCCCACAGTAGCTCCCTATTCCCCCTGGAGGACAACTGTGACCCCTCAGTCCAAAATGCACCCAATAAAAGTCCCTCATTTGAGAGCGAAGATAGTCTAAATGATATAAACACACCATATGTGGTGCACATGAGCATTCCTCATAAGGCAGCCTCACACTGCGGATTACAAAATGCTAACCAGCATGAAATGTACTGTAAAAGAAGGCATGCAGGCAGTTTAGAAACACATGCAAATGTACAAGAATTCTAGTTAAAAGCAAAAAGGGAGCAGCTTTTAACAGGAGAAAGAGGCTAAATTGCATTTGCATGATCTAATCAATATCGATATAAAATACATTCTGACAACAATTAGAATAGGCTTGGAACGAAAGCTAGATTTATAAGATCAATAAGCAATAAACTAAATGCAAGGCTTGATTTTTGAAACCCTGTAATGTTTCAGGAATGAAATGATGTCGTGCGAGGTGGAAAAAAAAAAGACAGTGAGGGAGGGTGTTTCGAGAGATATGGGAAAATGAAAATAAAAGCATGTTTGTCAATGTGTGTGTGTGTGCGGCTATAAACGCTTAGATTATACACATGGAAAACATTTTTTAACCCAGAAAAAATGTTGCATTGTTACGCAAGACTGAATTGAATGATTTAAGTCTGGCTCTGTAGTAAATCATGGATATAATTAGCAAATGGCATAGTGCTCAAGTAATTTATCATTATTTGGAGGGCGCCATTCCAGAAAAAGAATGGAAGATCTGCAGACCCACTGCACAGCTTCCTAAATAAAGGATTGCAAACACAAACTCAATACTATATTGATAAGGAACAAACATACAGAGGGACATATAGTGAAGGGCAATTGAGAGGGTGAGAGAAAGAGAGTATAAAAAAGGGATAGGGAGCCGTCTTTTGTTCTTTTACACAAGAGTGTTTGAAGCGCATATTCAAAAGACATCATACAAGATGAGCTTTTAACCCAATAAGTGCTTATCCTCTGAGCAGGATAACAGAGGCTTGGTGTGATTCAATAAGGAAACGTCCTTGATGCAAATGATCATTTTCAGTTCCTTTAACTGGAAGGAATGATATTCTGTACCCAAAATTAGAGTACAATTAGAGTGATCTGCTTTTCTCCACCCCATCTTGTGCGCCTGATTATGAAAATACTGATAACATCTAAATTCATTTGTACTAAAAAAAAAAGCATATTAAGACATATGTTGTGGTAATACCACTAAAACTACTCGGCCTTTATTATGGATTCGCTTTTTTTAAAACATATCGCTGGTTGTATGCATATGTGAGTGTGTGTTCAAGTGCCTGTGCAAGTCTCTGTGCGTGTGGCATGTTCTTTGTGCACCATTTGGGCTCAGTAAGACATCTGCTCCATCATACGTCAGGGGCACGTGTGACATCTGGGGAATATACTGTATCCTGCCTTGCAACATTACACACAATTTACTGCTAAAGGTCATTATGTACCCGTTAATCCACTTTTAATTGATATCCACACAAACAACACAACCTCAGGGAAACAAAATGGATCGCCAAGGCAGAGAGGTAAAGAGATTATTATTTTTCATCTTTTGCAATGAGAGTCTGCAAAAACTAAAACGAAAAAAGTTTCCAAAGCTCACTCTTACGGCTGATGGACTGCGTTAATAAAAATAGGGAGGAAAAAAATACATATCAAATTGCCATCTGCTATAGTGTGACAGGCTTTATATAAATTGCTGAGACCTCTCACTGTGAGTAGTACATATCCATTATCATTTTGCAAGTTCACTTCAAACAGAGCGCTTTCAGACTTAACACTTGAAGAAGTCCAGCGCAAACTGATTTCATATGGATTTGTGTGATTTGTCATGACTCCATAGTAACGGTTCGGAATAAACACTCGCAGCCTTTACAGAAGTGCAATTAAAACAGTTAATAGATATGACACACTTTAAGATGAATTTCCATATGGCTTTACAGAATGGTAAAAAGACAGCCTGCATTCCGCTGGGGGATAAAGAGAGAGAGAGATTGACTGCGCTGGAAAAATAGATGTCTTTTTTTTCCCCTCCCATAATCTACGCCAAATGTAGAAACAAGAATGTCAAGGTGTTCGAGTTCTCAAGCCCTCCACATCATACCCACAACTTCTATTTACTTTTGAAATTACCCTTTACTGTATGCCCCATTACTTCAACCCTTCCATTCATCTTAAAGACTTTTAGATAACTAACTCGCCATGTTCTAAGCAAATAAGCATTACCAGAGGGAACGAAAACAAAACAAAACCCAAAAGAACAAGAACGAAACAAAACCACTAACCATGCAGCAGGAAAGGACTCGCTAGTAATACCTTGAAATTTCCTACAGGGAGTCTGCCGAGTGACCTTTGTAATTTACAATGCTTATGGTTTGGAACAGTAGCAACTGACCACAGACCTGAGTTTAATGGCTCCCCCTCTCTCTCGCTTCAAAGTAAACCCTCAAAACGTTGTTCGATGCAACCATAAAGCTCCATCCAGCCGTGTGAGCCAACTCTCTTCGGTTCGGTCCAAGTCTCGATCAAGATGCGTAATGGCTCCCAATCACCAAGGTGAACCAGCACGGCCGATGCCTGTCTGTCCTCTGTCTCCCTTCAAACAAAGGTGATTCGTCTGGCATCCTGCTTCTCCTATAGCCTCAAGTTATGCGTAGCCATTGTCAGGAGCAAGGACCTTTTTATTTTTTATCTACAGCTGCTTACTGCTAAATACTGCCTTGTCCAGAAGGGGACAATCTGTGTCTCTAATTGCTGTCACTGAAGCCTAGATTCATTATGTGACTTTCCCATTAAAATGTGAGCATTAATTTGTATAATGAAATATCACCCACTGCAGTGTTCATTAGCTGTGGCCCCACACTATACGCTGCACAATGTTAGCTACCTAGAAAACTGTGCTTAATTTCACTAATGGATATTTTCCCGCTCACTGTTGGAGAGGAAATTAATACTGTAACATTAGCTCTTTAACTTTTGGAGAAATTTAAATTCACTTCATTCCTTTCAAGCCGACGTTAGAGAGTCATTAATCTAACATTGTGTCGCACAATGCCCTGGCCTCCTCAGTAAGCAACGCCATTGTGATGGGATAACGGCATCGGGATTGAGGCCCGCTTTGTGTCATCCGCATGTCTGATTGCTTTAAATCAGGGCAGGATATTTGTTTAATGTCATCGGCATAGTTTCAGCCTGATTGGAAGGGCCTGTTGTTCCTGTAAATTATTCGAGCAGAGCTAGAGCGAGACCTGCGCCATATCTCTGATTCCTGTCAGCCGGGAATCTTTATGACAAACCTATAACCGATCAGCAAAGAGTCACACATCTTGCAAGTACATCAGGGCCCGCGTAAATTGCTGCATCGACAGAAAGTGAAGCGGCCGTGTGTAAACGCTCTCTGGCCGCACCGCACACACGTGGCCGGCGAGCAGAGCAAGAGAGAGAGAGTGAGTGAGTTAACGGAGGCTTGGGACGAGGGCCTCTGTTTCCTCTCGGCTGAAATACGGCTCTACTGGGGACCCTTACCCCCTGCTCCGAGCAGGCATAACTCAACCTCCCTCAGCTAGAAACATATTTCCCCACTCCATCCGCTGCTCTTCTGCTAGGACGATACAGGCAGCCTGTCCAAAGCCTTAACCCCTCTGTTTAAAGAAAACTTAAACACTTCACTGCGACAGCCTGTCATTGCCTAAATGTTTAACACTCTCGTTTGTGCCGTTTTTTAAGTTGTACGTTGAATTCCATTTCAAATATTCCTTGCTGCAAGTCATTTCAGGGGAAATTGCTCTTTATAACTGCTTCGCAGTCCATATTAGATAATAACAAATGCAGATGACAGCGTTCTGCAGACTTCATATGAATGTCGTGCTGAAAATTAATACTATTTCCTGTGCTTGTTACAACAGAAGGTGCAGATACTGCAGGCTGAGAGAGTTACACATCAGCTCTGTTGTTAAACATGCCTTATAATCAACCTTAATGCTCCAAAATAGCACAGCTATGTGCTTCTTATTAAGTGGGACAAATACCATCTGGGTGGTCTGCTCTCTTCCTTGTATGCACATACCAAAAAAGTAACAACCATCGATTCCCTGAGCTGCGAGTGATTTCCATTTACAGTTAAGGAAAGAAGCAGGGATTGACCTCACATTATTTGCTGAATGTAAAAAGCTGTTTCTTTCTCTTTTTTTCCCCTCCTATTTTTATAGCTGTCCTTTTTATGATTAAAGCTTCACTGTGAACATGTGCAGGTGTTCCAGATCTCACCCATAAAATTGTGTTCATTGGTCTAGTATATGAACCGGTGCTTGTAGATATAAGCAGTGTTCTTCAAAATGTCACTTGGTTTTGAGAAATGGTGTGTGTATTAGTAATTGTGATTTTTGACTTCAGTGAATGTTACATTGCTACACCATTAGATGGGGGCAAGAGGCTGTCTGTATGATTGAGTCAGTGAAAAAGTCTATGTACTGACAGGGACCAGAACACAGAAGAATGTAAAACAAGACTAATATTTTTACTTTCAACAACACCTTGTACGATTTAGCCATTAAATGGACTGTCGAGGGGAAGCTCTCTTTCTCTCATTCTTTCACTTTCTAGACAAAACTAGCTTTTAACTATTAAGCTAGTACGCATCTAAACTTTCCCTCATTAATAGTTTTAAAGTGATGTCAGTTTTCAGAAAAAAAAGGAACTGTGACAAGCACACTCAGGCCCTCTGTGAGAACTACAGAAAATGAGAAAAAAGATTATGTTTTGGGGGTAAGTGTTCCCTTATTGTTTTTTCCTTTCATATTAACCCTCATGTACTGTTGGGGATGTTTTCATCCACTCTGGTGATTTTGTGCCTTATTTTGGCCATGACTTTTTCTGTGTTTCAGCAAGCAGAATGATTTTGGTTACAAATCCTATTTTGACACATATTATGAGAAAATGCTTTTGTATTTAGATTTTAAATAGATTTTGCATAAAGTCTACCTCAGTACTGATCAAAACTACTAAGTTGTTTAGAAAATTACAGGATTTTAACACTTTAAATGTAAAATTTATAAATGATGTCACAGAATAGGTAAAAAAAACAAACAAAAAACAAACAAAATTATTTATTTCGATTTAAAAAATAAAACAGTTTTTTATGCCTTTTATTAAAGTCTTGGACATGTGAAACAACATTGCCTTTGATTAATTTTTTTTAATTAATTTTCTTTTTTTTTTCCCTCTCTAATGTTCTGTTGGTGGCTGTTTTTGGCCCATTGACCACTATTATAACCACATTTTTTTATTACAAAACCATGACACCATATAACCATGCATTTTTGATTGTTGGTGGTTTTCACTGTTGGGAAAGGGTCAGATTTGTCATTTTTACTGTTGATCATCAGTTAAACCACCATTAACCATTTAGATAGGCTTGCCAAAAAAAAAAAAAAAAAAAAAAAAAAAAAAAAAAGCTGAGTTCCTGGATTTTATATGCAGTATAACAACAAGAGAAGTTTATTTATAACTAACTTCAAGAGGATCAAGTGCTTATGATTGTTTATGAGTCACCAAACAGATGATTCCTAAGCTACTATAAATACCCTAGTTTTATATAACAGCCATCTTCGTTTTGTAGAATACCCTCTTCCACCCCTTTGCAAGATGGGTGACACGGTGGCTCAGTGGTTGGCACTGTTGCCTCACAGCAAGAACGTCACTGGTTCCCCGGTTTCCTCCCACCGTCCAGAAACATGCAACTTAAGTTAATTGACTAATCTAAATCAGCACCATAGACATGCTCCTGGTAAGTAGCTATCTCCAAAGAGCAATCACTCTCTGTTCATTAGCTACTACAACAGGGGAGTTCTCGAGATCTACCTGAGCTCAAACTCCCCTTTTGCCTTGCAAACGGGAGGAAGCCCCGGGCTCGCGGATCTTATGAGCTCAGGGCTCTCTCCTGGGACAGCACCCCAAACAAGCTATATAATCAATCATTAGCTAAGTGTGAACTCTTGAAATTTAAGTGTGTATGTGTGTCTGTGAGAGTGACCTTTGTGCACTTGATGTGTCTGAGAAAATCTAAATATGCATTATTATTAATGCACCATCAAATGCAGTTATAATGGAAGTTAGTAGGGAAAAAACAGCCACCGACAGCAAATTAGGAAGAAAAAAAATTAACAAAGCATTAAAGCAAATGTTGTCACTAATCTTTCGCATGTCCAAGACTTTTATAGAAGGTTAAAAAAATCCTGTCCACAACTACGTTTTATATTGAAAATACGTCATTTTGTATGTTTTTTTCACCAAATAAGTGACATAATTTGTGAACTTTAAAGTTAATTAGAGATAAATCCTGTAGTTTTTAAAAACATTTACTAGTTTTGATCAGGACTGAGGCTGATTAACAGATTAATGCAAATAAAATAAAAAAAAACCTATCTGATGCATTTTTACAGCAGTTTAACTCAGTAGATGTTTTCATTCCTAACATAACAAAAGAGTACATTTGATCAGTGCACAAGGGCTAAAATAGCTAACAGTGTTTTCTTTTAACAATAAAAGATCATCTGAGCTCCTAGATGGGGCATTGCAAACACATCAGCCTATTCTAACTGAACAGTCTATTACTACACTAATGAGAGTTTTGTGACAGTAGTTGTGACAAAGTCAGTTGGGGTAAACATAATATTTTATTAATGTTATTATTAATTATAATAGTACAGATTTTAGCATTAGTACTAACTTAATCGACTGCATTTACAATATAATAATAATAATAATAATAATAATAATAATAATAATAATAATAAT
>CAIGQQ010040079.1:3106496-3118162 GCA_903798035.1 Danio albolineatus | reverse complement strand
TTCTTTCTTTCTTTCTTTCTTTCTTTCTTTCTTTCTTTCTTTCTTTCATTAACAGAAAGAAAATACAACAAAACACATGCATTACACATGTAACCATTAAAAAACACAACAATGTTTAATTTGATTTGATTTAAAAGTGTGTGAAATGCATTGGGTTTGCTTCACGGAGTTCTCTCTCACCTGTGTGTATTCTTAAGTGGACCTTCAGATGGTGTGAGGTGCGGAAAGATTTGCCACAATAGGGGCAGTCCTTCATGCTTGAACCCACACTCCTGTCCCGGTGCTGAGTAGTGGGGGGCTGGACAGCGCTCACAGGTTTCGCCATCTCATCCCCGACATCTGAAAGAAAACACAGAAACATAATTCACAGACTGTTCTGTCTCACTTCAAACCAAACGCACACCAGAGACTTCTGTTTCTTCTGTTGTTCTCCATGCTTTCAGCGTTTGCCACCCAAATCTGCTAACGCCACACAAAGTCAAACACATCAATAAGTTCACGTTTCCCCCCCCCACTCCGCAACCTGACAGAACGCTGACAGTTCAGAAGCTTTCTTTAGAGATATCACCCCGACCCCCACCCAAGTACACTCACGTCCCAACGTTTTATCCAGCCTCTCATCATCTGTAGTGGGAAGCATATGGCAGATTGTATTGAAATGAACAATACAAGGGGGGAAAAAAAAGGAGAAAACAGCCATGTCAGCAACAGGGTCTTCGCTTTTGCGTGGCGCCCTGGTTTTGACAGGTGACGTCGGCTGGGAGCTTGATGGGAAACGGTGATAACGAAGGGCCGCTCTGATTGAGCAATTGTCACACCAATAATGTCTAAGAGTGTCAACAAGTCCACACTTGGAGATAATTAGTCACTGTGCTTATATGTGAGATGTCAGCAGTGTTACACCATGGTGAGTTACAGGGGGATCTCGTATTGTGTGAAGCGGTTGACACTCCAGCGAAGTTAAAATGATACAAGACCAGGTCAGGTCCTTTGAGAAGTTACAGTTGCCTCCTACAGATTTGTCAACCACATTTATTTTGTATTTAATTTAATTGATTTAAATTAAAATATTTTATTTATTTATTTATTTATTTATTATTATTTTTCCCCCAAAACATTTAATATAAATAAATAAATAAATAAATAAATAAATAAATAAATAAATAAATAAATAAATAAATAAATAAATAAATATGAGGTGATCGAGTGTTTGCAGTTGCTGGTCAAACACTCTACCAATCCACATTAGACTTCCCCCCACCATTTATATGTTTAATTCCGTTTTAAAGACCTACAGTATCTATTTTCTCTTGTTTTTAATACTCCTTGATCATTGTTTTATTGCTTTTATTTATTAATTGTTTCTTTTTTATTCTGTTTTCTTCTCTGTTTTTAGTACTCCTATGTACAGTACTTTGGTAAACTTTGGTTGTTTTAATATGTGCTTTATAAATAAATATTGTATTATAAATATTGTATTGTCCTTGTTAATGACATAAGCACATCTAATAGCTTTTCGCAAATATTTTTGAACATATATATTTGGAGCATATTTGCGAGCTGAAAGATCAACATCGAGTCCTTGATTATGCCTTCATTCATTCATTTATTCATTCATTTTCCTTCGGCTTAGTCTTTTTATTCATCAGGGGTCACCACAACGGAATGAACTGCCAACCTATCCAGCATATGTTATATGCAGCGGATGTCCTTCCAGCTGCAACCCAGTACTGGGACACACCCATACACTCTCACATGCACACACATACACTACCGCCAATTTAGTTCAGATTGTGGAACACTTGCCAACAAAGGGAGAACATGCAAACACCACAAAGAAATGCCACCGAACCAGAAATGGACTCGAACCAGGGACCTTCTTAGAGCCACCGTGTCACCATATTTTCTCTCACTTTTAATACTCCTTGATCATTATTTTATTGCATTTATTTGTTAAATGTTTCCTTTACATTTTGTTTTCTTATGTCTTTAGTACTCCTATGTACAGTACTTGGGTCAACTTGTTTCTAAATGTGGATTATAAATAAATATTGTACTATATTGTGTTATAATGTATTATATTGTATTGTATTGTATTGTATTGTATTGTATTGTATTGTATTGTATTGTATTGTATTGTAATGAATGAACAAATGAATGAATAAATGAATGAACGATTGAAAGGAGACAAAACATCACACATATAGACTATAAAATAATTTGACTTTTTATTTTATTTTAATTTAGTCATCGACTGTTCAATAATATATATGTATATGTATATACATCCATCTGGATGATCAAACAAATCAAGAAAAAAGAATACCACAATTTGATAGAAACATTGTATTTGTTTAGTTTCAAATATTGATTTGTAGTTTGAGCAATTTCTAAATAAATAAGGAAATAAATACATAAATAAATAAATGAATAAATAAACAAATAAATGAATAAATGAATGAATGAACGAATGAATGTAATGTCAACACATGAATATAAATGTATTGAGAACTAAAGAAATTCACCTCATACACACACTTTCTGTCCCTATGTGTGTATTTTTTTATGCTATCATCTGAATTTGCACCTTTACTTCAGCTCAAGAAGGTCTGTGAGCCCATAACCAGCCACAGTGCACAAAAAATAATAATAAAAAATAAAAAACGTTTGCAAATGCTTTATTATTTTTGCGCCTACACATGATACGGTGTGTGTGTAGGGAGAGACGTCGCCTGAATGGCGCAACCCACTTTAGCAACCATTTGCCTCAATCAAAAGCTTTTGTACAAGTAATCTTTCTTTCTTCCTGTGCTTTTTTTCCCTACTCATTTCTCTACCCTCTTTTAAGAATCAAATGAGATTTGAGAAGTTAAAAAAGAAAGAGTGAAGTCAGCATCTCCTTCTCTCTTGTGACTGATCACATTCCTGCAATTTGCTGCCTCCGTTTTGCCTACACGCATTACATTGTGATGTCTGCCCCCGTTTTCTGACCCAAACATATACTCACAACCAAACAAACACAAACACCGACTCTGACCCACTTTACCCTGATAACCAGACAATTACAAATATTACTCCTATTGTCAAATTTTCACAGGTTTTTAGAAATAAAGTGGATGCTATTTTCCCACATCCGCATATGTATACACATGCTACACTTACTGGCCTCTTTATTAGATACAACTGTTTAACTGCTCATCAATGCAAATATCAAATCAACAAATCATAGGGCAGCAACTGAATGAACACAGGAATGTAGACGTGGACAAGACAAACTAATGAAGATCAGATTGAGAAAAGAAGTTTTTCAGAAACTAATCACAAGCACAAATATCTGGTTTACAGAATGGTCTAAATAAAACAAAATATCCAATGAAGAGCAGTTCTGGTGGCAAAAAAAATGTCGTTTTTAAAAGAGAGCGATAGAGAGAGACTGTGTCTCTAGTTGTGAAAGACACAAGCTTATCTAGGCATGGGCCAGTATAAGATTCTAACGGTATGATAACCTTGGATAAAAATATCACGGTTTCAAGGTATGACGGTATTGTGTTTACTGCTCTAAAATATATTCTTTTTAGATGTCTGGGTAAAAAAACAAAACCTTTTTCCCCTCTGAACACAATATATTTTATTTTGAGAAACATTAATAATATTTTGGCAAAGTAATCATTGCCTTCTGCGGTCTTCATTTGTTTCAAAAACACAGATGTCTTTACAATTTACACCAAAAAAACAATAAAAAATGTAAATACAAAAATCTTACACATACCTTAGGAATGGTATAGCAGAAAATTTTGGCGGTATGAAAACCTTGACTATTCCATACCGCGGTATACCTTGAAAACGGTTATCGTCCCTTGCCTAAGCATATCTAATAGCCTTTAGTAGCCTATTAGCTTTTCTCAAATATTTTAAAGCATACTGTATTTGCGAGCTAAAAGATCAACATCAACTCCTTGATAATGCACTTCGAGATTACTGAAGGTACACTCTAAAAAAAAAAAGGTGCTAAATAGCACCAAAACTGGTTCTTTGGTCGTAACGAGGGGGGAACCTTTTTTGGTGCTATACAGCACCTTAAAAAAATAGGTGCCATATAGTACTTTTGTCAAATGGTGCTATAGAGCACCTATATTTTAAGGGGCTTATAATGTTTCTTTACTCTTTTCGCAAATAAAACCGGCATAAGAGTTATGAGAATTAGCTATAAGAACAAGTGATTAGCAGTAGTAGTGGTGCTATATAGCACTTTAAACCCCCCAAAGAACCACTGAAAAACCTTTATGTTGCTTTAAAGGTTCTTTACACAGTAAAAGTGCTATACAGCACCCTGACCACCTTAAAGAACCACTGAAGAACCACTGAAGAACCTTTATGGTGCTTAAAAGGTTCTTTACACAGTAAAAGTGCTAAATAGCACCTCAAATACTGTAAAGAACTACTGAAGAACCACTGAAGAACCTTTTTTTTTAGAGTGTAATTCAACATCTGTCAATGAGTTGCTATGTTTACTACTAATGTTTGAGTGAAGCGAATTTATTTCGAACTATGTACGTATTAACGGTTTTATTGCACACCTTCCAACCAATCAGAATCAAGAATTTCTGTCTCACTTCAAACCAGACGCACACCAGAGACTTCTGTTGTCTTCTGTTGTTATATAAAGAGCAGAGTAACTCAGACACTGTCAACCCCTTTGGTTAACAACACTGAGCTCTGCATAAAAGTGCACATCAGCTTTGAAGCAGGTGAGCTACAGCAACAGAAAAGCACAATGGTGTCACACCAGTCAGCAAAGAACAGGAAATTGAGGGTATAATGTGAACAGGCTCGACAAATTTGGAACAGAAGACTGGAAAGTTGTTGCCTGGTTTGAAAGCACCTTCAAACCTTTGGTTTGAGCAAAATTTGAAAGGTAGGGTGATGATATACATGATATAATAGATCCTTACTAATACAGATTGTTGGTGGTGGTTTAATGTCACAATTTGAGCTTTATAGTATTAGCTGAGCATATTTTAAAGGCCACAGCCTACTTGAGTATTGTTGATGACTTTCTATTTATGACCACAGTGAACCCCTCTTCACCATGCCATACTGTAAATCTCATAAAACTTGTTTCTTGAACATGACAGTGAGTTCAAATGTCCTCCATATTCAGCAAATCTTAATACAGTAGATCACATTCGGGATGTGCTGCAACATGAGATTGACATCACGCATGTGCAGTCAACAAATCTGCAGCAACTGTGTGATGCTATCATGTCAAGAATGGAGCAAAATATCCAAAGAACGCTTCCAGTACCTTCCTGAATATATGCCACAAGTAAAATAAAGCAGTTCTTTAGACAAACTGTGGTTAGACCATCACTATCAAGGTGAATCTAATAAAGTGGCCGGTGAGTGTATATTGTAAATGTAATCGTAAACGTGGCATGAGTGCCAATCATTACTCACACATTATTAAATGTTCCTTTAGATTCAGATTTTTCCGTAAACCATCAGTCATGTCGCTCTAATGCTTAGCTACATACTGAAACATCAGGCTGACAGATACATGAGCATACAAAGCCTTTACAGGTAATACTGTTCTTTCAGCCTCTCTCGCGTTCTGTCTCTCTCTCTCTCTACACACACACACACACACATACACACACACACACAGGCCAGCAGGGCCGTCTTTAATCAGCTGACTGCTCCCCAGCTTTTAATACGGCTGTTCCAATTACTGTAAAAGTCATCCTGCACCAAATAACCACAAATATTGACAGTTTATTGCACAACACATTTATGACATTTGAAGGTCACCCCATATATTACGCATCATCTCTCGGCCCAGGGTGTCTGGAACAGAGAGATTCTCGATAACCCGCCACCTATAACTATTTTCTGCATATTGATTTTCCATTTCTCAGGCCTTTTTTTATGCAAAAGAAAAATCTGTAAGAGAGACGGCATTAAAGCGATTGTCACGAGCGAGCCGTGGCCTTCATATATTATCCAGTTAAGCCTGAAAACAATAACTCTTCAGTCCAGAACCTCGACAATGCCGCAAAACATTATGAAACGCTACAGTGTTCCTTTATAGATGTTTACAGTCTGACTAATTAGACATGGGGATAATGAAGTTACATCTGTAATTTATGATTAACTTGCTTATTGTGACTACGTTAGTATCAATCATCCCCATCGCCATAAATATTTCATCGACCGCTGGATTCGCTTATGAGCTTTTTTTTGCTGCCGTAACCAATAATAAAGAGCATCTCCAAGCGCTTGACACAACATATCAATATCTATATCTCATCGTCCATTGAGTTTGGAGCAGCAGGCCCGGTGGCTAATGGCACAAGCATGTAAAAGCGTGGCGCTTTACTGGACCAGCATTACAGAACATGCCAGAACAATAGACTGGAAGCGGACAGGAGGCCACTGGGAAAAGCCATCTGGGAGGAGGTGTGTCGCTCACCCTTCTGTCTGCTCTGTCTCTTTGACATAAACACACACTAACTAAGCCGAACGTGTGTCTAAAACAGGAAAATATGTTTGTCTCAGCGACACGATATGTGTGTGTGCACAACATCTCAAATCTCTCCAGATGGACCACACCCTGTTTCCACTAATAAAACAACAACAACAAAGGCCCACCATGACAAATCCCCCCCCTCTCACACACACACACACACACACACACCTTTAATGGATCTCTCACAATCACACTTCCACTCTAAATCAGTCTGTGGTTCTGATTACTCGCATATCACTTTCAGAGGGAAAAAAAAAGACAAGAAGCAATCATAAAAACACAAGATGTCTCCCCTATCCATTAGAATAATGTGTCACGTGCCACAGTCAGTCATTGACCTTCCTTCCTCTGTAGCACCCGAAGAAAATGTGAGAGAAACATTTGGATTTAGATAGTAAAAAGCAGGGAGAGAGAGAGACTGAGAGAGAGAGAGAAGGTAAAATGTGATGACATCATTTGAAAGGCATTAGGCTTTTAAAAATGCGCCCGGGGGGAGCTGATTTCCTTACGCTGGAGCAACACAACACCATCCGGCTGATGCGCACGCTGCACTCTCTCTTTTTTGATTTGGACCGGTGCCATCTTTGTGAACAGTCTGGTTCAGGCGAGTTAATCAATTTGAGGTTTAGTTACACTGCTGAGGCTAGCATTCCGCCGACTGCTAGAAAGTAATCGGAACTCGCAGAATTTATTAACCAAACACCAATTATCATTAAACACCACTGCATTATCCCCTCCTTTTACTACCTGACAAGGACTACTTAATGAAATTTTAGATTAAAGTTATTTAGCCTGCTGATTTATGGTGGCTAAAACTCCTAATGCAGCCCCTTGGCACAGATGCTCGCACAAGCAGTTATTTATTTATTTATTTATTTTTAAGGAGTACACCAGGGACCCTGAACCCTCAGTGGTACCACCACAACAGAGTCCTGCCCATGATGTGAGGGGTGTGGGGGGGCGAGAAACAAAATCTGTCCAAACGTTAGAAAGATTCACTGGATGCGAGAGCAAGCCCTCTTGCTTGCAGGCGGCACACGCTGACCTGCGTGTCAATGAGGTAATAAATTCACGGAGGCAAACTAGAATTTAAATAAATAAATGAATAAACGCTAAATTCAAAAAGTGTTTACCCCCTTTCTGTTTGTGAGATGAAACAGCCGCAAAATGTGCTACATATAAGGCATGTGGGTAAACAGGGGCACCAGATGTTCTTTGATGTTAATAATGGCATTTATTATTAATATTAATTAGACTGCATTCAGCAATACATTTGGGCCATTTCCAAGTCAATTAAGCAAAATGGCATTCGGGAGATGTTGAAACGACATTTTAAGGCAGGTGTTCGGCGGTCCCCTAATAAAACATTTTTGCTGTGACTGAAAAACAACCCATTTTCAACAGATTCTGTTTTTTTCTTGGTCGGTAGGAAAGCAGCATTTTCTCGCTCCAAGCGATGTTGTCTTTTCTTTTCTTTTCTTTTTTTATTAAACTGTTGTAGTTAAACATGAACAGGCAATGTTTTGTGTTTAATGACATTAAACAGTTTAGAAATGTTGTAATATTTCATATAATACATATAATATAATATAATATAATATAATATAATATAATCTAATCTAATCTAATCTAATATAATATAATATAATATAATATAATATAATATAATATAATATAATATAATATAATATAATATAATATAATATAATATTCATTCATTCATTTTCTTTTCGGCTTAGTCCCTTTATTAATCCGAGCTCGCCACAGTGGAATGAACCGCCAACTTACCCAGCATTGTTTTACGCAGCAGATGCCCTTCCAGCTGCATAATATTATATAATATAACATAATATAGCATCACAGTGGCGCAGTGGGTAGCACAATCGCTTCACAGTAAGAAGGTCGTTGGTTCGAGTCTTGGCTTGGTCAGTTGGTATTTCTGTGTGAGTTTTCTCCCCGTGTTCATGTGGATTCTCTCCTGGTGCTTTGGTTTTCCCCACAAGTCCGAAGACATGTGGTATAGGTTAATTGGGTAAGCTAAATTGTCCGTAGTGTATGTGTGTGAATGAGAGTGTATGGGTGTTTCCCAGTAATGGGTTGCAGCTGGAAGGGCAACCGTTGCGTAAAACATGCGCTGGTGAAGTTGGCAGTTCATTCCGCTGTGGCGAACACTGATTAATAAAGAGACTAAGCCAAAAAAAATGAATGAATACTATGATATAATATAATATAATATAAAATAATATAATATAATATAATATAATATAATATAATATAATATAATATCAAGTATTTGCATATTTACAGATTACATTTATGCTTGTTTAACAAATGCCAAACCAGAGAACAGGTTAAATCCATCTAACCATCCACACACACACACACACACACACTGTAAGAGCCAAACTCCACAGTAAATATCAGTCTAAAAAAAAAAAAAAAAACTAATTACTGCCCACATGGCGGCAAAAGATCAGATGGGAAGGCGGGTGTTGGGGGAGGCTATGTTGTCTATATAATCCTTATATCCTATGTGTAAGTATAATCACACACACTCAGGCACACAAAACGCAGTTTTAAAGCTCCATTCTCTGTAATCTGGACCATGAAAAAGGGGGCCGCTAGCACATTACCTCTAGCTAGCACTGATTTGGCAAGAGGGCCCTGTGTGTGTGTGTGCGTGTGTGTTTTTTTTAAGCTTGTGGAGGCTCAGCCATACAATGGTACATTAACAATCTGTGCGTTCATTTATCAGCCCATGCGTTTTTGGACTCTGTGTTTATGGCGCAGTGCACTTTTCATCGCTGAAAATTAATGAACATGCCTCTCCTCGCAACAAACATGCACCTGTGCCGCCGTGATGCTAATCACAAACATTTATATTTATTAGCGGCAGCCTGAGTGAAAGTAGGATTACAAGAGGAGGAGGAAAGATTGTCCTTTTTCTGCTTTGTGAACAGAACGCCGCATTTCTCTCCCTCTCTTTCTCTCTCTCTCTCTCTCTCTTTTAGAGCACATTTGTTATGCCTGCCGGCAGAAAGGGTCAGGTGAAATTAAGCTTTAAGTATTCTCCCTCTGACTGTAAGAAGTTTCCAAATCTTCCTCGACTTAACATGCTTGACTAAATCCTCTCCACCAATAACATCAATAGTTTAATGGGCGACATAAAGCGCAAGAAATTCGACATGAATCTAGGATCTCGGCCAAGTCACGCGCGGCTCCGTCACAACTGAAATCTGAAGAGCGCATCTCAGGTTCCTCAAGACGTGCCCTTCACAAAACAGCGAGCATCGCGTACCAACACAACAACACGACCGAGTCTCGGGAGGTCAGGGAGGTGAAAGTGGCAGAATTGTGCAAATGAGCCACATTGACAGCACTCTTGACTGGAGAAACCCTCTCTCTTTCTATCTCTCCTTCCCTCCCACCATCAGTGACAGAAGGTGCGCCTCTCCCTCTTTAAAGGCTATGCCTCTGTCGAGCTGAGGGAACAGGAATGGTGCCATAAGTTTCCGCCTGGCACTCGCCCATCTTTGTTTGCTCCTCTCGAGTTGCTTTCAGGCTTCAAAGAGCAGCAAATTAAAAAAATGAGGAGAGAGAGAGTGAAAAAAAAGAACAAGCGAAAGAAAAGAAAATTAAGATAAATAAATTAATAAACGCGCAGTGAAAGGAAAGTGAAACCCAGGCTGCTGAGGAGGCAGTGAGGTCTCACTAACTTTATTATTCTGCGAGGTGATCACAGCATGCAGGGGACTGCCGTGACCACTGCTGCTGATCAGAAGCTCACGACAGGGCCCTGAGGGTGGCCATCTTTATTACAAGACACACTTCAGCAAGGCTGACTGCTCTTAATCGTGGTAAATATTCATTGGACGCCCACTTTTTTTTGGTAAAATGGGCAACTTTATCATTAGTGAAGGTTGGGAGGATACGCTCTTTTCAGGGCTGCTGCATTTACTGTGGTTAAACTAAAAGAAAGAGGGCAGGCTGATGGTGACATGTTATGATATTAAGAGAAGAGCAAATAAAATTCACTTTTATGTTTTGTGATTCCAGTTTAAAATGGAAAAACATGTAAAAATACACAATCAAATGATTAAAACTGTAGGTAAAATTAAAAAACAAAAAACAGATCAAATAGAAAATAAGTTGATACCTCAGTTAATAAGATATAACATATATAAAAGCCCTAAACTATATATACTCAACATCACCTCAATGATTGTTTTATTTAAATATATTTTTAGTTAAATAGTTACAACTGAAATTTGAATTTAAAAAACTATAAAATATCTAAATAATCAACACCAAATTAATAAAACTTTATTAAAAATGAAAATGAAAACAGAAAGTAAAAAAACAAACAATACAACCAAATAAAAGATAACTACAGACTTTTTAACAGACTAATTATTATTATTATTATTATTATTTTTATTATCATTATTATTATTATTATTATTCATTCATTCATTCATTTTTTTTTTGGCTTAGTCCCTTTATTAATCCGGGGTCGCCACAGCGGAATGAACCGCCAACTTATCCAATAATACAATACAACCAAATAAAAGATAACTACAGACTTTTTAACAGACTAATTATTATTATTATTATTATTATTATTATTATTATTATTATTATTATCGTCATCATCATCATCAATTAAAACACATGTATGTATTTGTTGTGTATTTATGTAGTTACGCATTATGTAGTTATACTGTCTTTTTTTATTATTTTAATTAGCTTTTAATTAAAACATAGCCCATAGACATATTTAAAGTGATTCATTTAGTTTAACTTCAAACAAAAATAATAAAAACAAAACACTGTATTTTACTCACCCTCACATCTATTTTTTTAAAGCTTCAATGTTTAGATCCTTTTAACATTCATTGTATAAAAAAACAACAAACATAAGCAACAAACAACAAATAATGACAAAATGTCAATTTATTTCTTTAAATGTTACATTTTGTGTTCCACAGATTCTGAGAATATTAAGAAAATCTTATTTTTGAATGACCTGTCATTTAGTTACATTTACTTGTTTGATAAATGTCAAAGAAAGAAAGAAAGAAAGAAAGTAAGAAAGAAAGAAAGAAAGAAAGAAAGAAAGAAAGAAAGAAAGAAAGAAAGA